>MTQE01002208.1:10797441-10810343 GCA_014337955.1 Aspidoscelis marmoratus | reverse complement strand
GGGTGAGGGCGAGCCAAAAGGTAGGAGCCCCCTGGCTCGCCATGCTTGGCCCCCGGGGAGCCAATCATGGCGAGCCAGGGGCGGGCCATGGGCTAGCACACTTGCGCTGTGCGGCCACATCCGAAACGGATGCGGATTCACAGCGCAAACCCACTTGATATGTGGTGTGCTAGAAACACCCATTAAGCATGCATTAAGTCCAGATAGGTGCTTTTTTGCCCCCGGTAATGCGGACGCTCCAGCAGCAAACCGGTTTTGCCGCCAAAATCCGCATTAAAAACGGGCTCGCTGTGCGGACACCCCTCGCTGGAAGTGTCCTACTTAGCGACCCGTGTGCGGAGGCGCACATTGGAATGTGTGCTTAATGGGTGTTAAAGGGCCTGTGCGGAAGCACCCTAAATAACACTGGAAATAAAATTGACCCCTGAGGAACTCCACAAATAAGTTCCCAGGGTGAATTAATACCTCCCACAACCACTATTTGAGATCAGCTCTGGAGATAGGAGCAGAACCAATGCCAAGTACTGCCTCTGATTCCTAAGCTCCGTGGCCTCTCCAAAAGGATACCGTGGTCAATGGTATCAAAACCGCTGAAACCCCTTGTCTCTCTCCTGGAGAAGGTCAGGATAATGATAAAATAAAATAATAATGATAAAATTGTCCTGCCAACGAGCAAATGTTGGCCTGTATGTGGTTATCTGCATGGTTTAGTGTACTGAAATCATTGTCAGGACTGTAGGTATTTTGCATGTATACTAAGAATTTGGAATATCTCCAGACATTTTTTAAAGCTTCTAATACTGTAGAACTAGAGAAAACATTTATTATTTATTAAGCTAATATCTCATGAAATTTTTTAAATTGTGCGTAATAATCCTGCACGGTAGGTCCAAACTCTGCAATTATCTCCTGACTAGAACAATTAATTTGCTTGGGTCAAAGAGACTTGGGTAGCAGTCAGTCCTGAACAACACTTAAATTCTGTGACTCATGCATATAAGGTGGGCCAAAAGTTCAATCCACACTCCATTTCAAGGAATTTTTTAGAGTTTAAAAAGAGGTTAAAATGAGTCACGAACAGAACACAAATTTGATTTTTATTTATTTAATTCCTCTTCTTTTTGCATAATCCCATGCATGCATGTAATTACTTGAGGCTGAGGTTGCTACAGTGCCCCAGTTTGTCTCCTGGGGGCTAAAGACAGATTTTAGGGCACTGCCTTATCTTTGCAGGGATCCCTCCGGAATTTTCTTACCCAGCATACTTGTCATCTGGATATTGCTGTCCGCCTTGGATCTTCCCTTGCCAGGGGCCTTGCTTTTTTGCATGATGACCTGTGGAAGGAAGGTAAGAAGCAGCAGATCTGGCAAAAAGTCTTTCACATTAATTATCAGACTATGTAAGGTGCTTTGCATTATAGTCGTTCCTGCCTTGGGAGGTATATGGACATTTTAAGGAAACCTGTCTTCACACATAGCAAAAGAAAAAAGAAAAAAAGAGCTGAAGAAAACTAGCCACATCCAGATGTCAGTTACTTATTCTGCTATATTTAGATATTCCAGAATAAAGGATGGATATTCTGGAATACCCATGCTTCATTCCAGAATATCCAAATATAGTGGACTAAGAAACCAATCTCTGGATGCAGCCCTTGTCTAGTCTCTATTGGAATCAAAAGAACTCTCACTGCAGGATCTACAAATAATCCTCATTATTTGTCAATGGGAATAAGTGTTTTTTTGGAAGTGTTTTTTTGGGGCATTCACTTCGCTTTCCCCTGAGCCAATACTAAGACAGGATTTCCCCTCCATTTCCCCAGCTGTTTGTTAATGAGATCTGGCTGCATTGTGCCATTCAGCTCCATCTCCCATTTTAGCTGTAGAAGAGAAAACAAAAGTGGGTATGAGAAATTCTATTGCCTTTTGGCTCCCACCCCAAGTTCAAATTGGCAGCTTTTCTCTAGGGGGTTGCAAACGTGTTTGGGCTCTTCAAATGCTACATAATTTCAGCTTATCAGATCCAATGATCTGTGATTTCCTTCCCTTTTCTCCCTCTCCCCATTACATGCTTGGCTGAAAGTGAGCCGCTTGCATTTTAACCAAAGATTGGACAATATATTATAGTGAGGGATTAGAGCATAGCCCTGGGAGAATCTGATTTTACTTAGGCAGGGACTGGAAAGACTTTAAAATGCCTGCCAGCAATCAAGACTTTGAAGGTTTCCGTCCTGCTGCCCCCTCTTCCCTTCCTTCCACCCAGGCTTTTGCCTCCCTCTCTGCTTCCCCATGGTGATCTGAATCAGACTTATATAGGGGATAAGATGGAAAAGAGAGGGGTCTTTCCTCTGCAAATCCACATCGCAAGCTGCCAGTGGGAACAAGAAATTTCAGCGCTCACTGCTGATTTAAAAAAACAAAGTAAAACCCAGAGTAAATGGTGCAGTGGAACCAAGCCTCAGGAGGAAAAAAGTGGCTGCCTTCCATCCTCTCTGATCCTTATCCATACTGGCCATTGAGGAAGTGACTCCCAGTAAAAAAGACCTGGGCTATAGCATCTAATCAGAAACACGAAATCCTCTGGGTATCTATTATTTACGTTGTTAATGTAATAGAAATGAAAGTTAAGAAAGAGCTTACTCTAGGCAATTTCCATGTCCAAAACAAGTACACAGTAAGGCTTTTTTCAAATTCCTTTTGTGTACTTAAAAAAAAAAAGTCTGCCCTTCATACAGCCATCTCCTTGTTTTCACACCCACACTGACTGAGTTCTCCATTATTAGCATGGATTTTACATTGTTTTGTATTATGTACATTAATGCAAAGCACATAGTATTATAGTATTGTTCCTTGCAAGATGTGAACACTGGAATTTACAGTCACTCTCAAGTTTTACTTCTTTAATCCTGTTTTTGGGGATACACAGTATATAGAAAAGCGTTTGCTGCATCTGTTCTGATCTACAGTGCAGCCCTGCCAACTCCAGCTGAACCCATTCCTGAAATTCTCCCTGTTTGGGACATACTTATTTACAAGTGTCTAACAACAAATCAGAACTAGGTGGGTAGGAAATCCACCATAACTGAACCACATATTTCATCATACCTAGGAAGCTGGGGTGAGGAATGAAGCTCACAGATGGGGCACCTGATCTTCTTCTGCTTTCCCCACCATGGCTTATTTACAACCGGCTATTCACTAAATGAAGTCCCAGGCCTGGCAGTTCATAAATAAACAAAATAACCTTTACTTGCCAAGATATTTGGTACTTAGCTGTATTTGCTTCCATCTTCTGAGGTCTAAATGAGGCTTAATGGAATTTGGTGGCCACTAAAGAAGTCCATGATACAGTACTGGAGCTTTAATTCTGGCATATTGCAGTCTGCTTTGAAGGCTTCTTATCCCAACCTAAAACAGACCATCCCTTCTTTCCTCATTCTGTCCAAGCTACTTTCACTTCCATACAAGCTGGGATAATCTTGAGCAGCAGGTGCCTGTGGTCTTCAATCCTTCCCAGGTTGGTTTCAGAGAAATCTGGGAGGCAGTTAAATCTCTAAACATTTTTCCGGAAAAAAGAAAACAGTTGGGCCATGATCACACCTATAATTCAAGACATCCTCTGGCCATCCTCTCTTTGCATTGCTCACATTTTTTTTCATGGGTTCATCTTGGGAGCAGACTGTGGCTCCATAGGTTGGCTTCTCCGGAGTCTGCTTCTGCACACAACTCAATCTGTCTTGGGGAGCCAGTCTGTTTTCAGTTGTCCAGTATGAGTGGGGAAGTGGGCTGAACTGCACTGGGAGGGGTGGATCCAGCTTTTCCTCTTGCCCAATGCTTGGTCGTGGGTGGCACATACACAATTATTCCGCACACCTCCCCCTTTATTGCATCCCTTTGCGTTTCTGCCAAACTCCCAGGAACTGCCATATTTGCAAGGGGTGGAAGGCTTGGCAGAAAGGTGTGATCATGGCAGTAGTTTCTTCTTTGCTTGCAATGCAGTTTGCTTGTCACCATTCCTAGGATGGCTCTCTCTCCTTTCCTTCCCCCCAATTTCCTTTTGTTCTGATCACACGTTGATGGACTCTGTCCATTATTTTTTAAAAATATAAATCTGTTTTGAGCCAGACTGATAAAGCAATAGATGATATTTTTTCATTCACTCTTTAGTGCTTTTATGGAAAGCCTGGAAGGATTTCTAAAAAATAGCCAGAAAAGTACTATTGGGAAGGGGAGAGAAAGAAAGAGCGGAGCAAGAGTATAGATGATACAATTCTAAGGACAATGTATTCCTTCAGCAATGTGCAAGGGACACAATGTTTCATTTCAGTAATAGGGGCCTGGAATGGACTGGTCACAACTACCTTGACTTTCCTCCCTTCGTACTTCCCCAAGTCCTTGCTTTTTACAGGTCTCAAGCCATTATAGTGTGTTAATCCATTTTAATTTGGGGGGAGTGATTGGGGGAGAGGACTACTGTAAAGAGGGCTGAACCATACTACAGCCGGTGGATACTGCACGAATTGCCTTCCTTTTTGCCCAGTGTGTGACTGCATGCTGTTGAGCCACAGAACTTTTATCCTATAATAGTGCAGAAGGTGTTGTGATGTTGGAGAGATCTAAAAAAGGAGTCTCAGGATGGTAAAAGAAAGATGAGAGACTAGTGACCTAACCTGAGGACAAACTGAGGAAGGATTATCAGGTACTTTATGGACGACAGATGTATCAATGGCTACTAGAATGAATGCCTAGGTGCATCTTTCAGGCTCTGGTGGGGGGGAACTGGGGCACTTCTAAGGCCATTTGCTGGGATTCTAGAGCAGGAATAGGTTTGTCCTTGTCTGTGCTTGAGATGCCCATGAGCATTTGGTGGGCCACTGTGTGCGACGGGATGCTGGACTAGATGGGCTGTGGCCTGATCCAGCAAGGCTTCTCTTATGTTCTTATGTTCCCTTATGTACTGTGATCAGAGTTAACGAATTTTGAAATCGGCTTTTTAATGACTATTTCAGCAAGGTGTGACCATGGCCTTTGTCTCAGATAACATAAGTTATCAAATGGTTTACAAACGAAGAAGTGGCAATATGCATCTCTCAAGGTTTCAGCTGAGAAAACCTTTCCTGTGGCCTTTAGCTGAAAATGCTTTTTTCCTTACAGAAGATGTGTTGCAGAGCTGAGCTAGGTTCGTTGCTTTTCTGTCCACACAGTAGGAATGTGCAAGTATATTTGTAGGCATTTGAAATCTGATTGAGTGTGCCAAATTTCGACATTTAACCTCAAATAGAATGTCCCGAAATTCAAATGTAAACATTTGAATCAAACTTCAAGCTTTGGATCTATTTGTTGGAATTATTCAGACATTCGTATGTGTACAGGTTCATACATGATGCGTACTTGAAGATCCACATCTTTCCCGTATCTGTACACATTTGTACGGATCCGTAGGGGACGAAAACGGGTTGCATATGGGTTGCATATGGGATGCACACGGATGTATACAGATGTGTATGGATGTGAGGAAGATGCGTACATGCACATACGAATCTTGTCGAGATTTGTATGTGCAGATTCGAATAAAAATTCAAACGAATAGATTTGAATTTGGTAAATACGAGTTGAATCTTGTTAAATTCAAATTTTAAAGATTTGAATTGAATTGGATTTTTAGGTATTCAATTCAGTTCAAACAGAATGTCAAAACAACATTTGTGCACATCCCTACCACACAGCGTTTGGCTTTAATAAAGTCCTAATGGGCTAAGCAGGTAGTTTCAAAGAACTGGGCCACCACTAACTTCCTTCCTTTTGCTGCCAGGTTTACATAAGCCTGGAGTAGCACACCGAGACCTGAGCAGCCAGAATGTGCTGGTGAGAGAGGACAGAACTTGCGCCATCACTGACTTTGGGCTTGCCATGACCTTGCCTGCACACTATGAGCGACGGCGGGACAGCTCAATGGAAAGCATTGTCCAGAAGGTATTAAATTGTTCTCTGCTCCTCCATTCCTCTTTGATCTGATCTGAAGTAGGATATTTGCAATCAGCCCCCGGGGTGGGTGGGTATGGCATGAAGGTGCATAAAATAATGACAATCAATAGTTTTTATTATGTCCCATAGATCCATAGACAGAACAAAATGGAAATTAATACAATATAATTATATAATAAAATGATTCAATTGCACAATTCACTCAGGACTAACTAAGCAGCTGCTCTTTCTTATCTTACTATGGCCAAAATTTTTGCAATAATTATTTTGCTTGCATTGCACACATTTTTGGTGTTGTCACTATCTAGATGGAAGATGTTGTGGAAATCACATTGAAACCACCTTGTGTTCCAGAGGTCTGTAAGTCTTGCTTCACTGCATATGGAACAGCACATACTTATTCAGCTTGCGGGATGTATTTGTATCTTGCATCTTAGGCTGCATTCACATACACTAAAAATGTGGCTCAAAACTACCCTAAAGCTGGTAGAACGTGGATGCTGGAGTTCCCACCTCACCTCTAATCCACATTAAAGGCCAGAAAATTACTTTGGAATATTGATTAGAGGTTGAATGGGAGCACTTGTGGGTGAATGCTACCACTCTAAACCACTTTTGAGCCACCTTCTTTACTGTGTGTAGATACATCCTTAATTACAGCTCAGTCTTCTGTAAAGCAGATTGGGGCAACTTTGCTCTCATAACAAACTTCTGGGGTATATTAGACTAAGAGCATGTTTAACTCAAAATTTGCCAATGACGTTCAGAATAGCAGCTCCAATGGCTAACCACATCTTGCTGTCTGAATTTAGCTTTGGCCCAAACAACACAAGGACTCTCAGCTTAATCACTTGCTACTACAATCAGGCACCGCAGATAAGCAGCTTCTTTCATCCATCTGTATTCTTCCTAGGAAGGAGCTTCACGGTATACTGCCCCAGAAATTCTGGATGAGACCTTAAACCTGCAGGATTTGGGTTCTGCATTGAGGCAGGCTGATGTCTACTCCCTGGCACTAGTGCTTTGGGAAATCCTGATGCGATGTTCTACCCTCTTTCCAGGTGAGTCTGGGAGGAACATGATAGGAAGAAGATGCACCCATCTCCTTTCATCATCCGATCCAAAATCTAGTCACTCCAATCTCTGCTTTGCTTTGAGGAAAGCAAGGCAGGAATTAAATAATCCATTTCATACCTGACACAGAGGAATCATTTCCACGGCCAATGTAATCTTTTTTACCCCAAGCATTCAGACAGTTTATTTATTTTATTTATTATTTATATTTCTATCCCACCCTATACTCTAGTCCTCTACCTTGTATAAGTGAGAACAGGGATGTTCTCTCTGTACTATGACAGCCCTCCAAATACTTGAAGACCGCTATCATGTCTCCTCTCAGTCTTCTCTTCTGTAGGCTAAACATTCCTAGAGCCTTTGACTGTGTGGTGCTTGATGCAGAGCTAACTCTGTTTCTGGGACATTTAGATTCAGATTTTTAAAATTTTATCAATATTTTATACATACAAAAAGAAACATAACAACAATACATAATAAGTGACAGTGTACAACAAAGAGGGGAGGGGAACCCATGCTTCCCTTCCACCTTCAGTGCACATCATTTGTTGTCTTAATTTACTCTTCTCTCTTCTTCCTTTAATTTAGCTAGTTATTTCATGTCTCAAACATTCCAGAGCTTGGAGTCTCGCTGAGAAATAGAATGGAAAGATTTATTGCATTTCTCATAGAGACCACAACTGGAAGGTTTTCTCCTGTCTTAGAAAGCCATTTCAAACCTTGACTTCTGAATCTTATTTCCCACATTTTATCAAATCTATATTGTTCCATTAAGTACTTATACCATTTATCTAATGACCCTTTAGTATTACTCTTCCATCCCAATACATTCAGGATTAAGGATTCTTCACAAGCAGGAAGTGTTTCCATAGCAACATAACCCAGTTGAAACATGGATAATTAATTAATAATAAGTTATGAGCTTCATGGTTTATTTGTCCTGATTGTAAATGACATGTGGGGATCCTGCAAATGCTATTGGAATCCAGATCTCATTGGTATCAGCCAGTCAGTGTTTATTTATTTATTTAATAAATAATAATGAAGGTGCATGGATTTTCCTAAGTCATAAATATTTACCTGCTACAACCATTATGGTGCGCCTTTTCACCTTCTAGCATTTTGTGATATGGGTGGTAGATTTGTTACTTGGTTGAGAGGGCTTGTTGTGTATGTGATTCTTCAGTGAAAGCTCCCACCTTGTGGCAGAAAGCAGACATCCACACACTCTCTGGTTTACTAAACTCTTGACAAACATTGCATCAGAACCAGTGGTGATAGTGCAGGATATGCTACCACCTGGTGGCAGTTCCTGGGCATGAGGAACAAGTAGTTTCTGCTTACTTGGGCCTGTATGTACTGAATTTTTAACGTCTTTTAATGTACATTCTGTTTTAATCTGTTGTTTTAAGGTTGTAACCCGCCCAGAGACCTTCGGGTATGGGGCGGGATATAAATGTATAACAACAACAACAACTCATTCTAAACTCCTGGAATAAAGTCATATTATCTTTGGCTGCATTCACATGTAATTAAAAAGAAAGAAAAAGCCCCTCTGAGGCAGCTTAGGCCCCGGCCCCATGCAATTTTGGCACGGCTCTGAGCACAGGATTGGTTCCGTCCATCCCCATGGGTTTTGGATTTGGTCCGCGAAAAGCATACCAAACACCCCCAAACTGTGCCAGAAGGGTGCCAGATTTGGTACCTGCTTAAACAAGTCTTGGCACGATTTCGGGGACCAGCACACATTGCTCAGCATACCGGGAATGCATATGGGGACGCTTGCGGGCTAATGGGAGGAGATTTGCGCTCACCTCATTGGGAGGTGAGGTGTGCTTGCTGTCAGCCCTGTTCATTGAAGATCACAGCCGCTGACTTTTTAAAATGCTGATTGCAAAGGCAGACTGGAGAATGGCTTGGTTTTTTAATTTTCTGCCACTTCCATGGAGGTAATTCCAACCCCGTTTCAAGAATGCCAAGGCTATAAGCATGACACACACCCTTTGCCTTATCTCCTGATTTGCAAGGCACGAGTGGGTAAGGAAGGTCTTGATTTAGCTGAGTGCACTCAGCTGAGCAAGATCTGTCAAGTGAAGGAGCACATCTCCGGTAAAATAAGGGGAAAAACCAGCTGCAGCTTCAGCTGCTTTCAGGGGCTTCAGAGGCTGCAGTGTTCTCCCTTTTCCAGGGTGGCAACCTTATTGCCCCCCTGGAAAAGGGAGAACACTGCACACTCTGCCCTCCCCCTTCACAATTTGGGCAGGAATAGGCTTTATTCCACTTCTGATTTTACTTCCAAAGTGAAAGAAAACCTTTTCCTGCCTAGATCATGAAAAAGGGGGCAGAGGCTGCGGTGTTCTCCCTTTTCCAAGGGGCAATAAGGTTGCCCTCCTGGAAAAGGGAGAACACTGAAGCCTTTGAAGCCTCTGAAGCCTCTGAAAGTGGCTGAAGCCACAGCTGTTTTTCCCCTTTATTTTTTACCAGAGGTGCGCTCCTTCGCTTGACAGCTGGCTTGACGGATCTTGCTCAGCTGAGTGCACTCAGCTAAATCAAGCCCTTCCTTACCCACCCGTGCCTTGCAAATTGGGCGATAAGGCAATCCAGCTTCCAATGAGGGAAGAGGGGCACTGCTCCCCCGTACCAGGGTTTGCCACACTTCTCATGGGGACTCCTGCATTTGGGCCGAATCCGTACCTGTCCTGCCTTGCCGGGAATGCCATGGGGACACCTGAGATGCATTCCTGGTCCTATGCCTGGCCCATGTGTGCCCAAACATCGCCCAAAATGTGCCAAATGGCTTGCATGGGGACACAGCCTTAGGCTGTGTTCAGACATAACACAGTTGGTGAAAAGGGTGCTAGAAATAAACATTGTTATTGATGATGATGATGGTAATGATTATAACAAAAGTCGTGCCTCAGACTTATCTCAAAGGTGTCTCAAAGAGGCAGTTTTATTTTGTTTTTGCTGTGGCTGATCACAGCCTTAGAGATAGTTTGCAGGTGGGATCATTCTCATATCAGTCTGTCCCTCCCCCCTGAACATTTTAGGACAGAAAAGGTGGATTAGAGATGGAATAAGAACACAAGGGCCACACACTACCATCTCTAAGAAGGTTTTTACCTGCTCCCCCCCCCCACATGTTAACATAGTCTTGGAATCACTAGATATTCCCACTAATTCATACGTGGTTGTCCTGCTTCTCTCCTCCTCTGTTTCTGATCCTCAAGACTTCTCTGTCTTCACATTATTCCTAAGAATAAGCTTCTATTCTCCACAGTCTTGAAAATCAAAAAGCCTTGTTTGTAATTCCCAGCCAAGTGTATACAGCATAGGCCATCTCATACTGGGGGCTTTTCAAAAGAGGAAACCAGGAAAATTACACCATTAATACAATCAGTCCTTAGCAAAACTGTCCACATCAAATGCTATTTCAGATATCATGCAATCCATGTGATGAAATGGAAGTGGCACATTATTTACGATACATACCCAATGTGACCAGTTCCTCAGTATTTTGGAGATGAAAGTGATAACATGATTTCTGCAATCCAGCCTGTACACAGTCTTCCAGAAGAACTGTTAGGACCGGGATATCCCCAGGGTGAATGCTGTTACGATCCCAGAGCAGCCACATGGTTCAGATGCCCCTCAACTGCTCTGTGTGTGGTTGCTCTTGTGAGCATTAATGTGGCTTGCCCATCTCCTATGCTACTGCTAAGCTGTGGTGACAGCGCTCGCCTGCCTGCTCCCAGCCGTGGAGGAGCAGCCAGCAACATTTTATGTTGTCATATAACATCATTTGAACCTCGTGTCTGGCAAGCAGTCTGGCCAGGTGGACAACCTGGTGGGCATGGAGACACTTGTGTGTCTTTCTGCCATAGGGAACCATTTGACTGAAAACCTCTTCTTCAAAGCAGTGTACTGTGAGTGTTGTGGCCAGAAGGGAGCATTTTCATTCCCACTGCTTTACAAAATAGTGCTGATACAGATCATCTCTGTAACTCCCGCAATGGATCAGTCTGAGGAAGGATCAAGGTGGCTGAGCCATAAGGTAGTGTAGGTGCTGCCATGTAACACTTTTCTCCTTCATACATGCTTCAATTCAAGGTTTGCTAATGAGTGTCCAACCCACTCTGTTCAGCAGGATCAATTTTCATGCAGGTTTGTCATAAAATTAAGGGCTTACATCATCTTCCCTACCATTAGTTCTACTTTCTTCTACTACCTTGCCCTCTGCCTCACCAGCCCTAAAGATCTCCTATGAGATCAGAACATGCCTAGAAATTCAGGAAGGAAGCTGACAACAGAGAAGACACAAAGAGAAAGAGGTGGCAGGAACCTGGCACAGACAAGTCAGTGCATTGCACCATTGCCAGATAACTTGGCAGGACCTACATTTGAAACATGTTGTACACTTCACACTTACATTGAGCTAATTTGTGTTAGATAGCTTGGAGCTGCCGTAAGAACATAAAGGGAGCCCTGTTGGATTGGGCCATAGCTCATCTAGTCCAGCCTCCTATCTCACAGTGGCCCACCATTTGCTTTGTGGCTTCAAGCATAAGACAAAGGCAAAGCCTTCACTTGCTTTCAGTTCCCTGCAAATGGTCTTGATGGGCATCCTACCTGTCTCTCCAACCCAGAAACAGTAGCTAGGCATCCATTCTAGTAGCCACTGTCATTTAAATGTCCCACACTGGCTGAGAGTCATGCTAAGGGTGTGGCCATAAACTTTATGTCTTGTGTTGGAAAAGCTTTCATTACCAGAGTCCACCAAGTGACCAAGTCCCATAGGAAAAGGAAAGATCACTACTAAGCACTTTGCAAAGAAATATCTCCTATTAAAGACATTCTCTAAAGATGTTCAAGAAGACATAGGAAAAAGAACACAGTATGCCTCATAACTGAGGAAATACTTCTCTTTCTCTAATTAATATATTCAAATATGAATGGTAGGAGCACACAGTATCCCAGAGCAGAAGATGGATTTTGAGGAAAGATGTCTTATGCAAATAAATAAACACCAACTATGTGTCCTATTTTCGCCTGGCTGAGAGGCCCACCACATGAAATGCTAGAGGTAGCAGCTATCCACATGAATAGCATTTATCCCTGTGCAACTAGAGGTGACAGAAGTTGAGCTAATGTACATCTTCCTGGGTGGAGGCCAAAAATTACTTCCACTTGGCAGTGCTCAGCATAGCAACTGTTAAGTCTGGACAGTCAATCTGTTTCTCCAACCTCACATTCTCCTGCCTTTCCAGACAACATGACTCCTGCCTTCCAGCTGCCCTATGAAGCCGAACTGGGCAGCAGTCCTACCTATAGTGCTCTTCGAAGGCTAGCTGTTGAGGAAAGAGTGAGACCAGCTATTCCACCATCTTGGAAAAGAATAGGGCAGGTAGGTTAAAGGTTTAGCCATCAAAATGACTTTGTTTATTGCTCTCAATTGTGCAGTCTTTGCCTAATTTATTCAAATGACCCATGAATTGATTGCATTTTCATTTTCTTGGAATTGTTATGTTTTTTAAAAGCAAAACTGTAGCAATGTATGAGGACTTTCTTAGTAGTACAGCTCTGCTCCTATAGTATTCTGGGGACTTCAGTTTGAAAAGTCTGTCTTATCTATAGTGGTTTAAGTATTCCTAAATCTGATTTTTAATTGTTACAAATTAAGGCCGCATTTGCACCCATGAACAAAAACATCTCAAATGTGACAAAAGACTGTGGTCACACCTAAGGTTTAATCCAGCTTCAGTCCACTTTCAGAGTGAGAGAACACTTCAGCGAAGTAACCAGTAATTTTCTTTCCACATTATCTATCTCAAAGGTGAATTTTCTGA
>MTQE01002208.1:10768633-10792208 GCA_014337955.1 Aspidoscelis marmoratus | reverse complement strand
TTACATTCTTCTGTCTTTTTGTTGACAACAGGAACAGGCCCCAAAGAAAAATCCTGCCAAGAATCCTACCTTGCCCTCCACACAGTTGATAAGATTTTTTCTTTGTGTTTTCTTAAAACAAAACATGCTCTCTACTGAATGAACTGGAGCTGTGCTTGTTAATCAGTTAATTCTTTCCTCCTCTGCTTAGCTTTTGTCTTGTTTAAAATCCCTTCAGCTCTGTCCTGTCTATCACTTGAATTCTTCCATTAGTACAATACTTCATTTCCTACAGTACAGCCATGACTTCCTCAAAGAGGTGGTGGCCTGCAGGCTGGGATCATGTTTGTGGGGTGTGTATGTGTGTGAGTGTGTGTGAGAGTGAGAGTGAGAGGTCACCTCCAGGCATTAGCTGATTAATTTGCTATTTAGAACTACCCATATATTCCGGCATATAAGACGACCCCCAACTTTTCCAGTTAAAATATTGAGTTTGGGATATACTTGCCGTATAAGAAGATGACCCCCGACTTTTGAGAAGATTTTCCTGGGTTAAAAAGTAGTCTTATATGCTAGAATATACTGTATTCCAGAGTACTTCTAGTTCTAGGATTATCACATGTTGCCCTGATGGCAGGGCAACAGCATGGGACAGGTGGAGGCACTTCCCTTTGTGAAAGCTTGATCCCACAATAGTGCAGGATGCGCATCTGGGTATTTTGACAGCAGGAAATAGCCGGAAGTGTGCTACTGTACACACCGTGTGCTTGTACAACTGCCATTTTCAGCCCAGTTTGGCTTGGCACATGTATGGTGGCTAAACCCACGTTGGGAGTTGATTTTTTTACAATCCCAATATGATACCAGGAAGAAACCCAAGTTTTACACCCTGTCTGGATACATCTAGATCATTTAAGTGCAGATGCTGATAATCACTAGAAGGTCATACAACAAAAGCTCTTTGTACACAGGACCTTATCTTGGATTATATCATGGGATAGGGGCCTGCTGTCCACATGGCAGGTTATAATCCTCTTTGGCCTTGAAAGATGGCATTGAAGAGGTAACCTTAAGTATATAAAATCATGCAAGGGGTGGAAAAGGTGGGTAATTTTTTCCCCTCTCTATCTGTCTATCATACAACAGGACAACTGGGGACACTCTATGAAACTGATGGGCAGGAGAGTTAGGATCAGCAAAGGGAAGTATTTTTTTTCACCCAGAGGGTCATTGGTCTATGGAATTTACTATCAGAAGAGGTGATGACAGAAGCAAGCGCAGATAGCTTTAAAAAAACGGTTAATCAGATTCAGAGAGGACAGATATATCAATGGGTACTAGAACTGATGCCTAGATACTTCCTCCAGGCTGGGGAGACAGAAAGGATACCTAGGTTATTTGCAGGGTTTTGAGAGCAGGTGAAGGTTTTGCTTTTGTCTTCTGCTTGGGATACTCAGAAGCAATTGGGATGGGTGGGCACTGTGTGAGACAGGATGCTGAACTAAATGAGCTGTGTCCTGTCCCAGTGGGGCTCCTCTTATGGTCTTATAAGACCCAGAGGAGAAAGGGTTGAAGAATGTCTCCTTTCTTTCAGACACAACACAAGCTTCTCTCCTCCAAGGCTGCAAAGAAAGGCTTAAAATACATCCGGAGGCTATATAAGGGAGGACTGAATAAATGTTTCAGAAGGCGTTAGGATTCTATATATCTTCTTGCCTTTAACAATTATTAAAGGATATATAAATTTGTCCAAGTAAAGGTGCTAGTAACATTTTGCAATGGTTGCTTTAAAAAAACTATAAGTCTGGAGATGCATTGTGTCTGTACTGGCAACAGGAGAGGCTCTAACATGAGAGACAGGAGCTTTCAAGATGACATCATGCAGGCTGCAGTTCAGGCTCAGAGTATGGTGAGCTCATGCCAGGTAGCAGGAGCTGTGATGGATGGATGTGCGGGTGTGACAATGACCTTTGGAAGTGCTGGCAGGTGGAGAACTGAAGCAGGAAGGGCTTACTAACATATGCTGATTTTCTAGGATAGAATACCTGTCTTTAGCAGGTGCAAGCTGATCCCCAGGTCTTTGCAGCTTCCATTTCATTTGCTTCCCAGTGCTGGAACGGATCCATTCTCTCCCCATCCCCCTTTGCTTTGCTTTCCATTTTATAAGGCACTGCAGCTTTAGGTGGGCTATCCCCAAGTGACTGTCTGAGTTTTGGTCCCTTTTCTTTCCTTTCTTCTTTTTAGCTTTTGTTTTAGATGGGAAGCCCGCAGGCAAACTCTGGCTTATGTTTATTCTATCTTTGTAAAGCATTTAACACTGAGTAAAAATAGTGAATAAATAAATTTTAGCACATGGCTTTTTATTATTTTTAATATATTAAGATGCTTAATCAAATAAATACCCAAAGGGAAACAAAAATGAAGGGAACAACAGATTAAAATTCCAGAAAAAACAGCAAGTTTAAAATGCCATCATCAAGGCAAGCCAAATGCTGATGAAATAGAAAAGCTTTTCCAAGCCTTTAGAAATTTACAAAGCCTGGGATCACACCTTGCTGAAGCAGCCCATCCTGTTAAGAAACTGAACTGAAGCCTTCCTAATCCTGTTCACACCCAATTCCTGATAATCAGTCCTCAGATTGTCTTCAGATTGGGTTGCTGTGCTCACACTTTTTATCTTATCTCCCTGAGCCTCCTTTACACGACTCTTTAGTTCTCTACCCCTCTTGATTGCATCAACACCACCTGTATTCTGATAGGATAAAGTTCTGCCAATCAATAGTGGCAACAGGGTGTGTTTGGAGTTGCGTGGTCCTGATGGCAAACTCAATGCTAACACAAGGTACTGTTGGGGTAAGGGGACTGTGCACCCAAACAGATGCAGCTGAGGAATATCCTAGCCAGCATCCACCTCTACCTCCTCAGCCATACCTGCAGAAAAATGAGAGACTGTAAGCTGCCGTTTGCTCTAAAGCTGCTAAAGCACTTTCACTTCTCAGTAAAAGTCCCGTTTTACTTTTTACTGAAACAAAACATTGTTTCCCTTTCACATTGCTGAAGGAAAATGGAAGATGCATTGTCCTTAGAATATTATTTATACACTTGAGCCACTCTTTTCCTCACTCACCCTCCCAGAAGTGCTTTTCTGGTCATTAATTTTTTTAAATCCCTCTGTGTTTTCCGCAAAAGCAGTAGAGAGTAATCAAAGAAATATGGTCTATTGCATTATGAATCTAGCACAAAAAAGATTTATATTTTTTAAAAATGATGGACAGAGTCCGCAAGCCTGTGATAGGAACAAAGGGGAATTGGGGGGGGGGCAGGATGGCATGGCAATCAAAGAAGAAATTACCTCCATGATTTTGTCCCTCCCAGATATGACAGCTCCTGGAAGTTCAGCAGAAACACAAAAGGATGCAATAAAGGGGGAGGTATGCAGAAAAATCATATAATTGCCACCCACAGCCAGGCATTGGTCAGAAATGAAGGCTGGATCCACCCACCCCAGCATGGTTCAGCCCCTCTAACCAGGTTCCCCATTCACACAGGACAAGTGAAAATGGACTGCCCCCCACCCCACCCCAAGATGGATTGAGTCCTGTGTAAAAGCAGACTCCAGTGTAGCCGGATCGAAGCACAGCCCACCCTCAAGATGAACCCAGGAAAAAAAATGTGAGTGTTGCAAAGAGAAGATGGCCAGAAGACTTCGTGAACTATGGATGTGATCATGGCCAAAGAGGGAGGTTTGCTTAGTGCTCTGATCACAGGCGAAAAATAATTTCTGTAAAACCTTCCTTGTCAGATTAACAAGTTGGGATGATATTTGCACATTTAGGGGGCGTTCCATGCACTATAAAGTCCAAATTGAATCTGAATTCGGCAAGGAGCGTCCCCATGCAAAGCCCCCAAACTGGGCTACATGCGGACCAAATCACTCAAATCCACTGTAAATTTACTCCTCTTGAAAACTGTTCTCGCTATTGTTCAGGAGTCAAGTCCGCATTATTTTGGAGGCTGAGTCCGTGCATGGGGATGCTCCTGGGTTATTAGGGGAGGAGATTGATGCTCACATCATTAGTGGGTGGGTTTCACATCCTGTGCTCACTGTTCCTGTCCTGTGCATCGGGGATCGCAACTGCTGGCCATTTTTAAAGATCAGATCTCTACGCGAACTGATCGCTGGACAAGCATAAAAGAACTGACCACCCCAGTTTCACAGGTGAAGATGCAGTAATGAGGGAGGGGGGACATCTGGCCCTTGTTGTCCCATGAGCCTCTTCCCACAGCCCTTATTCCACCCCTGCTTTCCAGTTGCCAGCAACCACAGGCCTTCCAGTTTAGCAAAGGAGCTCTTCTCTGCTAAACTGCCTGTAAACATTGTAGCGGCTTTGGTTAGCTTTTTCAGAAGCTGCTTGCCGATGATTGGGAATGGGGGTGGAATAAGGGTTGTGGGAAGAGGCTCATGGTACAGCAAGGGCCAGATGATCCCCCTCATTGCTGCATCTTATTGGGGCGATCAGTTCTTTTATACAGTGGTACCTCGACATACAAGTGCCCTGACAAACAAGTGTTTTGAGATACAAGCCGCCGAGAGAGTGATATTTTGCTTTGAGATGAGAGCAAGATTTGAGATACGAGTATGTAAATACAGTACAGTACATAACAAAAACAACTGAGGTGGTGTTTTGGGCGCTGGAATGGATTAATGGGAAAATTGCTTTGAGATACGAGCGATTTGACATAAGAGCAAGGTTACGGAACGAATTAAACTCGTATGTCAAGGTACCACTGTATTTGCCTGGTGATCAGATCACAGAGAGAAGAGGCTCGTTTCTGTTTGATTACTGTTTAATGCCCAGCAGTTGCAATTGGGGAAGGGGCATTGGGTGGCATTTCCTTGCCGCCACTGAAGATGCTGTTTCCTCATACAGGGGTTTAGCGTGGTTTGCATGGGGACAGGCGTAATCAAATTGAGCCCACGCTTTCTGCAATCACATGGAACGGGTCAATTCGAATTCGGCTCTGTATTCGGGCTGATCCAAATCCAATTCAAACTAAATGAAGTGCATTGGGACGTGGCCTCAAAGTGCTTTATGTACATCAAAACACTTATTTTTACTTTTTTTAATTCCATGCATGTGGCTATTTGATATCATTTTCTCTCTGGGTACCTTGCAAAAATGCAAAGAATACAGCCCTGGAAAATATGAAGCAATAAGGGCTGGAAAATGTGATGCAATTCTTACAGTGACCCTGCAGAGCAGGGCAGTGCTTCTCTCACATGACAAACTGGTACTCGGAAAGAAAAGCTATACTGTGACATCTTTGTGGGGGGAGACAGGAAATACTGTGATTGAAAGTTCAGCTTATGGTCAATGTATTATATGTGAGATGAGAATCCAGGCATATTAGTTTGTCCTATTGATGTCTAGCCAGTATAATGATGTGGGTAGAGCGTCAGGCTAAAAATCAGAATGCCTCCAGATACAGGTTAAAAGCTAAAATTTCCTTGGGGACTATATTGGGGATGCTACCAGACTCATACTTCAGCCACCAAACTCATACTTCAGAAGAGCAAGCAAATCAACAGACACTTCAACTTACACTCCAACCGAATAAAGGTAGAGAAAAAATCTGTTCTTCCGGCCGTGGTCACACTTTGCTGAAATAGTCCATCTTATAGTCTGACCACACTGAATACCTGATAATCCTTCCTTAGTTTGGTTCACTATCCTCACTCCTTTCTCTTCCCATCCTGAGACTCCTTTACTTCTTTTAGATCTTCACCCCTCTCCACCATCACAACACTCCCTGTGTTCTGATTGGATAAAAGTTCTGCGACTCAACTGTGTGTAACCACAACCTGGGCAAAAGGGAAGACAAATTCATGCAGCATCTACCCACTACAGTACAGTTCAGTCACCTTTGGTCTTCTTCCCCAGTCCCACTCCAAAAATAAGAACGGATTAACGGCTTGAGACTTGGACTCAGGAAACATGACTGAAAGGAAAATCCACAAATAAATTGGATAGGATTAAAAAGGTGTGAGCAGTAGGGTCCAAAGATCAACTGAAAAAGGATTAAAGTGAAGGTGTGACCAAAACCTCTCTCTCCTTTTATACAGTCCCTGAGCTACTCTCTCCCTTCAAAACAGCAAATAGAAGGCCTGTTTCTCTAGCACCAAGAGATAATCAGTGCTAAAAAAAGGCAACCAGTAAGCTACACAAACTGTCATTCAAACTCAGGAAACAAGTCATAGAACGCAAAACAGGAACCAATAGGAAATTGAAATACTTTTGTTAAGCACTACTGTCACAAAGGCTGCACAAAATAGATACAGGTCCTGTGAAAATAGTAAAGGCTCAAGAAATGCATCATTCTTTCGCTTTGCACGCAAAGGGCAGTTGCAAAAGCCAGACACATTCACCTTTGCATACAAAGGCATGAATACTGCAAATTTACCTGAAATGCAGTTAACAAAACTATTTGGCCATTGCCTAGACAGAGTGCACCTAAACTCGTCAGTACAGTGGCTGATTCTTTTCTCTTTTCTATCCTCGTTAATCTGAGGAGACCAAAAACCCCATATGCGCAGTCCACTCTGATCTGTGGGACTGGCTGATTTTTCTGAGATAATGAATTTGATCTCTGTCCACAGTTCTGTCTGTTTTCACTCATGGTTCTACATGTTCTACCTTTTGCCCCACGTGCTCCAACAGGCACCACTTGACACCAGAGCTTATACAAATAAAATGGAATCTCCTCCTACAGCATATCCTAATAGTCAAGAGAGGAGAAATGTGATGAAATCAAACTTTACTGACTTCCCCCATACCCTTAGGATATACAGGAAAATGGAGAGAGCACAAGATTCAGCTATGTTCTCCTTTTGACATTCAGCTGTCAAGCGGAATTGCATTCCTGCAGCCTCATCAGAAGAGAAAGGGTGGCTGGCTTCTATATTGTGCACCAAGCTCCTTGGACTGATGCCAGGATACACTAAAAGAGTAGGGCCTATGTCCTTGAGGCAGGTGTTCACACACACATGCTCTGATCTTCATAGTAATAGCTTGACTCCTTATTTAAAGCTGGGAAGCTGAACAAATTAGGCTTGAAATGAAACTAGAGTTAGACCTCGTCCAGGTGGAGTGTTATTTGTTTAAAACTGTCAAGAGACACAATGGTGGGCAAGCGCCACTTAAAAATGTACACAGTATGCAGAAATTTGTTACTTCCTAGAAACCTGATCACATAAAATGTGGCGCACCTTGCAGGATAGAACTAGAGGTAATAATTATGTTCTATGTGTACAGTATTTATGGAGTCAGGTGATGTGATGACCTTATATCCTTCACCTTTCTACAATCTGGCCTATTGTTTTCCCTTGTATATAGAGAAGAAAGATAAGTTTGACATGGGGTAGCCTTTTTAAAATCTGCCTTGGTTCTTTCCTGTATAGTCATACTTCAATTTACATGGCATTTGACAGCAGTTTCACTGTTTGTGCAACTGACGAATTGTGGCCTGCCTCAATTGAGATGCCTAAATTGATTTGCAATTGCACAGTTTCCATCCAAAACCTTCATTGACTCTCCTTGAGTTAATCAATGGACCTGACAATTGTATTCATCTGAACGAAGAACTGATGTCGCGGCTGGGGTTCGATCTCAGCCTCACCTGGCACTTTATGTTGTTGTTTTATTATTATTATTATTATTATTATTATTATTATTATTATTATTATTATTATTATTATTATTATTATTATTATTATTATTGTTGTTGTTGTTGTTGTTGTTGTTGTTGTTGTTGTTGTTGTTGTTGTTGTTGTTTATTTCTTAAGTGCTATAAATGTACATAGCGCTGTACAAACTACAAATATTTAAAAAACAGTATGGTAAAAGGATACAGATAAAGAAAAGTTAAAATTACTAGAACAGTAGAATTAAAATAATACATAATATAGTCATAAACACCTTAGAATGAAACAAGTGAAAAGGAAGTTCAATTATCAGGGCCAAAGGCCACAGAGAATAAAAAAGATTTAATTGGGATTTAAAAGCTTGCAAGGAGGTTAAAGAATGGATGTGGATGGGAAGATGGTTCCATAAACAAGGCGCTTAAACAGACACTTTTGCTACATTCCCCCCCCCCACACACACATCTCTTGTTAAATTTCCCTTCTGAAATCTGGTTCATTTTTCACCTCCTTCCCCGCCCCTTTCAACGATCCCCATCAGCCGGGGGAGAGGTCAGATCTCTGTTACTTTGAACTAAGTGAGAGGGGCTGATCCTGGGAGGGAACAGCAATCAGAGAGAGGAGGTGGGCACCATGACTGGCAATGGGCAGGGAGGACAGGATTGCCTTGGGGACTCCGAGGATTGAATCCGAGATAAGGGTGCCATCCGGATGCCCTTGGGATGCGGATGAATCGGATCAAGTTGAAAGCCATGGAGACAGTTTCGACCCGGTTCAATTATTTCGGTTTCGGGGAAACGATATAAGGCATCCCATAAAGACGCGCTCTAAGAGAGAAGGAATGAAGATGAGACCAGGCAATGGGGATCAAAGAGAGACGACAGAAATGGGAGGATTGTAGTGGACGGGAGGGAGCGTGGATGGAAATTAGGGAGGAAAGGTAGGAGGGAGCCAAAGAATGAAGCGCTTTGAAGATTAGAGTTAAGAGTTTAATTGAATACGTTAGGAAAAGGGAAGCCAATGCAAGGATTTTAAAAGAGGGGTAATGTGAGTGAAGCGACTAGACTGAAAAATAAGTCTAGCCACGGAGTATTGAGTAGAGATTAAAGGTTGAAGATGGGAAAGAGGGAGGCCGACTAGAAGGCGATTACAGTAGTCAAGCCTGGAGATAACCAAGGCATGAATGAGAATCTTAGCAGAAGAAAAGGAGAGAAAAGGACAAATCTTGGAAATGTTGAACAAAAAGAAACGACAGGATTTTGCTAGAGAGTGAGTTTGTAAGCTCACTCTCTTTTTATTAAGATTTATAAACAGCTTCAAAAACCTCATCTCTGTGCCAGAAAGCACCCCCCTCTACGACAGGGCAAATGAACTGAGCCTGGAGAAAAAGATGCATGTGCCCAGACTATGCAGAGAAAGGTCTTGAAACAGATGTACCAGCTAGTAGACAGGAAAACTCCAGCTCCATGGGCAAAGCAGAGAAAAACAATATTTGCTCAACATGCTTCACTTCGCCTTAAAAGTGATGCTAAAGGTAACCCAGGGGTCCTTCCCAAGAGGAGTTCCCCTCCTGTTGCAACTTCAGTCTTGAATCAATGTCACTCTTTTTCACCAGTCTGGAAGCCTGTCTCCTTACGTCCTCCCCGATGGATTGCTGATACTTCAGAGCTGCAACTCAATTCTAATTTTTCATTTTATTCTTGCGGCTACTCTTGCACACAATCGTCCTTGTGCATTAGGAAGGAAATCCTCCTAAGAGGGTTTTTTTGAAGGGGTAGGGGTGGAAAGAATGGAGGAAAATAGTGAGAAGAGAAATTTTGCTAGGGATTATGTTTTTTTTTATTTGTCAGTGGAGCAGGCAAACACTTTGCAAAGCAGAGAAATCATGACCTTGGGCTATCCCCTGGTTTTCTGGAAGCAAACTGGTTAGATTGTGCTTTGATAAGCAGCAAATAGAAACCAAGTTGGAGAAAAAAAAAAAGAGGCAGATCACTAAAATGCCAGCACACTTCAAGAAAAATGTTGAGACAACAAAAATTCATGAATGAATATTTAATCATTAGAAAACACACTTACAAAAAACTGTATTGATTACGTCTCAAGAACAAGGAGGTTGGTCTATCCTACATTACAAATGTACCATGATGCATTTCAATTATCAAAATTACTAGACTTATAATAGATCATGTTGATGCCCTTGCTCATCTTACAATTCCAGAAGTCTCTTGAGGGGTGGGAACACATGGGAGGGCATCCTTGACTGTAGTCTCCAGGCTACGGAACAATCTTCACTCTTAGTTGCATTCGGATTACTCTTATTTTGTGTTTGGATGACTGGTGAAGGCACACTTCTTTGCCCTGGGCTTTGGCTGAAGGGCAACATCCCCCCATGCATGCACTGTAACTGTTTTAGTCATGCTTTCCATCTGTTTTTATTATGATTTTCTTATGACCTGCCCTGAGACTCAGGTATAGGGCAGGATATAAAATGAACAAGGTGAGCTAATATGCTCATGCCTTACTCATGTTTTTCCATGAATAATTGGCTTAGTAATTGTTCAAAAAATAGGTTGGTGAAACTGATGGGTCCATAACATGTCACACTTAACTTGAGCACCTCTTACAATATAGCATTCCAGCTAGGCTTGCACATCACACCGGTTTTAAAAGGGTTGCATTGGCTGCCAATTTACTACCGAGCCCAATTCAAGGTTTTGACTCTGACTTATAAGGCCCTAAATGACTTGGGTCCCAAGTATCTAAAGCAGTGATTCCTAAAGTGGTCCAGGTGGACCCCCAGGGGTCCACGGGAGACTCGACGGGGGTCTACGCTGGTGTGAAAAAAAATGGTTCACAAGTTTTAAGTGGGGGTCCACGAAAATATATCTGGTTTTGGTCATAAAGAACAAAAATGTTGGCTTGGCTTTACCTATCAATGTAGGCAGATAATATTTTTAAGAAGGTCAGCGACTGTTACTTGTAAAAACTTGCATATTTTTACTACTCCGAATTTAGGGTTGGAACTCAGCCGCAATGCAAATTTCCATCGTTAGTTCTAATCTTCACATTTTTTGACGAGTTTTGGGAATATGGTAGAAATGTAGCAGCTGGGGGTCCACCAAAATCAGTAAAAATTTGAAAGTGGTCTACGAGAAAAAAATGTTTGGGAACCTCTGATCTAAAGGAACGCCTTCTCCCATATCGACCTGACTGTGCCTTAAGATCAAGCGGTGAGGCCCTCCTGGTTGTCCCACCACCTTCAATAGTGAGGTTGGTGGGCACCAGGGAGAGAGCCTTTTCTGTAATGGCCCCCAGACTATTTTATTTTATTTATTTATTTATTTATATTTCAATTTATATGCCGCCCCATACCTGAGGGTCTCTGGGCGGCTCACAACATTTAAAAAAGATGTATAAAAACAGTATAAATACAGTTTTAAAAGTACAAAACAGTTAAAAACATCAGCGGTTTTCAGTGAGGGGAAGTGTGGGGAATAGCCTCCCCCTTGAGGTGCGTCAGGCCCCTTCCTTATATATATTTAGGAAGGTGGTGAAGACGCACCTCTTTGCCCTGGCCTTTGGCTGAGCTGATTATATTCCCCCCCACCCCAGGACAGACACTATCATTTTAAACATATTGTGTATTGTTTTAGAGTTGTTGAATTTTTAAAGTCTTTTAAAGTATATCCTGTTTTAATCTGTTGTTTTAAGGTTGTTACCCACTCAGAGACCTTCGGGTATGGGGCGGGATAGAAATGTAAATAATAAATAATTAAACCATGCCCTGAAGCACTCTTCAAAGATTTTCCCCATGCACTGAATGCTATTCAGAATAAAGTTGACAAATATATTTTAAACTCCTTAACGTGCTAGTCCCCATAGCTTATTTCAGGTTATTGTATGAACATAGAAAATGGCCACTGCCAGTTCCAGATGCACAAAAGACAGGCATGTTGGACTCCTGCACCAGGGAGTGGCAGGCCTAATCTATGAAATAGTTCTTAATACTGTAGCTTTACTCAACTTAGCATACTACAGTACTTTTCACTTCCAAGATACCACTCTTCTAAGGCCTTTTCAGATAGCTAGTCAGGATCTCAGTTTGCAGAGCAGACATTTCAGCAGCTGACTAAAAATCCATTTAGTGCGTTATAGAGAAAATCCAAACTTGGAGCAGCAGAAAAGCTCGCTTTGTGTCTTTAAATTCTCCTCTCTTTGCTACTCCCAGGCTCAGGGAGCCACTCGTGAAAGACCCGCCCAGCCAGGTTACTGATGGACACTTGTTTTGACCTACGGAACGTCGAGATGCAGGCCGTGAGCCAATGAGACGAAAGGCTTGAAGATGGAGCCCGGGCAATCCAGACTTTCAGGAAGCGACGACTCGGCAGTAGATATTAGGATTATTGAACTGGGAGTGTCCCGGTGGCCGCCCAGGGGCTCCGAAGGTGAAGGTCTTGGGTAAGGTAGTGTCTTTCCTTTGTGCGGAAAGTGGGGCAGAAAGTTGCAATCCTTTGACATTACAGAAGTCGCGTCCAAGGTTTGATTAGTTTTTGTACTGTCAGGCAGTAATCTTTTGCACTCTTAAGTGCAATGCATTTGCCATTTAATTCAATGGGGCTTAACATGCAGTCGCAGTCTGAAAAGTGTAAGGGGGGAAATGCCCCTTCAGGAGGATTCTTGGAGTAGTTAAGATTTTGCAGTAGTAAATGATAATGTAACTAATCTAGCACTTATATTGTTAGTCCTGATCATTACAGCATTTTTAAAAGCCATAGGCATGGTTCTTTAGAGCGTTTAATAATCGTTATGATGAGACAAGGATATGAATGCTAAAATGAAATACAGAAACTCTGCTGTTCTCCCCATAATGGTGACAGCAAGGCATCAAAATAGTATAAAGCAAGCATCTAACAAATGGGAGAGTAAAAGCAGAGATGATTTGGTTCACTTTGCGGATTGTATTACTACGTTAGGCCAGCTTTTAGTAATTCTGCTGCATCATTAGGTCCTGTTATCCAAGTCTGTATACTTACGTAGCCAAAATGTTGCCTATGCATTTCAGTAGAATTGCAGAAATGTTATTATGTGCAGAAGTAGAATACAAACAAAAAAATAACAGAAAATCCTGAGGGTATGTGTGTCCATCCCAAAGCAACTGGTAGAACAACTCATGAGCATGAATCCAGCACATGCTGTTGACTGAGTGATGTGTGGGGTTTGTGAAAAGAAAATATTGGGTCAGGATGGATTTGAGTATCTTGAGAAAAGAGGAAAGACTGGCTGAAACCCTCAATAGTGCTACTGCAACATTTTATTGCAGTATGCTGTTTAGTACTAACAGTATGCTATTTATGCTATTAACAGTATGCCATGTATGCTATTTAGTACTAACAGTACTTTTGTTGGTTGATTCCACACAACCATCCTCTCAGTGGTTTTGTAGAGTATGGGTCCTTGCCCAGAGGATTTGAACTTTGACTTGCTGACTAATATATAGGTGGAGGGAGATTCTGCCATTTGCCTCCCTTGAAGTGGTTTAGCTAGTCTGCTCCTGTCCTGGTCCAAGCCTAGCAGGTGCCATCCACATTGTGAGGGCTGGAACAACATTATCAGAAATGCAGATGTGTCATTTCTATTCCATTCCAGGAGGAACATACATCCGCCCAGGCTTCTCCCTTATTGAGATCTAAAAGGGAAGGTCATCTTCTAGTTTTGTCTTTCTCAAGAGGTGCAAGGGACAGGGACACACAAGAGAGCCTTTTCTATGGTGGCCCTCAGACTCTGGAACAAAGCCCCTCTAGAGGTTCACCAGGCACCTGCATTGTATAGTTTTTTGTGCATGCTTAAAACATACCTCGGATGCATCAAGAGGAGTATAGAGTCTAGATCATGAGAAGTAATTATTCCTCTTTACCTTGGTCAGATCTCATCTAGAGTAGTATGTCCAGTTCTGGGCACTCCAGTTCAAAAAAGACATTGGCAAACTAGAGCAAGTCCAAAGGAGGGCTACCAGAATGGTTAGAGATCTGGAAACCATATCCTACAAGGAACGGTTGAAGGATCTAGGAATGTTTAGCCTACAGAAGAGAAGACTGAGAGGAGACATCATCACTGTCTTCAAATATCTGAAGGGCTATCACAGTGCAGAGGACTAGAAACAACAGTATGAAACTTCAAGGGAGTCAATACAGATTAGATATTAGGAAAAACTTCCTGACAGTGAGAGCATTCAGTCAGTGGAATAGGTTGGACCTGATGACCCTGGAGGCCCTTTCCAACTCTATGATTCTACTCTTTACCCAGACCTTTGATATTTAGCTTCCTCTGGGTGTTGTCCTGCCACTGAGGGTGAATGAGAAGGAGGTTTTAGATATGTTTTCTTATTTCTTTGTTTTTGTGAACTACTCTTCCGGGTGAAGAGCAGGAAAGAAATTCTTAAATAATAAAAAGAAAATAAATAAGTGGTAGTACAGAATAAAATGACTTTAAATCAGCAACCTGGTTTGGATAGTAATGATAAAAACATTAATTTCTTGGACTCCTGTAATATCTACCAAGAAAAATTACTGTGACCATATATATCCTATATAGAATGGCTATTGTCAGAGGAAAGGTTGTGTATCCCTCACCCTGACCAAAATATCTGAATAGAAGGAAATCTTTGTCTGTTGTGTAGAGTGGTAAAAATATGGCTTCACCTACCCAACATTCCCTGTGCAGTTGCCTTGAGCAGCTCAGGATATTAGACTGAGTCCTCCCATGTTTCCCAGGGCAGCAGAAAGAAGATTCATTTTCTGAATGGGGCTAGGTGGTGGGTAAGAAATAGTGCCACCCATGGAAGGGCACACATGTTAGAGGGGACATGATCTTAGGGGACCTATAGTGGAGAGGTTTGCTGATAATGTTTTTCAAGCTCATCTGTCAAGAAATGCTGAGCCCAAGATCAAAATTTGACTGGTAGCCCACCATTCTGATGGGTGGCCCTGACCCCGGTTTGGTCTAGTGGTTAGGGAGTTGGACTCTTATCTGGGAATACTGGGTTTGATTCTACACTCCCCCACAAAGCCAGCTGGGTGACCTTGGGCTAGTCACAGCAAGTCTGAGCTCTGTTGTGGGGAGAACAATAGAATGCTTTGTGAACCGCCTTGAGTCCCCTTAAATAGGTGAAAAAAGGGGTAGAAAAGCAAACTCTTGTTCTCCTCTTCCTCCTCCTCCACCACCACCACCTGTGACAGGGCTTAGCTTTCTAGCTGCTGCGTGGGGCTCAGCAAAAAGGTGATAAAAGGATGAAATGATTCTGGTGGTGGCCATGCTATTGCTCCTGAAACTTGAGGGAAAGCTCCTGAGGAGGTTGCTGAAGTAGATGGGATGGCTCAAGGCAGTCTCTGGTTTGCTTGGTCCATTTCCCTGCTGCTGAAAAAGAATTTGGGGTCTTAAAACAGCAAAAACTTAACAAGGTACTTCTAGGACCTGAACACAGGTTTGGGCTACAAGACAACTTTTAAG
This sequence comes from Aspidoscelis marmoratus, assembly GCA_014337955.1. Lineage (NCBI taxonomy): Eukaryota > Metazoa > Chordata > Lepidosauria > Squamata > Teiidae > Aspidoscelis > Aspidoscelis marmoratus. The sequence goes on along the minus strand of MTQE01002208.1, from coordinate 10,777,024 downwards.
CCCAAACCACAGGGTATATGTGTGCCTGGCTCTATTACTTCACAGTCAGCTGTCCCACTATTCAGACAATCTCTCAGTTAAGTCAGGTTGGTTTCCCACCTTGGACTGCTTGCTGTATTTGTATAATGATTATAAAATCTCAGGAGCACACTCTTTCACCTCTCTGTTTTCTTTATGTAACTTACTGTCTGGAAACAAACTCATAACTTTGCTTATGGCATTTTCTGGAGCTAAAGAAAGTGTCATTCAACTTTGGTTCACAGAAATATTTACATGTTTATTAGCATACTGTTAACACAGTATAATATTAGTTAATTCTAGAAAGTGACACTCAGTCTTGTTTATGTTATATGGAAATAAACCTGGAAGTTTTTGCTTCATCAAGAAGGGCAATATCAGGGCACCCAATTAATCCCAAACCTACAACTCCTAACCTGCGGGTATTATTAAGTGCCTAACCCTAACCTCAACCCTTTTCATTTGCTTGAGAACTGCAGCTCTGACATTGTAAGTTACATCCATGTTTACTCACCAGCACAGTATATATGCACCTGAATAAACAAAATTATGTAGTTTATTCCAACCTCATCCTGCCTAGGACAGCAGTGGGATTTTGTCAAACCAGGAAAGATTTCACTGAAACACAAGGGTGGACTGCCTTCTGGCAAACACCTGATAGTTCTGGAGTAAAGTGGCACAGAGGAGAAAATATTAAGAATTATGATCTATGTGACAATGCATAAAGATGAAGCAGATAGTGCAGTCTATTCTAATTTGGTGTATGTGGTTAATAGAGTCCTTCTATTAGTTGCCTTGGAGCAGTTTAACTAGTACGCTCTAGCCTGTCCTGGTCCAAGCCCAGCAAATGCCTCCTGCATTACAAGGCTGGAATGCTGTGGTTTCTGTCCAGTGCTGTCAGTAATGTGGATGCGTCTACTTCTGGCCCATGTCTCTGCTGGTCCATTGCCAAGCCGCCTTGTCAGGGTTACAAGGATGATCTTAAAGCTTGCATAAGGAACTATGGAAAAACAAACCTGCAGCCCCATCTCTGAAGCTTATGCAATCTTCAAAAATGGAGCTACTGTTTTTTCTTTGTTCCAGACCCAATGTGGAAGTGCTGACATCTGGACTGGAACAGATGGTGTTAGTATGGTTACAGTCCTTTACAGACAGGTCCACCACAAAACCGGGATATGGGAGTACTGACCAGGGATAGGGAAGCATATTACCAAGCAGCTTCTTTTGGTATTTTAAGCAAGTTAGGAGAGGACCCTGATCAAATGCCTTTTGCCCAAAGAATTTGGCATTAGTGTGGCATCATATATTTCATTATCCTAAATTCTTTGTGGCAGAATCGGAGTATTGCTGTCTACAAAGGGCTTACCTTTGTGGATCTATAACATGTTTCTACTGTATTTGCATCTTATGTTTATCTTCCTTTGAATAGAAAACCATCCAGCCTTCTGCTTTAAGTTGATTAATGTAACACAGCCTTCTGATCTTACACTGCCATACTAACAGTGCCTTTCTCCTTCTAGCTGACCACATCTTCTCTCCTTGAGGACTATGTGGAATCCTAATGCAGGTAAAAATGAGAAACACATCCACAATGGAACCTCTCTGGAGAGTGCTGTATAAGGAAGGGCACAAAGATAACACCTTTTTTGTTACCGTTGCCTGATCAAGATGACATAAGAGACACCCTGGCTGGATCCAGGTGGCTTCCAAGAAGGGCATTAGGTCCTTCTTGTCCCCTCAGTCAATTGTTCGTAGTCATGCATTTGAATAATTGGCCTGCTGCTGTTTTTTAAAAATGACGACTTCATTATTTATTTATATATTTATTTGTATTTCTATCCTGCCCTATACCCAAAGGTCTCAGAGTGGGTAACATTTAAAATCAGACCTGAAATGTGACAAACCATTGTGTTATCTGCCTTACCAGCATTAAAGTTCATCAAAGTGGCAAATTCGCATTTCCATTTTTGTCGTTTCATATCTAGTTTTATTTGTATACTGCCTTTCCAAAAGAATTGCTCAAAGCAGTACTGTATATAACAAACAGAAGAAAAAAAACATATAATGCAAAATACATTATAAAATTCCATACATTATAAAATAATATATGATAAAGTTACACCGATTTTAGGGGCGGGGCAGGGCAGATGCAGAAAACTCCCGGGTGCAGCAGCAAACCATCCAGGTGTTCTTCCTCCTCCCAGCTTTACTTTGGAAACGACAGGGCAGAGGTCAGTCATGTTGTCGTCTTCTTCTCAGCTAAAGGCAGCCATAGGTTTTATTCGTTAGAGTGGGTGGGGCAGAGACAACAAAAACTCAGATGCAGCTGCCTCCATTAGCAATTATTACAGTATATGACAATTAACTGTCCAGAATAAGAGCCTGTGGTGAAGATTGGCTATGGTTATTTTGGTCGGCCGGTAGCTTTCTACAACATAACATGTTTGCCTTAAGTTGGGAACAGTGGGTTGCTCTGGCAAACAATGGCACACATGCTTTGCTCCCACTGAGTATGAGATTCATCAGGGTGCCAAATCTAGTCACGGATTGCTTATTTTAAAGCTGCTGTTTCTTACCAACAGTGTATTTAGAAAAGTGAACTAAATCTACCTTCTTTTGTCCATTGCCTCTTGAATTATTGCTTTGAATCTGTCTATAGAGTTATCCTGGGGTTACTTATCTAGTTTTAGTGGTCTCTTGATCATCCAACAAACCACAGACATTGAGGGTGTGGGGGTGTGTGGATTCAAATGATAACCTTTGGGAATGAATGAATACTGGCTTTTGCAGTTGTCACAGTGGGATCCAGTGAAGTTTGGTTGCCTGAAAACATCCAGAGAATGAGAATCTTAACAGCTGCTGCCTTGGCCATCTGCAAGAATGTGGAATAAAGGAATGCTTCTGCTTGTAGAACTGATGGACTGCCAGTGGCACTTGATTACTCTTGGATTTGCTCAGAGAATACTTTACTAAGTATCAGTTCATTGCTGCTCTTCTGGTATCGTTGAGTTGAGCTTGAGTCGTATAGACTAGGTGGATGCATCCATGCAGCTTTTCTGGCAGATGTAGCTTTGTGGTTACCTTCTTCTGGAGAAATGTTGAGGATAAAATCTGTGACCTGCTGCTGCCTGAGCAGTTGCTCTGTCACTGATAGGTGCCACGTTTACATTCTTCGTTGCACTTGCAGATCTTTCTTTGATCCAACCCAAATGCTGGGTTGGATTCCCTGTGTCTTCCCGGAAGAAGGTAACAGCAAACCACATCTATATCTGACAAGAAGAATAGCCACCAGAGATCAAACAGTACCAAAGAGCAATGTATTGTTACTTTGCAATAGGAGCAAATATTTGGGCTGGATCACAGAAAGCTGACAGAGGTTCCAGATGAAGCTTATTATTGCAGTGAAGGGAGAAATCTCCACCTGCATTTATTTGGACAGCTTCTGTTGCCCACCACTAAGCTATGGACACTCTCACTAGTGCAGCAGTCCTTTACTATCCATGGGGGTTCATGTCCACCAGAATAGCATTCCATTTTACATAGTTTGGTCTCAGAATGCAATTGTATACAAAACCTTGGGAATAGTGAGGACTCTGCTGGGCACGGTAATTGTAGAAGACTGTAAGATTCCTTGAAAAAGATTTATTTTATAACTTCTCAGACTGGAGATGTGCTGAATTTCAAGCCAGATCAGCAGTGAACTTCATAGTTCACAAGGCTCATGAGCAAGCTGAACTGGGGTCGAAGCTTGCTTGACAAGCCAGTAAGTGAGGTCTGCAAACTGGTTTGACCACTGGTGAGGTTCAGTTCAGTGCTGACCAACCATGTCAGAACTGCCTCGTATACATGTCTGAATAAGACCTTTACTTAACCACCTCCTCTTTGTTTGTAGGCCAGCCAGGTGCCTACCCAGGAGCAGCATACCCTCCCAACTCTTCTTACCCAGCTGGCTTCAACCCTGTACACCCTCCTCCTCCTGTGAATCCAGCCTTCCCCCAGGGTCCACTTCCTGCTGGCTCATATCCTACCCCTCCTGTAGGAATCCCTGGACAACCTGCATACCCTCCAGGTCATCCTAATCAGCCACCATATCCTGGGCATCACCCTGGCTATCCTGTGCCACCTGCGGGTCCTTGTCCTCCATCGGTTCCTGGTATGCCTGGAGCAATGGGAGTGAATCCTTTGGTTCCTGGAGCTGTTGCTATGGGAACCCATGTGATGGATAAGAAGGCAGCAAAGAAGATGAAGAAGAAAATGAAGAAGGCCCACAAAATGCACAAACCACACAAGCTCCATAAGCTGCATGGAAAGGTATGTATGAGACTAAAAGAAACAGCTTGATTGAGGTAATAAGTGTATGCAGGTTTGTTTTTATAACCAGTCTTTCATCAAGAAGTCTCAAAGCGGGTAAAATGCAAACAAATATGTTAGCAACCATAAAGCCTAATAAGCATTGAAATTCATTTTAAATACTGTGGACAGCCTCTTCAGGTTGATGTGCAGAAGGATTGTTTGAAAATCCCCTGGAAATCTCCCTTAAAATTTTAGGTCAGTTTTGACAGGGGAGCAGGGAGAAAGGCAACCTAGGGGAATACTTGCCTCTGGTGGAATTATGCCCTCTGCTGTTGAAATACTAGAGCTTTTATTGACGGCCAGGTTAATTTATCTTTTCCCGCTGTGGAGGAAAGGAAACTGGGGTGGAGGCTGAATTCAGATCACTTATTGTTCTTGCCTAGGCTTTGGAACCAGCAGTGGTTTCTTACTTGAAAATAACTATGGTAGAAGTAGGGCTGCATCTGGTTGCCAGTTACTTAGTCCTTTTATTTACTCCAGAATAAAGCATAGAGGACTAAGTAATAGACATCTGGCTGCAGTCCCCATCCTGTTCAACAGAGATGGAGTAGAGGCATGGACAAAACCAGATTAATTTTAGAATCTGGTGCACATTCAGTCTTAAAGCAGCTGCATTCCTTTGTGTTAATGATCAAACCACATGGCGTAATCTACTGTCAACATACCAACACTGCATGCAGTACCATCTCCTCAAAACACAGCTGCTCGATCGCACACTAGGACTGGCCCACCCAGCCCTGCTGTACAAGCACATGACATCACAGGACTGAATACAGCCCTGGATAAACTAGCAAAAAAAAAGTCTATAAAACACTGCTGTGGACAGCACAGTGAAAGAAAGCCTTCTGTCCCCTCTGCACCTATAGCATCTGGTGCTCATATCGGAGGGTGAAAGACATCAGGGCATGAGCACATGCTCCCTGTCCAAAGAATTTGCAGCTGTGCATGGGAGTAGATAATCCCTGGCTTTTGCTGGCAAGAAAGGAGATGCCAGAGATGTCCTTATTTATTTATTGCATTTCTATGCCACCCCATAACCAAAGGTTTCTGGGCAGGTTGCAGCAATATAAACAAAATATAAAATGAACACATTAAAAACAAAAAAAGGGAGGAGAGGAAGCTGTTCTTCAGCCAAAGGCCAGGGTAAATAGGTGTTGTAACTAAATCCCAACACTGTAGGTTATGTATGATGAGTTGCAGGCTTCATTTTTGCTCTAGGTGCTTGCTGGTTTAGCACCCTCAGTTTAATTCTAAACCTGCAACTCCACATCATGATACCCTTGGAGCCCTTGAAGGGAAGGAGATCCCTATGGCAGCCTATTTCCATACATTTTATTCTTCATATTTGTAAAATATGAGGATCCAAATGATGATCCACCTAGTTCAGTAGCCATTTCTCACTGTGGACAACCAATTGTAGAGAGAGGTCCACGAGCAAGATAAAAGCACAACGACTTCTGCTATCCACCAGAACCCGACTTTTAGAGCCATGCAGCCATCAGAGGTAGTAGCTTTTGATAGCTCTGTTTCTAATGAATTCTACCAAATCTCTTTTGAAGCCATCCAAGGTAGAGATTGCCACCATATCTCAAGGGTCTTCCATTTAACAGATAGGCAACTGCAAGTTGACAGACATTTGCCATTATTGGTCCACAATAGTTCTGTTAGGTCTTTTGATGAGAAAATAAAAAACTTCTGAGCTAAGGGCTAGAATCAGGATCAGAAAACTATTGTGGGCCAAGAACTGTCCCAGAAAGTGACCTTGGGTTGTCCTAGTCTCTGCCTAGTCTCTGTCTTACAGTTTAAGCTACTTTATAAAAGCAAAAAAGAGAGAGCAGACTATAAACTTAGGGCAGAGGTTGTTAGATATGCCTCAGCATTGCTGAAATTAACATAAAGTCATAGCTTGCTTACATCCAGAGATGTGCAGATTAACATGTGCATATTGCCACATAAAATATTTGACTGCTGTGGCCCTCTGATGTTCCTCAGGGCAGATCTCTGGAAATTATTTTCTCTGAGGCATCATGTATGAGTGAAAGAGCAAGGATAAAGGAAGGAAGGAAGAACAGATGCTTCAAGAATTCTTCCTCAGATCCTGTGGCCAATGTGAAAGTGAAGGAACCCAAAGCAGTGAAGAAGCTTAAAAGAAGGGAATCAGAAATGGATGGTGTGAAGCAGAATTAAATTATATGTAGGTGATTAGAGATGTAATCCAGCTTGATGAGGCCTCAAACTGAGGCATGGGTAGTCTCTCTCATCCATGAGAGTTTATGGAGGCTCTAAAGGCCTTATATATAGCCATAAAAGTGCGAGGAAGTGGCTGCAAATAGCGCATGGCACTGCCTGTTCCTCATATTTATACAAACCAGTTGAGAAAAGCCACAAGCAGGCAACCAGCCCCTTCAGTGAAGTGGGAGGGGGCTCTTTATATCTTTTCAAAGTGCTTAGTTTTGACCGCTGTGAGTGGAAAAGGGGGGACAACTAAAACAAGTGGAGAAATGAAAGGGATGTACAAAAAGAAGGATGGAATGGCACGAAGAGCTGAGCAATACGACCAACTCTGACCTCCGTTTCATCCAGCTAGGCCTCCTATTGGCTGCTGCCCATGGAGAAACCACTGACCTTGAGGAGACAGGTTTCCCCTCTGTTGTTCTGTGCCGTCAGAGTCTATTTTCATCTGCATGTACAATAGCAGCAGTTTTAACTGGTGGTAATTCATATCCTTTACTGATGTTTTTAGCTGAGTTTTGGATTAGATCATTAGCCCTGATAGATTTTATCACTGAGTGGTAATGTGGAGTCTCATGAGCCTTTTTCTCTCTTTTGTTTATAGCATTCCTCTTCCTCCTCATCTAGCAGCAGTGATTCGGACTGAGGCCTCTCCCTACCCCCAAGCTGTTTCTTCTTCCAACACATGTGGATCTTTCTGCTTCTGCACTGAGCTGCCTTCTAATGTCTAACAAGAATAAAAATGGCGCATGCTTACTGATCATCCTATCTTACAGGACTGGGCCACATACCACATTATTCCACAGGCATGTGCAGTCTCCTGATGCAAATTCTGGTGTAACTGATCGAACAGCATTTGTATAATCAGTTGTGCTTTGACAAGCCAGAATGGGAAGCCAGAGATTGGTTTAAAGAAAGTGCACCTGCAGGCATTAGCAACAACGGCAGCCTTAAAAAATGTGGACTTCATCTCTCCAGCAAGCAGGGTTGTTTCTCAGGACTTAAGAGTTCTGACAGGTTTCTTTAAGCAACTTTGGATTCAGTGGAACCACCATCCCAGGGTAAAGTTGATTGCAAGGCAGTAGATCTTCGGTGGTGTTGACCTTGCTTAAAATGAGTCAATTAAAATCACTTGATTTTAAAGTTATATGATTATTGTGTTTTGTGTGAAACCCTTTTTGATGACGAGTAAAAAGAGAGAGAGCCATGTATTTATGTAGCACTGCCTGAAAAATACTTAAAGGGAGTTTTCATATTTTAATATAAACTAGAGTGAGAAGCTTTTTGCAAATGGATGTGCTTAATAAGGGAACATCAAGCTCTTTTGTGGCTTTAGTATGTGTTTTGGAGAGGGTGGCAGATTTATTTATACATGCGTGATCTTGCTGTCTTAATATAAGAATCTCACTTAGGACAAATTCTAGAATTCATCCTGATGTACCTAGCCATAATTTGAGATCCTTTACAGAAGGTCTAATTTGACTATCCAAGTCCAGGTAGTCATCAAGGGAAGGTCCCGGGCTGTGGGACAGCTTCCCTAGTGAGGCTCATTTGGGCCCGTCACTACCATCCTTCAGTGTTTGGACCAAACTTTTTTTTTTAATCTAACTTTGTTTTATCTGTTCACTGCCCTGAGACTTTGGTAGAAAAAAAAATAGTCATTACTGTACAAACCAAGATTGGAGATCTCATGAACTTCCAATCTCAATGTCAAATTACACTTGCTATAATTCCTAGCTGTAGGCCAGAGGTGTCAAACTCAATTTTGCAGAGGGCCGGATTAAAAAA
>MTQE01002208.1:10711904-10768546 GCA_014337955.1 Aspidoscelis marmoratus | reverse complement strand
AAAAAAAAGTACTGTCAGGGCCAGGGGGTGTGGCTGGGGGTGTGGCTGGGGCGTGGCTAGGGCACAGAAGAGGGGCTGGGCGTGGCCAGGGGCGTGGCTAGGGCACAGAGGAGGGGCTGGCTGTCCATGGTGGCGCCCGCACACTCGGGCAGTGGAGGGTCCTGCCGCGCGCTCTCTCGCCTCGCCTCACTTTGCCTCCTTCGCGCCCAAGGAGGACAGCGGCACCAGCGGCGGGCGGTGGTGGTGGATGGTGGCGGCGGCCGCAGGCGGCGGCCGCGGGCCATATTAATACAGCCTGCGGGCCGCATCCGGCCCGCGGGCCATATCTTTGACATGACCGCTGTAGGCTATACTGGCTGGGACTGTTTCTAATTTATTATGTTTTTATCCTGCCCTTCACCAAAGGTCTCAGGGCAGGTCACAATATATGATAAAAACACAAACACTAAACCATATTTAAAATATAACCCTCACACCCACTTTGCTTCCCATATAGTTTCCCTATGCCTGAGAGCAAAGCTGAAAAGTGTATTCTTCTTGGGTGTGCAGTTCTGAGATTGTTTGTTCTGTGGTTCATAGGAAAGGATGCTGAGCCTTAAGAAAACTCTTTCTGTGATTGCTTATGTCCTGTACTGAAATTTCTACCTCCTTATTTCTCATATGCTTCCTACAGCATCTCCTGTTCGCCCTGTATTTCTTTCTTAATAAAGGATTTGAGTTCTTGCCTGGAACTGGTGTACTACTTTTCCTGAAAATTCAAATGTAAGTATTAGGAGAATTGGGGCCAACAGTCTGAGCATTTCTAGAAAATGGCCTCTTATTCTCAAATTCAAGGTTGTTCCCTGTCCTTTGCAGAGGGTTCTGCCTTCATCGTCAACTTTACGTGGGTAACTTCACTGCCTTAAATTTCCTCTTTTTTGCAGCTAGTAAATGTAAGGTAGTCCTGAACTCTTTTTCAAAGGATGACCCTAGATATATTTATTGGAAATGCCAAATCTACATTAAATATATATAATGGCTGCAATTTCTAAATTATCTCCAGTGACATTCTTGAATATGGCACATTTCAGCACTTCTGTCACTAGTAATTAAAACCTAACTTTGCCAACCCCCTCCATACAATTTCAATCACAGATACAGGTGGTGGGCTTTAACTGAATGAACTATTTGATTCAAATGCCCCCCAGTTCAGTTCCATACCAGACTAACCAAACCCCTCCTCAGTCCCTCCCAATTCATTCCAAATTGGTCCCCCATCTGTGCATAGCACTCACAAATACTACTCCAGTTAACAAGTATTTATCTTTGGTGGTCCCAGAAAAAGATGCAATTAATCATCCCCCTGAATTCTGTTGTTACTGTAACCTGGTTTTAGTCTGCCGTGCTAGGATCATTTGACAAAGGATGGGCTTTAAGTATAAACAGTGAATGAATAAATTCTATAAATCCATCCTTGTAGTTTCAGGAATGAACAACGCCTCATGAGTCCTAACCAGCCAGAGGTTGCACTGATTGATGCAGATGCCAAGATATCTTTGAGGGCTATGTGACAGTATTCAGAGTGGGTCATGGGCTTATAGAGTTATCCTGAGTGGCCTCAGTTTTCTACTTTCAGACTGAACGTAAAAATCAACCAGACTTAGACATGTGTTTAAGAATCAAACCCACCTATATTTCAAGAGCTCTTTGATTAATGAGAGGTGCTTTTATTCTCTATTTACACTCTCTCTGAGAGTATAGCATTCCCTAATAATTTGGTGTACCTTTTACATTACGGGGAAGCTTGATGGCATCCATTGACATTGAGCTGAGATATGCTGGGAATTTTCCAGGTTACGGAGGAATGAATGGGAACGTGCAGCAGTTCTGTATTCACAGCACAATAGGAGATAGTAATTGTCAACATGCTAAATACTCATCTTGGAATGAATCATGTTCTCCTTATTTATTTCACTTTGACATTTTGGTGTTACAATGTGATATTTACACTTGGCTAACAGCAATTACAAAATTTACTAGGCTAATCTTGGACTTGATCCTGAACTAATGCTTCATCTCTGTGCTTGGTCTTGCTGACAAATGGAGTAAGACAGATATTTTCCCCTTGTTTTCAAAAGCCATAGCTCAAAGCAGACCCAATAAGTGCCAATATCAACTACTGGAGTCATTTTCTGAGCCAAAATGGAAAGTATAGAATTTGTGTTTCTAAAGAGCTTTATACGCAAAGGTCCGGCAGGAGGTAACAGACTGAAGTAATAGATCATTTTAACATCCAAATAACTTTATAGTTTCCTTCCCTAAAATCAGACATGGAAACAGCTCTGTGCCTGGTATACTTAGCATTGCCCGTGGGAGACTGATTTATTTCAATGAAGATTGGAGAGGCTAAGCAAAACAATAAATACTTTGTCCAAGGGGAAGAGGTAGTAGTAAAAAAGATAGGTAAAAACTGCCAGCTCACAGGTCAACTGTTGTTTTGTGTGATCAGTCAAGAGTTCGTGATAGCTCTTTTACAGTATACTTGCTATATAGTGTAGGCAGCAAAAGCTTCATTCATTCATTCATTGCAGATGCTTTATTTATTTTTTATTCATTTACTGACAACTTTTAGTGGCATTTTTTTCCCTCTACTGTTAGCAAAAACTTAGTTTATTAAGCCTCTGCTGAGTTGATGTCTAGGGCTGGCAGGCAATGCTGGGTTGATACATGATAGATTTTGCAGCCCTTGCTTATGTTATGCTGACAATCTGAATATAAAGAATCAAAATGTGCTTATACAGATATGCGCATAGTGTCAAAAGACAAAGAAACCGGTAGACCTACAAGAAGGGGCAAAAAACACCCACCACCTGGGCCAAATTACAACCCCTAGTGTTGTGAGCAGCCACTATAGGCAGCATGTGGCCTCATGGTTCATAGCCTCTAGCTGCTCTTCTTCCTGTAATCCAGCACAAACATTCAACATAAAAAGTGGTTTAGAAAATATCTTTTATTTGGATTCAGCGACTCCAGTTGCCTCTTCAAAATCATAAGTTAGGCTTTTCCCCAAGAAAGGCTGAAACCTTGTGCAATTTGCAAAAAGTGATCAATTTTAACTTCTCAACAATGTGAGCCATTCTGAACAATTCTCTACTTCCCTTCATTTCAAGTGCCATAGGTCAATTTTGTCTGCATCTGCCAAATCCACTTTCCCTATAGTACATTCCCCTACCAATCTTAGATTATTTTCTTGTTTCAAAAGTTAAGCGGTGTCAGATCTGGCTGGGCCCTGGATAACAGACTTCCTTTCCAAGTGCCCTTGTTTCACTCTTAATTCTGCTTAACCCTCACGCAAATTCCCCTCTTCCCAAATGTCCATTTTGGCAGGGGAGCTCACCATGATTTCAAGAGAAACAAGCAGTCCTGAACAAGTAGAGCAAAAAGTTCAGCATCCTAGAGAATGAATGCTCCAGATGAACCCAAGGTTGAACATGTGTGCAGTAACGCTGCCCTATTATTCCACAGCAACAAATTAGAATCCACAGTGGTAGCCTACATGACGATTATTGGTAATAGCCTATGTTAGAGTAGGGGTTTAGAGGGTCAGGCTAGAACCTAGGCTGGATTTCCCTTAGACTGTACCAGCATGTGAAAATTGCCCTAGGAGTCCTTGGGTCCAAATTCCCACCAAGCCATGAAAGTTTACCAGGTGATCTTGGACTACTCAACGTCTCTTCTCCTAACCTATTGTATAGGATTGTTATCAGGATAAAATGATATATGCTGCCTTGCCATCTATTTATCTAGCTATCTTTTAGGTCTAGAGCCATACACTATGAACTCCTCCTCAGTGCAGCAAATAATTTGTCCAATTATTATGTAATTGGGCTTCTATTCTGATTGCTTAGAAATATGAGTAACCTCATTGGCTAGAGTAAGTGAACCAATGGTCATGGCATATACAACAAAGGCAAGCTTGAACAATTCGGTTTCTTCTAACATACAGCCCTACGTGATCTATGAGTACCCATGACTGCCAATCTAAAATATGGGAGATAGCTATGAGAAAAAAGATCTCCTTTGTGGCTGTCCTCTTTTTGACAAATTTGCTTCCCAAGAGACCAATCAACTTCACATGAAAATGCTGGACTATTCACCATTCCAGGTCAGTCTTCCTCAGCCTGTTGCTTACCAGATATTCTGAACTGCATATCTCACCAGCTGAAGGACTTATAAATCAAAATATTAAGAAAACTCATTCCAAGCCATGACCCTTCTGGCTTTGACTGACTGACTCAGATCCCTTTATCTCCTATAGGTTGCTTTAAAATAACATTTTCCCAAAACTTTCTCATAAATCATCTTGAAACAGTGCCATCCTTCTCTCATTAGCTGTTTTTAGGGATCCTTTTTGTATTTCTGTATAGGCAATGGTAGTGTCCCTTTTCTGCAACAGGGATACTGAAAAAACAGGATCTACCCTGTATCCTTTAATAGCTGCATGTTCCTGTGAGAATGAGAATAAATTAGCAAGTTGAAACAACACATCACTGCAGCAACTGTGTGAGAGCATTAACACTTATTAAAATAAGAAGGGCTGTTCACACCCATCCTCTCCTGATCAGTTTTAAGTTACTGTCACACTTCCAGACCCAAATGGATTTCTACACATTTACCGCAGAGTCTGCACAAAAGAGCTTGTGAAGCAAGATCTGCTTTAGTACATCCACAAACCTTTTCTGACACAGAGATAAGTGTAATTTAAGGAAACAGATGCATAAATTAGGATGGCTGGTGAATATGTATGGGAGTGTCTATTTTACTCCAGGCACATATTATTATGTTCAGTACAGTGAAGCAAGAAAGATTGTCTTAATTGTTCTCCAAAAACTGCCTTAAAGAGCAGCAGGTTAAAGGAGAACATAAATGCCTTGTGAGATTGGTTTGTAAACTTCTAGCTTAGGCTCAACCTCATCAAGGACAATCATTTATTTAGTATGTGAATGTTTTTGCATACCCTGGATTCAGGGGTTCTGTTATGCCTCTTTGCAGGGCTTCTATTAAAATAATTGAGAAGTAATGTAAATAACTAACAAAAATAAGACCCTGGTCATTGCTAAGTAACCATCCGCTGGTCTTCATAAACCTGAGATTTTTTGAGATGGTATCAGGAATAACTACTGTAGATATCCAAAATTTTCTGTCAATCTCATTGAAACATTTCATTATCTACTGATAAAGTACAGCAAAAATATTAATTATCTACAGCAGTGTTTCCCAAAGTGTGGTATGCGTACCCCCAGGGGTACGGGAAGAGTTTGGTGGGGGTACGCGTGTATGTACCAAAAAAAAAATATTTTGATTTTTATTAAGGCATATGTTTTCTATGAGGGGTACTCAGCGTTAAGAAAATTATAGAAGGGGTACATATATGTTAAAAGTTTGGGAAACACTGATCTACAGAAATGTGATGAAACAGTTGTTCCTACACTTTCAAAGCTCATGAACACCTCTTATTGGTTGGTCTTCTTATGGCATCAGTGAAGAAGCCCCACAAGCAAGCCTTAATCAGAGTAATAGATTATGTTCTTCTCCCTTCTACGCCCCCTGCTCCATTGAACAACAGTTTGAAGCGTCTCATGTTTAGACTTCCAATTTTATCTTTTTTTAAAGACCAATGTGAAGCTGAAAGCAAAACTATTCTTCTACAGAGTCAGCAGATCCAGACTACAAGACAATTTGTCCAGGTGGCTCCAAAATTTATAAACAATCTGATCCAGACTGTCTTTTTAATATGCAGGTGACAGCTTTAAATAGAAGCAATAAAGGCTTCACTGTCTAAGTGAGCTACAAGACTATGGAGAAATTCCATTTAGTTTTTTGGTGGTTTCGATTTATACTTTGGAGCAACTGTCTGAAAAGTTCAGCTATTCATATGGAAACTAGACCATTGTTCTATTTAAGCCAAAGTTGTGTGCAACCTGGAATGGTTAAAATCTCTCAATGTATTTTACTATTTTGTAATACTGATTAAACTAGTGTGAAATCTGGGCACTCTGGAAACTCAAACCAATTTTTAAATTTATTTTTGTCATTAGTTTATTGCCTTCCTTCCCGTTCTCCGACTTCTCTGCTTGCCCTTCTTTCCCTTGCTGTTAACTCAGCATGTGTTCACCCTAAAGAGAATCCGCGAGTGAGTCAGGCGGTCGTCCACGCGGGATGGGATGTCGTGTGGCTGCAAGGGGGACACGTGTCGGCTGCGGGGATAACAGCAGCGTCTCTAAAGCGGCCGGCCGACATTGTGTGCCTTATATGGGAGCAAACAGCAAGCACCAATGGTCAGATGTGGCGCTCGGAGGCTCCTCTCAACCCGAGGGAGTCCTCCCATGCGTATCTAAAAAGAGCCGCGTTCGAGGCGCGGCGAAGCTTGTTTACTTTTGTTTTCCGAACTTCACTGCAGCTGTTTTGAGCAGTTATAATTCATGTTTGTTCATTTCCCCCCTAGCTGTGCCGAAGTTGTACTAAGGTCTCTGAGCAAGCTTTCTGTACATCCAGGTGACTTGGATAGATGGCTGCCTCCGCTCTTTCTCTCTCCGTCCCTTTCCTCCACCTCCACTCCATAGTTTCCAGCCGCGCGAGCCACGCTACTTTTGGAAGACTGCGCATTGCCCCGCCTGAAGGGGGACCCTTAGAGGTCGGCCGCTAGGATACGCTCTAGCCCGCTGCGATCCGTTCGCTTTCTTAAGGTCTCTATGCTTCTCATGACAACGGCGACGGTGGTAAGGACGCACTGGCCGGACGCACTCTTTGGTTCTAGCGCGCAAGAGGTCTGTGCGGGGGGGGAAGGGTAGGGAGGAATATTATCGTTTCCGGGTCAAGGCGGGGTTGAAATCGCCCCGCTCTCCAGCTCCCCCTCCCAGACCCGCCGAGGCCGCCGCCGCAAGAGCAGCTGCCACAGCCCCTTCCCGCTGCCCTTGCCCTCCTCCCGCCGCCGCCATCCCGCCCGCCCGCCCCGGCTCTCTCCTCCTCCCCTCCCCCGTCCCGCTCCCTCCGCCCGCCCCGGAGACCCGCGCACCACCCGCCCTCCCTCCTCCCGCTCCCCCCGTCCCGTCCCCTTCCCCCCCGCCCGAGAGCGCGAGCGGCCGAACGGGCGCGCGGCCGGGCCCAGCCTCCCAGCCAGGTAAGGGTTTCTTCCTCCCTCACACATTTCCCGACGCGCTTTCGTTCCCTTCTCCCCCCCCCCCAAGCATCCCCGGCCTCGAGTAGCGCCGTCCTCCCGGCGACCCTGTCCCTCGACCGCCCGGGCCGCTACGCGAGCCCGAGGAGGCGCTCGCGGCCTACTGCGGCCGGGTCCCACTCGAGTGCGTGTGTGAAGCGCTGAGGTCGGGGACGGGGGGAGGGGCGGCGCTGTTGTTCTCATCTGCTTATTGGAGAGGACCGCCCCCCCGTCCCGCGTGGAATCGGTTGGGGTTGGTGGTGGTCATGGGGCGTGGGGGGGGCGAGAGGCTGGGAGGCCGCAGTGAGCTCGAGGGGGGGCACTGTTGCTGCGTCACATTGGGCGGGATCTGGGCCGCGCGCGCGAAAGGGAGGGGGCGGAGATTCCAGGGCGGGAGGAGGGAGGGAGAGGCTGACGCTAACGTGGTCGACGACGACTGCGGGCAGGAGAATGGAAAGGAGAGGAGGCGCTTTGCTCGCGGGCACAAGGCGGGACCGGCTGGCGGGCGGACGGACGGACCTCTCGCCGAGAAAGGAGCTCGGGAGTTCCGACGTTCTTGGAAAACATGCTATGAAGCGCCCTCTGCTTTTTTCCCTCCCTGGGTGGCTCTTAGAAACTGGGTCACTTTTTGGTCCGTGGGAGGGTTTCTCCGTGACGGGCTTTTCCCGAGAGGATTTCTCTAAAATGAAGACTTTAAAGAGCTTTGTAAAGTTGCAAAAAGTGAAACTAGAGTATGAGAACGTGTGGTTTTCCTCACACGTTGGATTGGGCGTAAGAATGTCTTTTTTTCTGGTTGTTGTTCTTTCAGCAAATCAGGTTAGTTGAAAGTACAGGCTTAAAAATGCTTTTTTGAGAGTAGACCTCACTGACCCCAAAGGCAGTTCCAGTGCAACCATAAGCATATATACACATAAATAAATCCTATTAGTTCAGTGGCACTTCCTCACATGAAAGTGATTTAATATCCTACTGCATTGCTGTGCCAGTTTTTTAAAAATTAAAATAAATCCCGAGTGGAGGATGTAGTATGACATCATTTGCTCTTTAGAGAGCCTATTTTCCTTTCATGATGGTGATGGTGGTGGAATGAAAGTGACTAGCTAGTTGAGGTGTTAGGATTAGACCCAGTCGCTAAAGCACAAGGCCTAGAACTTGTGAGTTCTGAGTTTAAATCCCTACTCTGCCATGAAAGTCCATTGGGGGCCTTGGGCTTGTCACAACCTTTCAGCCTAACCTACCTGACAATGTTGTAAAGATAAAAAGAGAAGGGTATAATGGAGGAAGGGAAGGATAGAAGTGCTATACATAAGTAGACTAATTAGAAGGTAAGCTTTTATTTTTCAATACGAGAAAAATAGTTGGTGATACCCCTTTTTAACTCACATTTAAGTTGTATTGCACAACGTAGTCCAATATGTTATAGGCGGAACTCCAGTTAATGCATTACATTAAATAGAAGATTAGCTGAAATAAGGGAGAATTAAGTGAATTACACATATATTCCAAATACTTTTAAGTTTAACAAAGCAGACATGGGAGTACAGTATTAAATCCTAAAATAGTTTAAGGCATAGTTCTATGTGTGTTTTAGCTTAATATACACACACAAATATGTGTTAACATCTAACACTTTTAAAAATTAGATCTATGGTTCTTTTTGAAGCTTAAAAGCTTTCTGCTCAAAGTCTGTTAATCTTTGTATTTAACACTGGTTTTCATCTTAAGAGTAACTTGTGAATATGCACAGATTGCTCTAGGTTAAGTTTAATTTTGGTCCATAGGATAGTTTGTGGACATCAAAAGTCATGCATTTTGACTGAAGGTGTGCTACTGTCTGCAGAATATTGATAGTAGGCAATTAAAAACAATAAACGAGGGGTAGAGAAAATATTACTTAATTGAAAAATCTTATTGCATATTTCTTGCATGTTAAACAGCAGATATAGCACCTGTCAATTGATCTTCATCCTCTCCTGGGAAAAATGGAAGGAAAAGAGGTCACATTGTTGAAGGGTGATATATTTGCTCTGGGTGTACATGTTTCAGAGATCAGCTTAACAGGGAGCCTCTATCAGATATTTACACATTTGGATCCAAGTACCATCCGATCATTTTAAGAATAAACAGACAGAAGGTGTAAACCTCTGGACATCAACCAATTAGCACTTGTAAATCTGTGGTTTTGACAGGTTCTCTGGTCAGCTTGGATTAGTCTTCTATCATCATATGTAACTAAGTGTATTGCTTGCCATACAGAATAATAAGGCTTCTTTGACTTTAGGGTATTGAATTGGCCTGAAACTGTCATTAAGGTGAATACCTAAGAATAAACAGTATTTAGTTAATTCAGTATTTAGTGAGAAAAATAAGTATTTTTTAACATTACAGGTTGACTTTCTCCCAGCGACCAAAGATTTGACCACTGACAAGCCTGACTTAACTGAACACAGCTCAAGATGGACACTGGTGTTATTGAAGGAGGTTTAAATGTCACACTTACCATTCGCCTACTTATGCATGGAAAGGTATTTGCTCATTTTGTTTGCCTTAGACTGAAACTAGGTCACAGTAAATGTCTTGGAAAACCCAGTTGTCTGATCAAATTAAAACATCAGTTTGCTTCTGGCAGGCTGTGTTCTTTGTTACAGTGCTATGTCAACCCAGTGGAGAATCTCTAATTCTTAAAGAAGCTGATTGGGGGTGTTTTTTCACTGTCCCTAGAAATACCCATTAAGTACCCATTAGTGGGTACTAAATGGCATTAATGTACCCATTAATGGGTACTTAATGTGTACTTCTAGTGACAGTGGAAAAACACCCTGGGTGTGTCTTGGAAGAATGATTGAACTTCCCATTTATGGATTTTTAAGATAATTATTCCACATGAATTTGACCTTGATGCTCTTTGGTGGGAGTGTCCTAATAAAACTTATGAATCTTTAGTTGTAACTTTTAATTGCTTATATGAAAAGCCTATAGGTATCTTGCTTGTCCAAAATGAGGCATTATTTAGTGAGACTGAGGCTTGCTATAATGATGCAGAATAATTTTTTTTTTTAATTGCAGGAGGTTGGAAGCATCATTGGAAAGGTATGTAACACAACTTAATTCTTATTTTCTTGTGTCATATTGGTAATCAATTCTGAGCACTTTCTGTTTTTCTTTTTGTAGAAAGGAGAATCAGTGAAGAAGATGCGTGAAGAGGTAGGTTCTTGCAAACAAGGATCACAAGGAATTAGAGCAGTAAAGAGTTCTTCAGGTGGCAGATATAGCTTGGAGGTCTTGTTATCAAGAATGGTGTGAGATTGTTCATTGGTGCATATAGCAGTCTTTTGCAAGGAATCAATTACAGAGGAGGGAGGTCTTCATATAATTGAGCAGTAGGCATCTGCTTTTCAGTGTCTGAAATCTATGACTAACCTTTTTATGGCATATTTGATCTGATAACTGCAGTAAAACATGTATGCTGGCTTATCTGCATGATAACTTACCGTATTTTCCGGCGTATAAGACGACTGGGTGTATAAGCTGACCTCCAACTATCCAGTTAAAATATAGAGTTTGGGATATACTTGCCATATAAGACAACGACACCTGACGTATAAGACGACCCCCAACTTTTGAGAAGATTTTCCTGGGTTAAAAAGTAGTCTTATACGCCAGAAAATACAGTATATAAATTTTTCTGAGTTGAATAAAACAATTCCCAAGTATGTGTGTAATAGATTTTAGACATAGGTCGACAGCTAAGTTGGAAGAGAAAAAAAATTGAGAGTTTCCTTTTCATCTTTTTTTAGAGTGGTGCTCGTATTAACATCTCAGAAGGGAACTGCCCAGAACGGATTATCACTCTTGCTGGACCCACTAATGCCATCTTCAAAGCATTTGCTATGATCATTGACAAACTGGAAGAGGTGTGTGATCTTTCATTAGCCTGTCATGGGTTAATTACCTGACTAGAAGCAATGCTTGGATACTTTCTTCCCGAAACAATGTGTGTTCTCTTTTCTGCATTGCTGAAGATGACTTTTGTGTATACTTTAGACAGCAGTGGGTGTGATTACTTCACACATAATATAGATATGTAAGAAAAAAGATTTAACTCCTGGTGACTGGGATGAATCTGGTTAACATTGTAGAAGTTGCTGTTTGCATTTATTTTGACTTAGTTTAGACTATAACACCTGGTATCTTCAGAAGTTCTCCCTTTCAAGTAGCTAAGCAGAGTCTTAGATGAGATACAATTGGATAACAATACAGATAGATTTTATTGGCAGTGTGGACATGGCATTTCAAATTATTATTTGTAGTTGATGTTAATTGGCCTGTTTGAACTGAGATTTGTGCTATAGGGACAGTAATCTTTTTTTTTACCAGTGTAATAATGGGTGACATCTGACCAAACCACTGAGGTATAAAACTTCTTTTATTTTTCAGGAACACAGAGAACTTTGGCCAAAATGAAAGAGTTCTACTTTTGAACTCTATGGTCTGAAAAGGATCTCCCAGGCACTACTTCATAACTCAAAAGCTTTAAATACTGGCCTAAAGTCATTGTAAATCACTGATGGCTTTGATTTTGGATTCAAGTGTATGTTTAAATGTCAAAAGTCTGTCACCTTTTCTTCTGTAGCTGAGAATCTTTTAAGTATGAAGCAAGATTCTTTGCCGAAATGATCATAGTTAACTATGACATTTGGATATCCTCATTTTATGTCACTTGTTCCTGGTGTAATGATAGATAGTTCATTGGAAATATCAACACAGTTGTACATCTGCTACAGAAAAGACCAATTGAATGGTTAGGAATAATTTTAAAAGCTACTGAAAACAGGAATGCTATTACTGTGCTATAATGTCCTTACATAAATTGATATAACAGCTTCTGAAATGCTGTGGTGTTTTTCATCACTGCATCTCAAAAAGAATATTGTAGAATTAGAGAATGACTGAGATGACATCCTTAGGAGAAAAGGTTGCAGAATCTGGGACCTTTCGGTCCAGAAAGGATACAAATAAGAGGGGATGTGATAAAGTATATACGTGAGAAGTTTTTTTTTCCTTTCTCAGAATATTAGAATCATAGACCACCCATTGAAGTTGAACCCAGGACAGATCAGGACAGACAGAAGAAATTTATTTTTACGTAGTGCAAATTCACTATTACAAGGTGTGGTTTTAGCTACCAGTTTGGATAGTTTTAAAAGGATTGGGCCAATTCATGGAAACCAGGTATATCAATGTCTACTAGCCCTCATAGCAGCCAGGTGTTGGGAGATTGCAAGCAGAGCAAGCTGTTTGCTCATGGCTTGTTTGTGAACTTTCCTGTGCAGCTGGTTGGCCACAGGGAGAACATACTTCTGGACTAGAAGGGCCCTAGAGCTGACCCAGTGAAGAGTTTTTGCTGTCGTGTCTCTTGGTCAGTCAGAACAAAACTGTCCTTTTAAAGCTATTAATCAACAGTTATTTGCTGCTTAGACTTCTGTCTGCTTCATACATTTTTGTGTTTGTTATCCTTTTTTTCTAAATATCTTTTTAACCTTTCTTATTGAGCTTCTTAAAGCAGGCCAGCCAGCTAGGTTGGGATTTTTTTTTCTCAATTCTAAGTGTCCTTGAAAGATCTTGGGGTCATTGGCTCCAAATTCTACTGTGTTTTCTACAGTAAGAGTAAAACTTGTCGATTTCCAGGTTTGAGTTTGAAGAAATCAGTAGTGAATTTATTTTCTAATTGTTTTCAGTCATATTCATTCTTAAAATTTTATTTTCTTCATTACAAATTTAGTATCATTATGCTTTTGTTTTATAAAGCACTTTGCAGTTTCTTTGTCTATCAGATGTAAAATTGGCTTTGTTTGGTAAGGTTAAAAGATGTTATAGCACAATACGAGAATGTTTCTCAATTGAAATCTCTTAAAGCCAAATGCTTATTCGCATGAATTTAGCATACTTAAGTGTGACTCCAGTGCTTGAGATTAGTTGGGTGTCAGTAACCTGAGAACCCTTACTGTGCTTGTTCCAGCTTCTCTTACAGTGTATCAGATACTGTCCTTGACTAGTGAAAGACGGTGTCCCATTGCTTCTGGGCATGGAGATTTGCAGCTTGCTCAACACAATAGTTGCTGCCACTACCAAATTTAGATTTCAACCATATATTTTTAGTAAAGTTCACATCATAACTAGAATTTTTAAAAAATACTTTGACACAATTTTTATATCACAAGTGATAGATTCTTGCAAATGTGTTGTACTTTAAAAAAGTGCTGTACTTTATGGGACAAGTTTGAGGTTGATGTTGACTTATACTTTGCAAGTTCTGATTATTCCTAATAATATCAGATGCAGAAACAGCTTTATGCTAGTTGAGAACCTGCTTCTAAGCACATTAGTAGAGGTTTTGTGTTATTTATAGTTTAGGAAAAATTTCTGGAAGTTACTTTGGGGTAATTTAGTAGATAGCTCTGGGTTTCCATAAAGGGTTTCTTCCAATTAGGAGTGAAATTGAGCTTAAAAGAATTGCTGTTGCTCCCAAGATGGCATACTAACAGTTGATGAGCATGCTTATATATTCTGTTCACAAATGAGTGTACATTGTGTAGGAGGAACTTATCAAAATAGAATAGAGAACCTGGTCCTCTCAAAATGCTTGGACTGTAACCTCTGTGCTTCATTCCATATAGCCAGTATTTCAGAATTCTGCTAGTTATAGTAAAAAAAAAAAAGGCAGGCATTAACTTAAGGAAGCCTGGTTTAGATTTATGACTGTATCAGTGTAATTCTTTGAGCAAACAAAATCATTAACAGACTTTTGAGAATGAATAAGAAAGAATGAATTGGTGGTCCTGCATAATGGAAAAAATATTCAGATAATGTGGTCTTCCTTGCAAAGTATATGCTTTGCTTCTAAGGAATCTGACTTTTTTGAAGTTCTCCTGGTCTGAAATTTTGAAAATAGCTTCTCGTGGTCTTTTTTGAAATTATAATAGCTTGATGGATGCTAACTTCTGTTTTCAGGACATCAGCAGCTCAATGACCAACAGCACGGCTTCTAGCAGGCCCCCTGTCACTTTGAGACTTGTGGTACCTGCCAGCCAGTGTGGCTCTCTCATTGGGAAAGGAGGCTGCAAGATCAAGGAGATAAGAGAGGTGTGTACTTAACTTTGTGAGATAGTGTCTTGCTGTGTGCTTCCATTGCAGAATGCTACTCTTTCCCCTTTTATCATGCCCCACCCTGTGCCAAATGCTCTGAAATTGAATGCCACACACTCTGTGTCATCCTGCTTAATACAGCTGCTTATATTTAGTAGCTCATGAAATTGAGACTGAAAGTGGCTGGAGCCAAGCACAGTGTAGTCAGGTGCTTTTTGTAAATTTGTCTTCTCCCTTCCATCTCCTGTTCATTTCCAGAGTCAGTTTGTTGCCATATGTGGTAGGCAGAAATTGTTAAGGCAGTCCGACTCATAGTGAGAGTTTCTCTCTGTGTGTGATATGTAAATTACTGGAAGCATTTTTTTAACATGTTGAGAAATAAAATTGAATCCAAACGTATAAAGAATGTTTACTAGCTTTTTACCCAAATAAGTTTCAGCTCTGATTTTAAAATATGGGGAAATACTGTACATCGAGAATTCAGCAGGGTAATTTGCAGCAAAACATGACATATCTATATATGGAGGTTGTTGGAGATCCACCAGTAGTAGCTGTTATTTTTGTTCTGTTTAGGATCTTCCAGCCTTCATGATCTTGCATCATATCAGTTTTCACCATGGAACATAGTGAAACATTGTTATAATACAGTCGTCTTATTGTTTTCCACTTGTCTTGTGACACTGGCAAATGCTCTTTATTAATGTTTGCAGATTCATAGCTGTTGGTTAAAAATCGGGATGCTGATTTAGCAAACAAGCAAGACTACTACGTTGTGGTCCTTGGGCCTATGCTATTTGTTTTGAATGCACATGTATTGCATCACCCAAAAGACCTGGGAGTGGTTTACAATATAAATCTAAAAGCAAAGTTTAAGATAGATAAAAACAGCCAGGTATTAAGACAGAATTAAAGCTGGATGGTGCAAGAAACAGATATTCACAATGGGAACAAATTGGTGAATAAATAAGATTTCTGTAGGTGCCTAAAGCATTCACTGGCACATGGCAACTGCAACAGAATTTCCCCAGATGATTGCAGTGATTCTTCTGGGTGTGTAACAAAAAAGGTGATCCAGTACGTATTTTAGTCCCGTTTTTTAATAGGGCCTTATACACCAATTGTAGAACCTTGAATCTGACCCAGTGGCTGACTGGCAATCAGTGCAACTGTTTAAACACAAGTGTAATTCAGACCTATCTTATTGCCAATCTCTCCCTTCCCAGGATTCAGCCTCAGATTATTTTCTTCATCCAACCTATCCTTGCGTAACAAGCCAGTTTCTAAGGCTATAAACAAAGTCATGAAATCATATACCTGACTTTGTGTTTGTTTTGATCTTAAGAGCACAGGGGCACAAGTGCAGGTGGCTGGAGACATGTTGCCCAACTCTACTGAAAGAGCAATCACCATTGCTGGGATACCACAGTCTATCATTGAGTGCGTCAAACAGATCTGCGTGGTCATGCTGGAGGTAAGTATAACAGGACCAGCCAATTTTTAAAAAAATATAGTATGTTGAAAATAATCTGTGACACTTTAGATGAAGAGGTATAGTAACTAGAATTTCAGATGGCTGAAAGGAGCATTGTGACTTGATTGTGGATAGCTGCTTTCTAGATTTTGAATACCTGCTTCCAAGGAAGCTCTTGACATGAGAACCCTGCATGCTGGTTTAGCTTTCTGTTGCAGCAGCTAGAGACTTGAGAGATTGGGAGAAAAAGAGGTTTGTGCTTTCAGTGATGGCAGGAAAAATCACTGAGTGCTTTATAGAGAGGTATGTTTCCTTTTTCAGTACTGGTTCTCTGAATAGAACTGAATTAAGCTGTTAAATAGGGATGTGCCAAATGGCTGTCCCTGAAAGCTTAATGGTAGTGAGGGAACTCATCTTTTTTGTAGGGTGGTCTTGCAGCCATTTTAGTTTCTTTCACAGGTATGGCTGCAGCGCACTTACATCCTGCTGCTCATGAGGTTGTGCCCATCCACAATGATGCATATTGACAAATGTTGTAGCCCTGCCCATGGAAGAGTCTAAAATGGCCATTGTATCAAAGCACACAAGAAAAATGTGT
This sequence comes from Aspidoscelis marmoratus, assembly GCA_014337955.1. NCBI lineage: Eukaryota > Metazoa > Chordata > Lepidosauria > Squamata > Teiidae > Aspidoscelis > Aspidoscelis marmoratus. Next base: position 10,752,136 of record MTQE01002208.1, on the reverse strand, counting down.
TCCTCCACCACCTAGATGCAAGTACCTACTGAGGAGTTGCATAAAGCTTTCGGAGAAAGTTAGGATTGGGATAATGACTCTCACAGTCCCGTCTCTACAGCCAGTAGGCAAACAGCCATTCAGCATATCTCTGCTTTTGAAAGCCTAAAGGAAGCATCTTTATTCTAGGTGTAGAATAATCAGTCTTTGGTCTGAGGCAGTTCATAAAAAAAGGGGTGAAATGTGAACTTGCATAATGTGTGGGGAGAAAACAAATTCTGAAACTGCGGGAGCTATTCAGACTTATTTCAAATAAAATATAAACAATGCTAAAAATAACAGTGCCCAAACAAGAAGGCGGTGTTATTTGATATTAAACACAAAGGCAGTATCAGGTGATGAAATGGATACACCTGTGTTATTGACCAGGTAGGGTCAGTTGGTCCTTGAATGCCTTTCCCATGGTATTTTTGGGAAGTTTGACTTGCAAGTCTGGAACCTGTGTTGTCATATCTGCAAAGAAAGCTAAATTGGTGCTATTTTTTATTTAATTTCACTGTTCCCTTTTGTCACAAAGGCTTTATGATAGCTTTGTGTTTGGTTCTAGGTATTCCTAGTTGGTCTGACAGCTGCTGCGAGATTTTATCTTTCTGATACACTAGGATCTTTTCAAAAGAGGAATAGAACAGTTGACTTGTCCAGATACTTGGCAAACTGAACTGTGCAACTATTTGGCATGCAGTAAATCCAGGGTCTTATAATTAGTATTAACCACATTTTTCATCTGATTCTTTTCTAATCTAGTCTCCTCCAAAGGGTGTTACCATTCCCTACCGACCCAAGCCATCCAGTTCTCCTGTCATCTTTGCAGGTGGTCAGGTAAGGCTGTTTTTCTTGTTGGGCATGGGTGGGGCTATAAAGTAGTAGCTTATCAAGCTTCAACACTGCCAGCACACATCAAACCACTCTGCATGCTTATCACCTGTGCTGCCCACCTGGCCAGCACAGCGCTACCTCTGCTGCTTTGGTTTTGTTCTTTGGAGGCTGCTCTTGAACGTTCAGTAGACACTGTTCTTTGGAGATTGGTTGTAGTAAGCACTGTGGGTTGGGTGAATTGGCTGGAGACTGGAATTAACTTCATACACAGAGCCACTGGCAAGTACACGTTTGCCTTCTGAGCTTCCATTTGAGGCTATATTAAAGTTGGTGATTGTTTTTAAGCTCTGCAGAACTCAGTTTAGTAGTTCTAAAGCAGCAGGGGCTAAATACTGATAATGACAGTTGTTGGAATTAATGGAATCCAGAGAACTGGGGAAGAAAGGAGACACGGCTGATACTTCTGTATTACTGAAGCCAAACTCCAGAAAATTTTGGAATGAAGTCCTTTAACAGAATGTTAGCGTGACCAAGGTAACTTGAATGCTGCTTGTCTGTAATCATGTGTTGTGGGATAGATGCGGTTGGTTTAAAGAGCTGCCAAATTATACTGAAGTTGACTCACTAGAAACAGTTATGTAAGCTGCCTGAAGCACACATAGAAAGGTGAAAGGCAGATGAATATATTGGTAAAGCAAAGCATTAATGGGTCATTGTAGGGTGGGATGCCAATCTCACAGCTGTTTGAAATCCAGCAAGTGTTGTAGATTTGAGTGAGATGCTTGCTTGAGAGAGCTGTGAGTTCAGATGGGATTGTACAGTTACAGTTGGGTTTGCAGGTATTTGCAGCCAGTTCAATCAGCTCTTTTGTAAGGTGAGGCAGGTAGATTTGAGAAGCAGAAAGAATCTTAGAACTTCATTCCTAGAGGAGACACTTGCATGAGTGTGTGGAGTGCAGTTGGAAGACAATGAGGATTTGGACATTTGACTGCTGTTGAGCATAGTACCTTGATGCCCACCTGTAAAGTTTTCAGAGAGGGCTTATATCAAAACTCCAGAAGCTTCAAAAGTAGTCTTAGCATAGTGAGTGGGTGGATGGGAGTGAACCTACCAGATGGGAAGCTATGAAGGTGAAAGTTGGTGATGCTGGGTGTTAACCTGAGTCAGCAATAGAAATGTAGAGGCAACAGCTGGACAGGTCTGGCTGCAGTGTACCCAGTGCTTATACATCCATATGCCACTTATATTGGGCTGTCTGGCTGATATCTCTTGCTGGGGGAAAGGTGCTGTCGTGTTCTTCTTCTTGCCTCAATCCTTTCCCTTTTCTTCCCTGCCCCATTCATATTACCTACCCTCCAGAGGCTCTTGACAGCTTCCTAGGCAGTTAATTGGCAGTGAAAAGGCACATGGGAGGTTGCTGAGGATTTTGTAAGTGTTCACTTGCATCATGGAGATTGTTTTTGTGGCAGAGTAGTCTTGGTCTGCTGTTAGAGAGCAACACTTGATGTACCCTTGCAGACTTCCCTGCCCCTGAAAATGCAGATAGTTGGGCTTTGCCCTCAGGGAAATCTCAAATGGTTGTCTGTGCTACTGATGTGACATGAGTTGGAGTATGCCAGCATCTGTCTAGTACAGGGTAGCCCTTGATCAGAGTAAGTTTTATATGACTTTGGTGATAGCGAAAGGTTTCGGATTGACAGCCCTGGAGACTGAAGTCCTCTATTTATCCACAGGACAGGTACAGCAGCGGCAGTGCAAGCTACCCCCACACCGCCCCATCAATGTGCCTCAACTCTGACCTGGAGGGACCACCTCAAGAGGTGAGAGGGGAGTTCAGTCTCCATGGCCCATTCAATCCTTGGCCTTTTTGAGACTGCCAACAAGGGTGGCAAGACTGGTGGTGGCGGCTTGTGCTGTGAACTCCTGTTCATTGGAAACTGAATTAAGGCCACCAAATACTACCTGGCAGGCCAGTAGGCAGCTCTGCAGGTGGTAACTACTTCAAATTCAACTTGGGCAACATTTCCCCCATGCCCTTATGAGTGAGAGACTTATAACTCCCAAACCTCACTTAGTGTTAAGTAAGTCCTCATAAACAGTGACCACATCACTGGATTGCTTCACTAGGGTGATCCCAGAACCATTGTGTTCGCCTGCTGTGCTTTCCCTATTCTTTCAGATACATTTTTTGCTATCCAACACCTGGCTATAGTTGGTCCATTGCAGGCTTCTAGTGCTATGGAATGTTGGGCAACTTAGTTGGGTGGGGATGGATGACTCCCAGCTGGTTTCTCATAGATTTAAAAACAGTTGGAGGCATTGGAGGTATTTAAGCTTCCTTTTGGGTCCGTTCTGAGTACACATAGCGTAGGAGGGCTTGTAGCACTGTTGAGTCCACAACACTACAGATCTTCACCAACTACCAGCTGTTAATACGAATCCTCTTTGTGATTCGAGACCAGTTTCCCTCGTATATAGTAGCTAATTCAAGCAGCCCCTTTAAGAAAGAGACCTGTCTTCAGGCTCCCCACCAACAAATCTCCCCCTCAGCTCTCTGGCTTCTTGGCTAGTTGAATCTGTCTGTCACTGGGTGGCTGTCCAATGGTTTTTAATAGGACTGTTTTCCTCCTTTTTGTAGGCCTATACCATTCAAGGACAGTATGCCATTCCACAGCCAGATGTAAGTTTTGTTTACACTTCTTGTCTTGAAATCACCCCACTTCTCCCTTCAAAATTTCTCCATGCTTTCTTAACAAGCAGCTTTAGAAGTCTGTTTTGATTTGAGACTGAAATCTGACCTAAAATGATCCTCAAATTTTGTTCAGCACTTCTTCATGTAGCCAATCTTAATCTGTCCTTTTCCTGCCGGCCTTTGACACACTTGCACAGCGAAGCTTGGTACACTCTTCCAAGTTCCCTTTCTTTCCCATCCTCAATTTGATGTAACCCCCCCAAAACAAACAGAAAAACAAAACTCCATGGTATACTGTCATTGTGGTTTTTGGTAAAGGGCATGGGGCATTTGGCGTAGTGCACTTCACCATGGTGGTGGAGGGGAGCCTGGCTTTGGACTTTGGCTTTCATCTCCAACTATGACGCTCAGTGCCTCATGTAGTCACTGTGCAGGTGTGGCTAGAAGGTGGTGGGGCTTTTTTTCTCGAAATGCCTTTCCTTGGCACACTTCCTGCTGAATAATAAAGCCATGTTATTGTCACTTGATTTGAAAGGATTTTTAAATCCCCGTCCTCCTTTACTAATACCTTAGTGTTTGAGTTGGATGCAGTATTGCAGCTTCTTACCATAGAGCATGTAGGGATTTGATTTCTGCTCATGGCATGCTTAGATTAAGAAAGGGAGGGGTTTGGGATTCATAGATCTAGGGGAGAGAGAAAGAGAGAAAAATGCGGAGTTTAATACTGGGGAGAGCATCTGATGCCATTTGGGTTACTACTCCTCATGATAAAGCCTCTCCCTTCCAAATGCTTGACAGAGTCCTGCATGGTGTTGACCAAAGCACCACTGCAAACCAGTCTCTGTGTTACTTTGCCTGTTCGTGCTTTGTTTCCTGGTGTGTGTCACAGTTCACTGCAGATGCCTTCTGTTGAGCCAGGGTACTCTAGAGATGGGTGTTGGTCTCACTCCCCATGGTGCTTTCTTCTGTCTGCACCCATCTTTGCTCAGGGAAGCGCTTGCTCCTTAACCCAGTTTTCCTTTTCCTGAACTGCTGCATCAAGGGGCAGCACCTCATGCTGAGCTTGCAGTGTCTGGTTATTCTTGTGTGCTAAATACGTAAGCCTGCAAAATTCCTAACATCAGTCTTTTTCTCTTCCATTCTAGCTGACCAAGCTGCACCAGTTGGCAATGCAACAGTCACACTTTCCAATGTCTCATGGCAACACTGGATTCAGTGGTATGAAAATTATTTTCTTTCTTGTATATGCTAGCAGTTCAAGAATGGCTGCTTGTTTTCTTTTTTTAATACAGATTCTTAGCCTCCATTATCTCACTAACTTCCCCCACCCCACAGGTAACACTTTGGGGAGAGGGAAGACTTCCATTCTTGAATTTAAGATACCAAATTGCTCTTAGGCAGGACCATCTTGCTGCTTTTCCCTTGTTACCCTAAACAGCTTTCCTGGGTTTAATGTGCTTTCCAGCTCCAGTGCTCCTGACAATTGTGCCATATTGTGTAAAAGTTGTATTGTGGCCGAAAGTCTGGCAGGGCTTCGGCTAGGACCACTGCACTTACTGTCCCTTGTATCTTGACAGGCGTTGAATCCAGCTCTCCAGATGTGAAAGGCTATTGGGGTAATGACTGAAAAAAATGTAGTTACTGTATTGTGTGATGATACTGGTAGCAGGTTATTTCCCAGTCAGTGAATTTTGGCTGCAGGATATGGCCTTCAGTTCTTTTCTTGCATGCTATGGCAGCAAGAACACTTTGTCATATAACAAAGGCTTTAGTGGAGAGATGAAGATGCAGTTTCTTGTCAGGTCTGTCCAATCAACAGCTTTATGAAGCGGTACAATCTGTGTAGTGAGTGATGTAGCTCATTCATTTTGTTCTTGAGCATTCCCCACCAAGTTGCCCCCCAAATGACTGTTCTGTAGGTGTCCATTTTATGGCCAGAAACTAACCCTTGTGCTTAGGAAGAGAAAGGAGAGGCTTGGATATAACATCTTGAATCGAGATAGGCCAGCTTGACTGGCCCGGCTTCAGTTCTACACCCACCTCTTTACCCCTTGCTGAACTTTTGCGGTTTTTCTCTGTGTCTCGGTAGGTTTGGATGCATCAGCTCAAACTACTTCTCACGAACTCACCATTCCAAATGATGTAAGTATTTTACAGAGGTGGAGAATTCTGAGAAATTGGGTGCATGTGGGATTGAGTTGGCAGGTCCTCAGCTTCTCTGAGGCTTCCTATAATGCTTTTGTTGTGCAGTGGCCTAAGCAGTTAACCCTTATATAAAGGGGTGTGGCGGATGAAGCCAGGAGGTGAGGAATAGATGAACATATGTAATTCTTCCATTCTGTTAAGGGGAGTGAAGGGAAATGCTTGAGTGAGTCAGAAGGGTACCAAACATTGATAAGACTAACTGCTTTTCACCAGATGCTGCACATAGTTTCTTTGTAATCTTAAAAACTAAAATAGGTTTGCAGTGTTGAGGATCTTGCAGGTGGTGGGTGGTGAAATCATGGGCCTGGAACTATGTTAGGAAGTACATGTGACCCAGAACTGATGCTGCTCAGAGTACAGGGCCTATTATGTTATTGAGAGAATTTAGTGGACAAGAGAACAATGAAGGCTGCACAATGGCCTTTGTTGGAATTTTGCAGCCAGTTTTATAGATTGGCCACAGGCCAACAGTATGCTTTTAAAAACAAATACTAGAGTTGGAAGTTGCTTGGCTAACCCAAATCCGTGGGAGTAGCCTGACTTTGAAACTAAAATTTGATTTTGGTTCCCTTGTACAGTTTAATTAGTGTTACAGAAGCAAGTACTACTATATTTACAATATACTATAATAAAATAGAAATATTGAGAAGTAAGGCCCTAGGCTCTATTTCTGCAGATAATGTTGATGCTTAAGGATGCAAGAGTGCCGAAGGTGGATTGGTACACTATGTAATGGTTAGTGGAATTAGGCAATTATGGAGCAAGAGGTTTTACAGTGGATTGCACGCATAGAATATTTTTATAATTTTTCTTGAGTATACTTCTGTAAAGTTAAGGAAATACTTGATGACACAGTTCAAATAAAAATGCAAGGCTGAAGTAGCTTATCAATACACAGTTTAATAGCTAATTGAGAACTTTTAAATTGCAGAAGAGAGACTTCAGCAGTTGATCCCATGCTATAACAAAAATTTGAGTGATCAACTAGGCAAATTTGACCATGTCCTGGCAACTGGCTGAATTTTTGTGAAGGACTCTGAATTTCTTCTGAAGTTTTAGATAATGTAGCATTTTAAAATGCTAGTAAAGAGTATAGGAAATACGATTGGATTGATTCTACTGCTTTCCTGTGATTTCAGGTTATCTTTGCAATCAGAACAACCAAAATAACGGCTAGGAGCTCTTCTGATCAAAATAATTGCTGATAGTGTGTTACAGTTGAAAAAAATGCCCATGTCTTGTAACCCTTGCCATGTGTATTCTGTATTATGAAAAAATAATACAGATATGACAGGATGCCTCCCATTCAGAAGCTGTACTGAAAGAACCTTTTGTGGTTCTCAGAAAATCAAACCCGCTTTTTCTGTTTGAATTGTCTGACAAGGCCAACGGTAGGATAACTTGTGAACTCTCATAGTTGTGCAGCTGTCACACTTAGGCTTGTTTGCCAGTTTTCAGTATATATCTCTGGTTCATATAACCCCTTTCCTTCTGGTGAATTGGTGGTGGATTACACAACACAAGGCTTTGAGGGTTCCAGTTGGTAGAGCCTGAAGTTGTCTAGAAGGAGAGATAAAAGACTAGATTCCTCTGGAACGTCATGCTTCATTCTGACAAAAACTTTTGTTCCTCAGCTGATTGGATGCATCATTGGGCGTCAAGGCGCCAAGATTAATGAGATTCGCCAGATGTCTGGGGCGCAGATCAAAATTGCCAATCCAGTGGAAGGCTCTACTGACAGGCAGGTTACCATAACTGGATCTGCAGCCAGCATTAGCCTGGCTCAATATCTAATTAATGTCAGGTAAGTGTCTTCAAATGGTGTGCTCTTTGGTTAGTGCATGCATGAGTAAAAAGAGTCTAATAACAGGGTAGTATTTTGATAAAGTATTTTGACATCTGAGCTGAAATAGAATTCTCAGAATTCTCTTTTCAACTTTGCTCCCCCATTGGTGAGGAAGGGGTGGTTACAAGTTATTTTCATGCACCATATTCTTTCCCCTTGATCATTTTGAGGAGTTTGTTTAAGTTGTCAACATACGAGCAGTCCATTCAGGGGAAGAAAGGAAGGGAGAAATGGTACGTGCCCTATACTGTAGCTAACAGTTTTTAAATTTTTTTACGAGAATATTTTTGCATGTGCTTCATCAAAATGCTACCATTTGAAAGTCCTTGAGAGGCAGGATCTGCCTGCTTTCTGGGGGTCAGCTAGACTTAGGAGCGGTGTTAAGTCTAGTCCGTACAAAACTAAGACATATGAGAAAGCTCTTTAAAACAGATTGATTGTAGCTACCAATAAGTGAAGAGAACTAGCACTGCCCAAGGCAATGTGGCAGTTTTGTACACTGCATAGCTCCTTTTCTTCCTGGGTATTTTTCTTAACATCAGAGCTGCAGCAGTGTTCTGCAGCATGCGGTGGCCACTCCTTGGGCCGTCCTTAAAAAGCTTATTTGGCAAGAGGCCCTCTGCAGTGTTTGAGCAGTTCAGATGCTCATAAAACAAAAGTAAAAGCATCAGCTTAATGGAGAGCATTGACTTCAATAATTAAAAACTCAAGCCTGAGCAGCTGGCATTGCATGCATGCCCTAGATTTCTTCTCTTCCTTTCCACTCTAGCTATGTGTTCATTGTCCAATAATAAATATAGTATTTGGAAACTATGGGAGCCTTCCTTAACCTAGTGCCGCTCAGAAACTGGACTGCAGCTCCTATCTGGCTTGGAGCAATTGTCCAGAACATCTGGAGAGTGCCATTTGATAAAGACAGTTATGTGGGTCTTTCCTGCCTAGCTTTCAGGAAATCTTCCTAAGTCATAGCCTTTGCCTCCCAGTGAATAAGTGGCTAATGGCAAAAGAAAAGACTTGGATAAATGGCTCCTTTTTCAGATAGAATTTAATAAGCAGTGTTGCTCAATTGCCCTTGATCTGATGCCCAATAAATGCAGAATGTCTGAGCTCTTGAAAGAATTAATGCCATTTGGGGATGTCCAGGAGTGTGCTGGTTCATTTTACTTCACTGGTTCAGCTGTTTTGCTGAGCAAGTCAAAATTGGTAGAGCAAACCTACTACATTAAATGTTCATCGTAGGAATGGAAGGGCTGTCCAGATCTTGAAGGTGTAATGTTTTGAACTGTGACTGCAAACACCGTGTAGTAAATTAAATACCTTGGCCAGGGGACCTGGGAGGAGAGCTGTCTAAGAAGAAAGGCTGCTTGCTGTCTGTGATGAAACTTGCAAATAATTATTTGTGAGGCACAGATGGCTGATAGTTACCCTAGCTAGACCCCTCTGAACTGCTTAGGAAATTCAAGTGTTTTTTTGTGGCTTTCGGAATCCCAGATGTTTAAAATAAAATGGCTAGAAACAGAACTTAATGCAGTAAAGGGAAGAACTTTTGAGGCATGTTTCTGGCTGGTCCCTAAATGATCTTTTCTTGATTTGAAGTGCTGGATGTATTTAAACAATCCCACTTTTGAATTTTGAGCAGCAGATTCTAACATGGGTACAGTATACCCATGGCTATCTGCATGGAATTAGATGGGGACAAGAGAACCATGTGTCGCTTTAATCAGTGGCACTGTTTTTTATGGTCAGCCTCTCTTGGCTAAATATTACTCCAGTAACATTTGTAAAATGTAATGAGTGCAAATGCTCATTATTAGTAGGAAGCTACTGGGGAAATTGAGGTTTGGCATTGTGTCATAGAAGAAATTCCTCCAGTAAATAGAAGAAATAGAGCTTTAGCTGTGGAATGTTCAAACGAACATCTTTATCACCTGAGATTTTAGAGGAGACGCAAAGGGGAATGCAAGGACAGCGTTGGGGTAGAAGAACGGGAACTGTCCGTGAATGTGTATTCATGAATATGTATTCCTACCACCCAAATTTGATTCAGTATTGCTTTGGGGACCACTAGTTGCCTACCTACTTACTTAGGACCTTTTTGTATGCTTTGTTGAAAGAAATAATTTGAACAAAGAAAGCTAAAACAGTGCTTCTGTAACCTGAACTGGGTTTGCTGATTCAGTTGGATATATAATTCTGTATTATGTAGGAGGAGGTTATTTCTCCAAGCTTGCTGTAGTTCGAGTAAAATTTATTTCTAGGAGCTGCAAGGCATAATCTGAGAAGCCAAATCAGCTTGCAGTTATATGAGTCCTTGTTTCAACAGAAAGTAAGCTTTGCCCTCAGATGTTCTGCATCTCTGGTTGCCTTTCGTAGTAGAATTCTTTTTTAAATGCCGCTTGATGACCTGTTGAACTTCTGAGGTGCTCAATGCTTGTTTCTGTTTAAACTTCCCAACTGGTATATGGCACACGTTTAGAATTAATTGATTTGCTACCTAAAGACATGCTTTAAATATTGACAGCAACTACCTGCCTGCATAAATTCTGAAGGAACAGCTGAGGGGAGTGAGGCATTGCAACATACTTGTATTGAACGGACAGTATTTCAGCTGCCTGTTACGTATGGTAGCTGTTTGTAGCTTGAACAATTGTGTTTATGTAGTACTGAAACAACTAAGCTGTCTTTCTGAAACCTCAGTAAGCAAAAGCTGGGAATAGGGATTGGGTAGGATATTGCTTGGGGGAAGGGGCTAGGAGTGGAACTTGGTGCATGTAGAGAATGTTGAGATCCCCTTGCAGCCAGCATTCTCTCCCCATTCCACCTTTTTTCTGGCTATGCTGTTCCCAAACCTTCCCAGACTAGGTTCATGCTATTTAAGCTGTTTGTGTCCTGTGCTTTTTGTGTGGTGTTCCCATCCACCCACCCGTATTTTTGTTCCTTTTTTCCTCTGTTACAGTTTAGAAAGCGCTAAACCCTCCTCCCAGGCAGCCTCCGTCACGATCCCCGACCACCTCAGCATCAACCTCTCTCAACCCTCCACCCCTTCTTCTTCTTCCTCCTCCACCACCACCCCCTCGCTTGCGACAGCAGGGGTCTCCGAAGCACCCTCCAGCCTCCCCAACCCTCTTCCGACCGCCCCCTGTGTCTCCAGTCTGCTTGGCATGAAACCCGTCCCTCTCCTGGCTCTAAATGTTGTGTCTGCTGCTAAGGGTGCCTCCACCACCTCAGCTGTGCCATGTGTTACTAACAAACTGAAAACGGAAAAACAGAGATTCTCTCCCTACTGAGTGTCTGCTTGTGGCCTTAAGAGGAACAGCAGATTGTTTTTCAGCAATGGGGAATACCGTAGAGGAGACTTGGAAGAGATTTTTTTTAACTTCAGAACAAAAGTGAGCTTGTGATTCCTTTAGGATGGAGTTTCTTTTTGCTGGCAACCTTCATTAGGTCAAAGACAATTGAGCAAGTGTATTAAGTTTTGAGTACAGTAGTGATTTTGATTATGTAGCTTGTAGCTGTTGCCTTAGTAGTTTTGTTTGCATTGTTACATGGAATAAGGGGATTGGGGAGGGGATTGGGTGGGCAGGGAATGCTAGGGTCTGTAAATGAAATACTCACTTGCAATTATTTGATTTAAGCTGTGCAAACCTATTCAACCAAACCTGTCTCAATGTCTGTCCTTGTAATAAAACTGTCACAGTCAGAATATACACAGATGTGCCTGAACTGAGAACAATGATCCACATTCTGGTTGACTGTCACATTGCATCCTCAGGCTAAAGTTACTCCAGATATTTTCAACTGTTGCTCTAAAACAGCTTTTTCTGACACAGCGCCCTCCAGATGTTGCTGGACTATGTTATCCTTGACTATTTGCTGTAATGGCAGTAATATATGTGAGATGGTAGTCTGGCATTGTGTGGAGGGAACTGGTCTGGTGAAGGCTGGCCCAGAGTATTATGATTAAATATGATAAAATTGTACAGTGGGGCTCTGATAACATCTATCACAGTAATGTCTGTAATGGTCTTCTGTGTAATAGGTCTTTGTAGGGATAAGAGGTGGATTTCAACCTTTTATACTGCTGTGCACATATATACTGCCATTCAATGTTAAGACTTCTAGCTAGCCAGCATATATAATTTGCCAACTTAATAGTAGAAATGTATCTTATTCTCTACACATGTCTTCTCCTTCAAAAGGCTACAACAGACTTTCTGAAAATTTCAGGTGCTTGAGGTACTGACTTCCTCTGATATCTAAAATTGTATTTAATATATGCAAGTCAGTTGTTTTATACTTAGACCTTCAAAAGAGAGGCAGTTTTGTAGCCTGGACATGTAGTGGAGAAACTACTCCCTACCTGTTGCAATATTGGCTTTTCACGGGAGCGTCTATTCTCAAGGGATGTGTTGTCTGTATTAAGAAGGCTGTCCAATTGGCTCTGCTTAGTCTTTAAGGACAGCACCTACCTGCTTCCTCCGATTAAGGGCTCAATGATAGCTGAATAGAAAGTGGGGACAGCCAGAATGGATGATACATTGTGATAAGATCACACTATTTTTAAAACAGTCCTCATTCTTTTTCTTTTCTGTATCTCAAAACACTTGATTTTTCTTTAGCCTGGGGTTGCTACATATATATTACAGATCCTTCTTCCCCTCTTTTAAAGCAATTTCTGTTGCTTATAAACCTGAAATTTCAGGCAAGATGGAGTAAGAAATGGTGACAGTTGGGACTGCTAAATATATTGTATTATCCTTTGTATTAAAAATTACTGGAACATGTTTGGAATGGTGACTGGCTAGATTTTGGGGCTCTACAATTTTACACTTTGCATTCAGGGAGATGGAGGGTCTAATCAGATCCTGTTGTGTGGGAGGGGAAAGCCATTGATGGACTGGCACACACAGTTCTGTCAAACCCTTTTTTCTTGAGTAGCAGAAGTCTTTTTTAGTACTTGTTTCCGCAGTTTGATTTCACAATTGTAACTTTTTTTAAAAAAAAATCTGTTCTGCTCTGTAGTGTAACCACATTAAGTAAAAACTGTCCACTCTTAACCATGTTTTTGGGCTGGCCGTCTGTTTCATATTCTGTAGAGGCTCTGATTTGTTGACAAGCACATGTGATTATATGTTGTCCAAAGTTGTTTCTTCATGCACCACTGTAACTGACTAGTGATGTTTGGCCCTTTGGAACTCAAGATGATGAGAACTGGAGATCTGAGCTGACCAGCTCAATTATGATACCTTCATTTAATAGTATTCTTTGCTATCTGATAAGTAGGCAAAACTCGACGAATTTATGCACAGTATCTTCAGTCTTTCCTTTCCTAGACATAAGTACAAAATTACACAAAGCAGTTGCTTCAGTGCATTGAAGGCAACAGTGCAGCATAGATCTGCGTCCAGAGTCTGGGGCCCTTTCTGAGAAGGGAAGGGAAGTTGCGCTTCCAGATTCACTGAAGCAGCTGCATGCTATTGTGTCTCAGCATAATGATTCTCCTGGCTGCCTCCCTAAGTTCATGACCTCATTCACACACTGGGAAACCTCTGGTTGCTATCATCTAATTTTAAGGTCACTAGTAAATTGGTTTTCTTTAGAGCTTCCTGAACCTCTGGTTTTAAGATCCTTCTCCATAATGAGCAGGCAGCAAAAGCTTGATCATATTACATATTTGAAAGTTGTTCAGGTAATTGTTGCCCATTCCAAAGCATGGCATATGTTTCTGTGCTCTGAAGAGTATATTTGAGATAACTACGTGTGATAATAAAAAGATGTTTCCCATGGCTAAGCTGAGTATTTCCCCTGCTTGTCACAGAACAACAAAGGATCAAGGGATTAATATAGCTTGATCATGCTGCTAAAAGCAAGACAGCTGTAAGGCAGAACCTGCTAGTTTACAAGGAAAGGGATATACAGTTTCCCCCCATATTTTAAAAAAAGTTAATGAAGGAGCATTTGCCAAATATTTGTGTGTGTGTGTCAGGTGGTGGGTGAGGGACTTCAAAACCTGTACCTTGTCTTGGATTTTTTTTAGGAAGCTTGAGAACCGCTGCTCTAAAGAAAAGGAAGACTAGCACATACTCCTGTATTTATTGATCTTCTACCCCCCCCAAAAAAAAATCCAAGACAAGGTACAGGTTTTGAAGTCCCTCACCAAAGGGGTCCTGACCCACAGGTTGTGAACCGCTGCTTTAGAGGAGCAAATAAATAAAATGAGCTCCAAAGGACATGCTCATCTGATCAGTTTGAGCATACTATTTTCCTGCATACTTAAATGCATCTAGGATGGTTTTATTCTACTATTAGACTTACTTTTATCCCTGATAGTAGAGTTGGAGAAATAATTAATTTACCACATGCTCAGGGTGTGATTAGGTCTTGTTGCCCTTCCCTCACCTGGCATGCTTGTCAGAAAGTTAGCAGAATACACTTGGTTGGGTTATCTGAATTTCCCTTGAGCCATTTTGGAGCTGCTTCAAAATGAGCAGTTAATACACAGCTGGGAGAATAAGAGGGCATCTAGTTTCTGCAGACATAAACGGTAAGTTCTGTATGGTTGGGCTGCACCTTCAGAAAGACTTGAAATAGCTAATTCGAACTGGAATTTTGGTTTTATTTCATGTTCTTGAATGGAGGTAAATCTTGTAATGTTTCAGATAGGATGCAGGGATGTCCTTTAAACAGGTGTTCTTTAATGGTGTCCTTTGGACCATTTTTGCTAGGGTTCGTAAAATATCACCCTACCTTGTTCTGTCATCACATGCATAAATGTGTGCTTCAACTCTGGTTTTAGAACAGTCAGGAGAGTTGAAGAAAATGTGAATCTCCAGTGCTCCTTGAATAGCAAACTCTTCTAAAGCAAGTCACTGGGGTCAAAGTTAAAACTTCCATGAGCAGAGTAAATGTAGTGTTTTCATCTTTTAAGTACCTGTTAAAAATGTGGCTCCAGTCCTAAAATGGCTTCTTCACTAGAAATAAAAAGATTCCCACTCTTAATCTTTTAAGTCAAACTAATAATTGGCTTGAGCTTCCAAGGTTCTGATTATCCATACTTTTTACTTGTGGCCTCGGCTGCCTGATAATAATTTACTAGTGCCTTCCTTCAGGTGCAGGTGGCTGAGGTTTGCAGGGCAACTGGACCACAGCTCGAGTGCAAGCAGGAATAGGGACCGAGCATTGTAATGGGCTTCTGCAGTTGAAACCTATTGTTCAAATATGTGTAGCCCAGCATGAAAGCAGTATGCTGAAGGCACTGCATATGTAGGACACTTAAATTATTGCAGCCATGCATGACATGAACAATAGTTGGCTTAGGCTGAAAACACGGTTGGTGCAGGCTGACAGACCTTCCTTCGAAGACTCTTAAGTAATGACTGTGTTCAGGAACATTTCTGATCTGAAGCTTGTAGCTTATTCTAAACGCTGTTGGGCTGGTTGGCGTTACCCTCTGTGATGAAGTACAAGATGTCTCCAAAAAAGGACTGTTAACCAGCTCCAGTTTAAAATAATTCAAACATACTTCAGGGGTTTGGAACTAGGGACTATTTTGTCTTTTCGTATCTGGCTGTCACGCAATGCTGTTTTTTTTTTAAAGGCTTTTAACCTTTGTTCTTTTTGTAGGCTTTCTTCGGAGACTGGTGGAATGGGAAGCAGCTAGGACAATGCAGCCGCCTCACTCATTACCTGTTTCTGCCGTTCATCCCCATGATCCATCTGTGTAGTTTCTGAACAGTCAGCGATTCCAGGTTTTAACTAGTTTGTAAATTTTCAGTTCTACATGCTTTACCCATCCACTCATTTTTTTTTAATTGCAGCATTTTAATTCCTTTTCTCTGTTCAGCTGTTAAAATGCTGATTCATATTTTAGTTTATAAGCTTCTCCCCCTTTCTTGGCTCATGAAGTTTTCTGTTATGTCATGAAATGTAAGAGTGGAATTAATACATTTCAGTTTAGTTCTGTAATGTCAGAAATTTTTCAAAAAAAATAATAAAAAGATGGACTGGAGCTTTTTCCTTGTGAATAGAAATATTGTGGTGCTCTTGACTCTTTCTCTGATATTTATTTACATTTTTAACTAATCCTTGAAGAACCTTTCTTACTTGGGAGTGCTGTAAAGGGGTTCTGCATGGTGCCCTACACTGAAGAGGAAGGAGGAAGAAGGGTGGATCCCTTTAGTGTGTAAAAAGAAGACACTGTTGGCATTCAGTATAGATGACTTTGCTGCATTCTTCTTATCCCTTATTCTTCTCAGAGAAGTGGGTAAATCTAGCTTGCATTGAGAGGGAAATTGAAAGCATTGAATGAAGCAGGTAGGGAGGCAATTTTGAACTTTGCAAAAACTGAAAAAAAATTATCTAGGCATAAGAAATAGGTTAACTCTTCCATAACCATTTTATGCATCTTACAAGTGTGTTTTTTCACCTTTTGAGATTTTACTGCTGAACAAAGAACCAATGAAAGCACCTTATCTGTGCTTATTCCGTTCAAACTGTGCACCCCAAATACCTAGGGCACCTTTCATGGCATCCTAGTGCAAGGCACTTGTCAGCTGTGCTGCTGTCAGTGCATAGTGGAAAATTCTGTTGGGGTTCAAGCAGCTGTTTGATTCTCTTGGGAGATGCTGCGGCATTGGGTTAACTTGCTTGACCCTTAATAATTGCTTCAGAGCACTAAGGACCAATGTGTTCTTAGTTCTCATATTTAAAGCATTCTTGCAGCATAGATGTTTTGTCCTTCGACACAGTTTGGACCACAAGGAGTAGTCGACTTGTCTGTTGCTTGTGGGTAGCTGTGACTGGAAGACTCTTTTTGATCATCAAAGACAAGTTTCAGGAGGGTGAAGGTGAGACTTCCAGTCAGAGCCTTGTTTCCTTTGCTTCACTGAAGTTGCAGTATGCACACTAGCTGTATGGAATGGAGAGTAAGGAGGCTAGGAAACATGTCTATCTTTCAGGCTTCACTTGACCAGATGTCTCCTTAAACTTTGCAATTGCGTGGAGAACCCTTTCACCATGGTGCTAGAGATAAAGAGATACATACAGATTCTATTAATAGTTTCCCCTTATGCTCATCATCCTTCTGTTTGCCCTTGCTTTCAGTTTGACAACCTAGATCAACTTTTGGTAACTGGGAGCCTTGAGATACTTTGGGCCTTTATTTACTTCTACGTAGCACAGCTGTTGTATCTGGAAGCTGTAACTTGAATGTTTGGAGGGTGGGTGCTACATTAGCATTACAGTTTCAAATGTCAGTCACCTAGAATAAAAGCTTCAACATAATTTGGAGGATCGTGTATAATTTTGCAGTTGGGTGGGTGATGAGAAGCTGCAAATGTTGCACTGGTAATATATGTCAACCTTTTAACTTAACCTCCCTCAAGCATCTAGAACCTATGGAGGGCAAGTAGAAGAACACGGAGCACTGTTCCTGTTTCCCTGATGCCCCTGAATTACCTTAAGGAAAGCAGTTATATTTCTGAGGACATATCTGTAGTGCAGATTTGTCCTTTCCAGTCCTCCTTGCAGAGATCATTGGCTGTAGAATCTCCGGTCTGTTCATGTATTGTGCAAATAAAACCCTCCAGGCTTAGCCTGGAGGTGTGTGTTTTTAATCCAAACGAATGGTCTTGAATGTTTCTTTGTGCTATTCTGGATTCCGAACCTGCATGAGATGAGGCAGGATGTGGCACTTGAACAACTGTGATCTCATTTCTCAGGCAGCACTCACGTCATTCAAGCATTCTCATGGAAATTGGTACTCCATTAGAGTGAGTGAGGTGCTCTGAAAGCTAGAAATTGATTCCCAAGACCACACGCCAATCTTCTTCACTTGCATGGAGACTTTGCATATAGGTAGTCAGGGTTACAAGGTGCCTAGTGGCAAAGTATGCTCTGTCAGCTACTTCCTAATCTTTGCAAAAAGGTTTCTGTTCCATTCATGCTGCAATGTAAAAGCCCTGTTGTTGGTTTATCAGGATAGACCTTAATTCAGCTCTTGAACCTGTTAGTACTGGGGCTCAGCTCTGGAAGATTCGTAGCAACAAAAAAAAAAAAAGGGAGGAAAAATCCCCAGAGGAATGCCTAGAAGAGAAATATATAAGGAGAGGCTCGTCTTTGCTTGTTCACATATGGATGTATTAAACCTTTGCCCCCCAAATGGCAAAGTGAGACCTAATTGCACATAGGTCTGACAGATTGGTGTCTGATTTCAAGAATCTTTCAGTTGTCATGATGCAGAAGAAGCAGAGAAATAAGAAAAGTGCTTCTTGCCATGTTTTTAGTGTGAAACAACGAAGGCCTAGATTGCATAAGTGAGACCTAATGCAGCCCTGACCCGGATCAAGCAGGAGCTGGTCCCGATCTGCTCTGGGCTGGTCCCTGTGTCAGCCCTATAGCTCATACTAGCAGAGCCTGCCCTTAAGGCCAGAAATGAAAGCTCCTGGCTTCAGAGCTCCTAGGGGGGACCTATTTCAGTGGTGCAGCAAGGCGTATTGCCAAAATGAGTCCCTTATGGGTCTAGTAGGCCAGAATTCATTTTCAAAGTCCACCAATATTCTGGATCTAAAATGGACCAGGAGGCCATTTCAGGCCTCGATCCAGAATAAGCATGATCTTGTGCCGATGTTGCATACCAGCAGTAGCCACCGGGGTGGAGCCTCTCTAGTCTACACCTCCATGTCGAAAAAAAGGCCAAGAAAATTACCACAATCCAGAACAGAGGTAAGTGCAGAAAGGCCCTTAGTTCCCAGGTATGTTTTCTGGATTTCTTTCCTTTAACTTAAATATATTTTGCACAAGGCAAACTACAAAATCATTCATTTCAAGAAGCTTTTAAACTTGGTTGTGCGGAAGCTGGAAAGTTGTAATATCTTCCACGTTGGAAACAAGAAGCCCAGGAGTTCAGCTTTTGGTATATTCTATAAATCCCTGGGCCAATCACCTGACTTGAGTCTCCAGTCTCTTAATAACATTGTTTTTAACTTTTGAATTACAGAAGATCCTTTTGAACGTTTGTTCAGCTGATAGCGGTGTTTAAAACGTCCATTTAAGTGGTCACAGACTAATACATACATGTAGAGCTATGAAAACTCGGCTAAAAATCTTGTGATTTTCATTATTTGACCTGGGCTGTTTTCCTGGGAAGATTATTGAAGCTCTGCATGAAAGCTTGACTCCAGCAGCTGGTGGTGATCCTTTTCTTGGAGCTTGCATTGACACTAGAAGCAAAAGCATTTTATGTTGGGACAAGGAATGGCTTCCAACTGCTTTGGCTTGTAGCCAGTTATGACCCAATTTGGCTGCTAAGGACTCAGCTTCAGCAAGCCCTGGTGAACTCGGTTTAGATTAATCAGTGATCTCCTGTGTGGATCTGCCTCTGAAATGTAACTTTTAAGAGGCAACTAATGCAAAGTCCTGTAACCAGATGGATGGTTGGGACTTCATGGCTTCAGCATATAATAATCTAGCTTAATAAATTCCAGTATGTGTCTGGGACGTGGCTGTCTTAACCTTCCAACTCAGCACCACAGTTCCTTTGGGAACAACTCTCCCAGCTGATTTAGAGAAGACAGTATTGAATGCCTTTTCTAATAGAGTAGCTTAGCAGGTACAAACATTGGCTTTGAGTTTAAACTCACTAATAGTTGCTTTTTGTCCCTTCTTTCCTTTTGTTTTGTAATATTGATTCTGTCTTTTGCGGTCAGGTGTGTGTGTAGATTCATTTTACCAAAGTTTTTAAAACTGGGGCACAAATAAAACACTTTGATATTTTGTAGTATTATGCCTTCTATAAAAATACTGTACAAATACTATATTTGCGATTTCTAGGGGTAAGAAATATGCTTTAAAACAAAGACATGAGAGATAATATATTCTTTCGGGTCTGAAAGTAAATGCATTGCTGTCTGTCCCCTTCCTTGCAAACATTTCTGTACTTGAGAATCTGGAGAATCTTCATACTGGAGAATGAAACAGTTTTTCATTAAGAGCATTCTGACACTGAATACAAAACCGTCTTTAATTGAAATCTGCAGTGCCATTACTCATCTAGCAATGTTATTACCGTACAGACATGATCTATCTTACAAGAGTGGATGTTAAAACAAGTATAAAGGATGGACAAATCCAGAGTGGTAGTATGGCTTCACCAAAGGGACAGAGAACTTGCCTTCCACAGGAAGAATGACAAACTGGGCTGACAGTGGCTGGAATGGGTCCTTGGTCCTGCTCGCACCGCGTGGTCTTTTCGCGAGCACAAGCCTTGTGAGAGCTTGACGGGGGGCTAGGAGGTGAATGTAGCCATTGAAGAGCTTGAACTCAGGGAATAATGGAGGCCTAAGCACTTAAAGGTGAGGGTGAACAGAGGATCCAAAAGGGCTTGCCATATTTGCACAAACTGGTTTCTCAAGCGATGCAAGTGGAAAGTTCTGTACATAGGAGCATGGGCAACTTGGACTAACTTAGTTTGGACTGCCAATGGAAGAATGTTTATTTTCAAAATGAGATTTTTCTTAACTGCCCTCTTCTACTGTCAAAGCTTCCTCGTCCACTGTTTTCTGCTAGCGAATGCCTTAAAACGGACATCTTCCCAAGCCCGTTACCTGATATTCTTTAACCGGAAGCATCTGTGGTGGAATTTAAGATCAAGCTGTATGCCCAACCATGGGGTTAATGAGTACTGCGTGGTTGCACTCTTCTTATCTAAGAGTCTGTGCCACTTCTCTGCTGAGCTCTGTTCTTATCTGTTTTGAACATTACAGGTATACAAGTCCCATAGAGCAGACGGAAACCTTTCTACTGGCTTGTTATGGCATGCAGTGCTGAAATCAGTGTATCTGTGGGCATTATCAGAGTAAAACCACTATATTGTTTCGAAGTCTTTAAAAAAAAATATATGCTCGGAAGAAATCAAAAGCCTTCTGCTTTAGAGGTCATCCCTACAGACAGATGTCCTCTGGCTATTTCTTCCATCTACTTTGGTAATATCCTGACAACAATTGCATTTTTCTTTTGATTTCTTTCTGATAATGTGAATAGACCAAAAGAGCACTGCAAATGAAAGTTACTGGTAGGACAGTGCCTCCTAGTCCTGTCTATGAAGGTCATGCCTCTCTAGCAAGCAGGTAGTCAGTTTTCATGTTAGATAAAGCACTGTGTGTGTACAGTTGTGCCAAACTGGCAAATCTGATTGGCCGTGACCAGGAGCCCCAATTGGTTAGCTACTGTAAAGGTGCCATTCACTCTTATAACTGTGTACCTACAGGACCTTGACAAACAGTAAAGAAGCAGCTTGGCTTTGCCTTTTGAAATAGTTTTAATTTCCCTGCTTAGCTTGCAGCATGGGCAATCTTTCCATTCTCGTGCAAATGAGATGTGACTCTGTTTATGGTGGCTTGTGGTCCACTTCTTTGAGGGCAGTGAGATAAGGCTCTGACTGGAAACCTACCTATGAACCCGTCAAACAACATTTTTGATTCACAACAGATCAAAATGTTTTTGTCTGGATTCCAAATAAACTACATGACTATTTATAATGTAGTTACCCGGGGTTGAGTTCAACAGAGATGTCCTTTGCCTATTATAAGATCACAGGGAGATTTCATACCTGACCACCACTGAATGCTTACCTTCCAAGATG
Source organism: Aspidoscelis marmoratus (assembly GCA_014337955.1). Taxonomy (NCBI): domain Eukaryota; kingdom Metazoa; phylum Chordata; class Lepidosauria; order Squamata; family Teiidae; genus Aspidoscelis; species Aspidoscelis marmoratus. The sequence goes on along the minus strand of MTQE01002208.1, from coordinate 10,730,899 downwards.
ATGAGATCCGTAAGGTACAAATTCAGTAGCACAGCCCTCAATGGGCAGGAGGGCTCTCCTGTAATTTGCAAAATGATGGCATTGTAGTGGGGACATGTTGCCGTTAAGGCATTTGTAGGAAAACTGTTGCTACAATTGCTTCTAAAAATAAACCGTCCCTTTTTAAAATTGTGACCATAGCAGAAATGTTTAAAATAAATTGCACTATCTTGTATTTTTCCAAATTGTCAGTTGACGCTATAGCGAGACTGTAATTTCTGTCTTGGGAAGTATCTTGTTTATTTCTTCCCTCTTCTTCAAACCAGCATCTCTGCCTTGCGGACCTGCCAAGAGCAGGATCTTTAACACTCAGCATAACACACTTGTATGGAAAGGCCAGAAAACTGTCAGCCTTTTCTTTGGAGGCTTTCCAGACCCCAGACCTTGAGCTTCCTGTATTTGGAAAGCCCTGTTCTGGGAGCTGACAGGCAACTGCGCTAAACGGCTTCAAACCATTTACTTCTGAAAAAGGAAATCTGATCATGGCTATTTGCCATACAGAAAGGAGGACAAGGCTTCTACACCTTTCACACTCGGTACCTATTCAGCAGGTGCTGTCTGAACTGCACGCTAACACTGCTGTAATTTCTTCCCAAAGAATAAAAGCTGTAGGAGGGTTGTCTTCCTCTCACATAGCAACTCGGATTATACTGATGGGTAAATATTACCCTAAATATCCTAATTTCTTCCATGTGGGCCAGTCTCTGGAGGAGGAGGGGAGGAGCAAGATGCTAGGCTGTTGCAGGGTGAGTTTCCAGAGGTGTTTGATTTCCATCAGGTTTCAAGAAAGCCCTTTTTACATCTTACACATTTGGAAAGCTTTCAGAATAGGGTGGGGCATACATTAAAAAAATGTAAATGTCGGTCAGGTTCTTTGCCCCAATGCAAAGGGGATGTATTTTATAGTTCCCTGTTGTATCTTTGGCAGTTGCAGGTTCCAGTTGTGTTTCTTTCTGGATTCCCTCCCCTCCCAGCCCTAGTGGAGCCCTCCTTGCTCTTTCCTCTTTGTAAGATTGGCAGAGAGCAGGTGGCTCTTCCAGGGACACCGAAGGGCATTGGCACGGCTGTGCACAGCACAGCACAGGGATACCAGGGTTGTCTTCTCAGAGGTGACCAGAAGAAGCCCTTCAGTACTAAAGGTGAACGCTCGTAGGTGGAGCAGAAAATGGTTTACTATACTCAATGAATTTACTGCACAGTTGGCAGATTGCATGCGCTTCTTCACTGTTGTTCAGATCAATGGGATTTTGGCAAAGGCTACCTGCCCCCATCTGTTCATTTGGCTGTAATGGAGTCCAGGCCTGGAAGATGAAGCACCTTACCAGGATGGTTTAAAGCCCTAGGAGATCACACAAAAGAATTCAAGGCAATATTGTTTGTTTTTGCCCCCTGCTTTCTCCATCTGTTGGGTGGACAGTGACCACAATGTACAGTTTTAAAGAAAGTTCTTTGTGGTGGGGCTGCTGTTTTCAAAAACCTGCCAATTTAAATCTTATGGGCTCCCCCAAAAACATGTGAACCTCTTATTCTCTCGTTCCTTTAAATGCTACCAGTCCTCACCCCGAATAGAAGCAGAGAATGTACACTTGCGGTGTACAAACAGCAGCAGAGGTTGTAGCTCTCAGAGTTGCCAGTGTATCCTGACTGCTTGTTTCTCTGCAACCACACAGCAGAGCTGCTTTCCTCCCTGCAATACAAAAAAAACTTCTTTAAACAGAAACCCAACGTGCGTCAGTGCGTGTTTGCATAGCGGCACCAAAACAATGGAGTATGCTTAATTCTGCAAAGAGCAAGATGCAGTGTAACATCTGCTTAGGGAGGTGAGATGTCAGGCCTGGTCCCCTGAGCCTTGCTAAGGAGCATCCGACCTCCACAGATTGCGGAGTGTAGCAAAATATTGCAGATCCTTTAAGCAAAGACGGAGCCTGGAGCGTGGGAAGACATTTCCCAGTAAACATCACAGAACTTGGAGTAGTGTCCTTCCTTGGCATCAGGGTTAAGGCAGGGCAGCTGACTCTATGAGCTGTCTCACATATTTGATCTAGCCTTGATAAGCCTGACAACCTTTTTCAGATGTGTCTCCTTTGGGCTGTCAGACAACTTAATCCCCAGCTCCCTCAAGGTGATTGCCTGAGCTCCATACAATAGGCGGTGTTTTGATGCATGCAGAAGATAGACTTGTAGCACCATGACTGCAGCGAATTCTTCCCCAAAGCAGTTTGTGTTGCAACTATGGCAATAATGTTGCCAGAGGAGCAGTCTGGTCACCTAAGGCAATCCTGACCCCTTGTGGGCTCAAAGGGTATAGCACCGGGATATGCTTTCTGTCAATACAAGGGTTGAAAATGCCAGAGTCAAGAGTATGCTGCAGTTACAACAAGAATCCTGTTTTTAGTAGCGAGACTTGCAACAGAAAAAGATGAACAGATGTTTCAGGATGTACCATAAATAACTTACACATTTTAAAAATCAGACTCCCCAGCCAGGTTGAACTGGGCTCTCCTGTTTTACTATAAGCTTGGTGTGTTAGCGTTCAAGACTACAAATTAGTCTTTCAGTGTTGTTATTGCAGGGCTTAAACAATCCTGCAAGCAGTCACCAAAAGGACCCCCTTGCCTTAGCACTGCTTGAGGCAAACACAACTGGAGAAAAGCAAACGCTGCAATTCCTAGTCTCCCATTCAGAACTAAGCATAGGGAGACAACGGCCAATTCGCCTTCTAAGGCTGTTATTTTTCAGCGTTACTCCTCCTGCCCCACCCCCAGTGGTGTAGGCCATAAAAGCTGGTGGCAAAGCAACAATGCTGAGCTAATGTCTTTTTTTTTTGTCTTTTTTTAAACTCGGCACTCAATTGCCTTGAGATGGGAGTAGAGGGCTTTTCTTGGTCAGGTCTCATTCAGTGTATTTAAGCTGATCTCAAGTCATATCCCTGGGATTTTGTCAAGCACATATTAACAACAGTTGGAAGCTGGGGGAATGTGGCAGTGCGGGAAACTTTCTTCATACCAAGGCCTTCACCTGAGAAACCAAGAGGAATGGATTCTTCCTCGCCAGTGTAAACTCAATGTCATTCCCATTTTCCAGCATTAATAGAAATCCACCAGCATCTGCACTGGCATCACAACTCCCACACCTTGGCCCTTACTTGCTTTCTCCCTCCCTTCCCATTATATAGAACCATTTGACAGAGACACACGTTAAGTGCAAATGTAAACATTCCTCATTATAAATTAAAAAATAAATTAATTAAAAAGTGCAGTGCATGTTGGTGCCAGCAGAGAGCAGAATCAAGTTGTTCTTCCATCCCAACAATGGAATGGGCAACATCAAGTGTGTTTTTAGTGTATACATCTATATTTACAGGATGTTGGAGCAAGGAGGTGGGAATGGTGCACTTATGGGGCTGAGCTCAGTTCTGGAGAACGTGAGTGTATGTGGGTGCGTGGATGTGCATTATGTGAGTGTGCTGGGAGAGAAAAGGGGTTGGTTGGTATTTGCAGGAAGGGTTAGACTGAGGAACAGGAGACCGCTTATTTTCAGACTGTGGGCTGGGGAAGTTTCCATATAGATTGCTGCCCAAACATGCATTGAGTCCTTCTTGGGACCAATCCGGCCCCTGGGATTTGCATCCTCCAGTCAAGATGTTGAGAAGAACCACAGAGGCCTGGCCAGTGCCCCTGAGACCACCCTGCTGCTTCCTTTGGTAGACAAAAGCACCACTAGCCAGCTTGAATCTTCTCTCCATCTCTTTGTCCTGTGGGCCCCTGTGGCAACTGGATCCCACAATGTTCAAGGACTCTTCTGGAAGCTGAGCAGAAGGGTTAGAATGCCTTTCCAAGTGTCATAAGAGCCTTTCTGCTGACAGGCAGGACAAACAACTGTAGGCTTGTGTATCCATTTGTTCTCTGTCTCCACTTGCCCAGAGTGAAAACCAGCGAACCCTGATGGCAGGAAGTGACCCTTGGCCCCACTTCCAGTCCCAACAGAATGCAGGAATTGCAATGGGGTAGGGAAATGAGGTGAGCTGGCTCTCCTTCCAGAGATTATGAGATATATAGATTTATATAGAGCTTTATAGATTATTTATATAAATATCTGGGGAGAAGGTGGTGGTGCAGGGAGTCAGAAGGGTCTGGGATCTGTACAGTCTGGGGAAGGAAAAGCCAAGCAGGTAAGATCACAAACTGGGCATGTCTGGAAGTCTCTGCACCTCCCCACTGCCTGAATGGTCCAGTTCGGCACTGTCGCAGTCTGAATCTTCGTAAGCCGTGGGGTCCTGGATAAAGAGGAGGGAAAGGGGGAGGGAAGGAGAGGAAATCTAGCTCAGTCTATGCAGTCTGCTAGGGGAGATGCTGCTTTAGCTTTAGCTATATTGATGACATTTATAGCCCACCTTCCCTCCTAGGCCACCCATCCCATTCTCTACCCTTGTCTTCACAACAACCCTGTGACATAAGTGAGGCTGAGATGCAGTGGCTGGCCCTAAGGTCACCTAACATGGCTACATGGTCAAGTGGAGGTTTGAACTCAAGGTCTACCAAATTCTAGTCTGACACTTGAGTTTCTGGGCTGCACTAGTTCTGTCATCCAGCGTCCCCAGGGTTGTAGGTTGCTCATCACTTGTTTACAGCAAGCATTTGACTCAGAAGGTAAAGAAGAGCCACATTGCTCAGTAAATTAACCGGATTTTCTGGTCTGCAGGTGGGCAGACTTTGCACAATTTCATTTTCACTAGCTTTGAGAGGAACAGTGAGAAGATGAAGGTTTGTGACACTTCTCAAACACAAAATAATCTGCTCCCGTCCTTGGTTTTGAAATTTCACGAGAAAGTATATAGTTTCAGGTCTCTCTGCAGCCTTGAGGGCTCGAAACATGACCATATCAAAAATTAAAAGCCAATTCAAGAAGTCAAGTTGCTGATCTCTTCTATTGCCTTTGCTTACAATAACTGCACATCCTGTATTTACATTAATGACAATCATCAGCTGCCGAGAACAGAGAATATAGCCCCCAGGGCTGTTTGAATATTTTGCATGAACAAGCAGGAAACCTAGACAGCATTTAACTTTCCCAAACCCTTGTATTGCCCAAATTTACCACCAGGAGGAACTCATGAAGATGCTAATGATTTGCTGAGAAAGATATCAGCACTCCCCTATACTTTGCGCTCACCTCTTCAGCATTCTGCTCGGCGCTGAGCTGGCATTTCACAAGCTGAATGGCTGCTTCTTTTTCTGACAGCCCATCAGAGTGCCCCAGGATGTCATCATCTGAGCGTTCAGCATCCAGGCGTTCATCCGTATTGGTGCTGGCCACGTCCGGCGTACCTCCACTGTGGGATGCGGTAGTACCTTCGCTGGCCGTGCCCTCTTCGCCATCCCCATCAGAGAAGTTCTCAGAGCTGAAGGTGGACAGTGACTGTCGTTTGCTCATTGCCTGAGGCCACCTGGATAAACCGAGAACAGATGTCAACTGTGTAATTCCTTACCCCATCACCTAGAGCTAAAGCCATGTCTACACCAGTGAGAGCTACCTAGGGGAGGTCCATCCATGAGAGGGAGCTGCCTGCATGGCTTTGGCAAGGAATTTGATATCTCCACTGCTATTGCTAAGGCTACAGGTCTCAAATTGGCCCTCACCCAAACATGGTATGTTTTGCTACAATGAGGGCTGCCTCTCTGTACAGGAAGCAGATTCAGAGCTACTTCTCCCACAGTGAGCTAACTGAAGACCCCACCATGTGCCCTTATATCCCTTTGGCATGGGGTGCTGTGGAGATGGGCAGACTTCAGTTCTCTTACGAGGTATTTGGAATGCCGTGTGAAGATGCTTCTTAAGGTATTCTGGGAAAAATGTGTTCATGATAGCTGTTTGGAAAAGTGTTTCAGGTTGTCTCTTTGCCCCATTAAATGATTTTAGGCAAAGCCTGGATGGCCACTTATTCAGGATTGCCACATTGCACAGCAAGGCAGTGGAAGGATCAAACACGGAGCTCCAAACCAGGAGGCTTGAGATCACTAGTCCTAATTCTAGTGTAGTGAGTTGAGTGTTCAACTAGGACTCGGGAGATCAGAATCCCCCATCCTACCACATGTGAAAGTGCTGAGCTTCTAGCCCAAAGATATAATCTTTCTCTTTGATCAGGCTCTGTGTCTGAAAACTAGAGGTTAGCAAGTGTAACATGAATCTTCCAGTCAGCTTGACATCAGTTCCAGGTAAAGTGATGTGAACCATAGTTAAGGACAAAATTACTACACACATAGAGGAGCAAATCAGCACAGCGTCTGCCTTGCATTTCTTTGAGAGTGTTAGTCAACACGTGAATAAAGGTGACCCAGTTGACATAAATCCTTTCCACACTTAGCCCTCTGGGACTGCTGAGCATGCTCTGACAGAGATAGATTTACAGAGCCACTTCCATCCCAGAGCAGCTCCCAGCATATATGGCCGTCCCCAACGGTGCTCCTAATACAGTCCTGCATTCAGCATTCTCATACTTCCATATACAAAAGCTGTGCAGTCACATGCCACACTGCCCAATCACTGTAGCAGTGGCCTGGTATGCATGGCTGTTGCTGCGGCAAGGTGGATCCTCCCACATGAAAGCATTCACACTTCAGTCTGGGTGACGTTTGGGATGCAGCTGGCACTCACAGTGTGAACGGCGACCTCCATCCCAGATCTTTACTGTTGTGGGATAGTATCCCAAGACAGCTGAGTGTGAAAAGCCCCATTGTTTATCTAGGCTTTCAAAAGGCTTTTGACAAGGCTGTTCATCAAAGGCTCCTGAATAAGGATAAGTGGAACTGAGTAAAGGAGAAATAAATGGCATTCCACATAACAAAGTGGTATTTTGTTGCAGGGCAATCCCCCCCCCTTTTTTTAAACAGACTTGATCAAAGACGGTGTCTGTGCTTATGTATTCATGTATTTTTTGCAGGCACCCTCTGGCTCAAAAGCTTTAATCAGACAATTTGCTCTAAAAACTGTGACATGATTTAGTCAGGGCACTTGGCATCATGTCATGTATACCCATGGCCCAAGATGAACCAGCAACGATTGCGTTTCAACTGTGGTGTAAAATACAGGCAATCTGCAGAGGCTTTGAAAAGAGAGGCAGGAGACACAAAGAGGGTTTCCCCCCTGCATTCCACAATAGAGAGGCTGCAAGTGTAAAAACAGGTAGGTCTAACACAGGTGATGTCAGGGTCACAACAGGACAATGGGAGAAAGTACTTTTTGAACACTTACTCCTGCTCTGCCATGCAGTGCTTCCAGTGAGCAATGAAGGCAGGACCGTGGCACTTGATTCCACATTCAGGGTGCCGTAAAGGTACCCTGTCAACATGGCCAGACATAGGGCCTTTTTGCACTTGGTGAAAAGTGGAACTCGGGGAATGATCCAGGACAGAGCATTCACATTGCATGGAAACACTTCCATCCCTGAAGTGTGCATGGCGGAGTGTCTCCTGGCCTGGATAGCTGTGGCCAGTAAAGCCTGGCATGCTCCATTTGAACTGTTTCTGCGTGAACAAACAGAGTGTGCTGTGGGTGCACCAAGCACAGTTGAGTCACATCACCTGGTCTCTGCAGCAAGCGCCCTGTGCATGCCTGTTGGTGCCATTGTTGTGGCACCACAATCACCTCTGGTATAGAGGCGATTCGTACCTAACCAACACTTAAGGAAGTGCTTGGTAGGTTTGGAATGGATCTGACATCCCAAAGTGCTTTCCCAGGTACGTGAAGGTGCAAATAGGCACTCTGCCCAAATTAAACACACCACAATAATTCCCATAAAGTCTGTCAAAAAACTCAGATTGATGCTGACCTTTGCCGAAGAGGAAGCTCCACTTCACTGTCCACTTCACCTTCTTCCTCCTCGGAGGAGACACCACGTTTCTGAGCCAAGAGAAAGAAGAAAGCCTTTTGTCAGGATCATAGTTTAGCCAAGGTTAGACAAGAGAGAACCTGATGTGATATTTTTAAAAGATCAAATGGTAATCTGTGAATGATGCCTGTCAACCCTGCCTTGTTTCCCATCGTGGGTAGTTTATTGGGCAGCATTAGAAATCTTTGATTAGGTCAGCCTACATGGATCCCCAAAGGGCACCATGCATAAATGTGCAGTCTACAGCTAACTAGAACCTCTCATCCTTTTGCTGGCCATTGGTTTACATTGTGCATTTCAGATAACAAGAAGAATGTGTACATTGTTTAAAAAAAGCAAAAGTTCCACGTTCCAGAATTTTTATTTACCTACCATATCAGGTCCATTAAAAATTATCTCTGTCTAATTGATTCACAGGTTTTTTGTCATCACCACATCTGCTTATATGGTTCACTCAGAGGTAGGGTACTATATGGCTAGTTCTCTTGACTTAATTAGAAAATCTTCAATGCAGATTTTTTTAATTTTATAGAGAACACCCAAGTGTGATCCTTAAGAGAAGATTCAGCAGGAGCAGGAAAGGTTTTGAACCTAGGAGACCTGACTGACCAAAGAACAATTTCAATTCTCCCTTTTCTTAGTTTTAGGGGATACTGAAGGAACTGGCAGCATTTTGTCTTGCCCCTATAAGGACAAGAAACTTGATCTAAACTTTTAAGTGGAAGTTGAGCATCAGCTGCCTCTAGATAGTGGCCAGATATTTCAGTAGGAAGCTATAATGCGATTGTTGCTCCTCCGCCATTATTACTTCCTGCCTAGACAGCGCTGTGACCTGTACTGTCTTCTGGCATTTTTGTGATGTGCAATCCAGTATTTAATTCCTTGATGTGTCCATCGCCACCACCATGCATGTGTAGTTGGCTGTTTCAGCCTCCATGAGTAATAGTGCTATATTCCTTCATTGGTAAGTTTGCAGGAGACAATGGATTCTGTACTTGGGTAGGAAAGCTCCCAAAGTAGGGGGAAAGACACAATTTGTTTAAATCATCTTAACATGTGGTTGGGAGTAACAAGAAGTTCCCTTGATAAGCTTGATATTACAAAGAGGATTTCCCTCTCTAACAGCAACACATAAGGAAAGGGAAAACAAAGGGCTTTTAAAAAGAATACAGATTTTAAGTCTGGAAGTAATACTAGAACCCAGTCATTCTTGTATCAGATTTTCAGGTGGTAACTGTGGATGGGCAATTTCCTCTGCCTTCTTAATGTCTTTTATTGTTAATCTGGGCTTGGGATGGACAGCTGCTGAATCTTTCAAACAGAAGGCTATTCCAATAAATGGGCTGCCTAGACAATGTTCTATTGGGCTCAGTTCAGGTTTTCCGCACCTTCTGCACCCGGTTGTGTGGGGTCAGTAGGGAAGAGGATATCTGGAACAAGGCTAACTAATAGATCGAGGGCCTTTTTGCACTTGGAAAGAAGGGTATGCCCCAGCATGGGTCATACATGCTATGTGGAGCTGCTCCATGATCTCAGGAGCAACTCCATGAGTATTGGACCACCCCTCAGCCATTCAGAGGTAGAGAACCATAAAGTGCTCCACTGCTATACTGGCTGCCAGCTAGTAGAAGCCAGCATGCACACTTCCGGACCTCTTCCAGGCAGCTGGTGTGTGGAGTGGGGTGGGCAGCACACATGGACATTTCCGCAGCAAGGCAATCACCTCTACTATAGTTGCAAAGTTATGGATGCCCAATCCACCCCTATCTTCATTTCCCTGGGATGCAAATTTGCCCTGACTAACTAATGTTAGTGCAAATCCAGATTCCTTCTGCAGTTTGGGCACTTCAAACTGTTATCTACACAACCCTTGTTTGTGAGCATAAATTCCAAGGCAAATAGGAAGCTGAGATGAAAAAAATAACAAAAGAAGAAGAAATACATGGAAACATAATAGAAAGACTAAATAGGCTGGGTTTCTTCCAGACTCAGCTCAAAGGGTAAACATTTTATATGAGAAACGTCATAAAGTCCCTACAGATTGCTGAACATTTCCTGCACTTCTGGTGCTGTAAATCCTGCAAATGTTGCTATACTGGGCCTATTATAATGACTGCCAACGAAGCCATGCCTTAGGTCAGTCTGACAAATTTCATCTTGAATTTCCTTTACCACCAGATAAGAAAACTTTTAAATATATACACTGCTGCCAGGTTTTGTTCAGCAAGGGCTGAGTATACTCTATCTCCATCTCTATTTCGCCTTATACTCAAAGCTCTCAGTGCAGGTCACAATAAAATCACTATAAAAACAGATAAACTAGATAATCTAAAACTGACCTCGTGTTCTATTGAGCAGTAAGATCATATGGCGACTCCGGACAGTTTTTGCATCACTGGTATTTAAATGTCATACTATCTTCACTTTGCTTTGATGCATAAGGTGAGTATGTGTTCCGATCTTTGAATTAAATCTCATTGCAAGGCAGAAGTCGATCCTTAAAATGCCTATATCTTGACAATGTCATGGAGTCTTTTCCCTTTAACATTAACTTTCTCCAGAAGGTCCTGTCTGAGTCTCCAGTCATGTGGAGAAACAATTAGCTCTTATAAGAAGCAGGGCCTTCTTGGTGGTGATTCTTATTCTCCTTGCCATCTCTCTGGAGGCATTTATCCTTCATTTGTTTTCTCTCAGCTATTTGGGTAATGTTTACTTTCAGTACCAGCCCTTTTGGAACAGAATGATCAGGAACACCACAAGCTGAACATAAAAAATGGCAACGAGGACTGAAGAAGCTCTCTTGTGGGGCACCTTTTCATCCGCAGATGAAAGCACCTCCCCCATCTGCCACACAAGATTTAAAAAAAAAAATCAAAAAAAAATCTTGTGGGGCTGAAGGGGGAGGTGCTTCCATCTGCGGATGAAAAAGGTGCCTTCTTTATCTCCATAGCAAAGGGAAGCGTCTTCATTCAGCTGTGACATCGCACCCTGCAACAAATGGTACTTCCAGCTGTGAGCAGACTCCTGGGGTGGTGCAGTGGCAGTGTGATCACAAGGTGCCTACTGCACCTGCCAATGTAGATGCGTGGCAGTGGGAACCATCTTCAACAGTGGTAGGACCTTCCAATAGGAAGTGAGGGTGCAGCCATAACAGGGAACCAGGCATCATCAGTTTCTTACATTGGCTATGCCTCAGTGTCAACAGAGTTGAGCAATGTTTGTTTGCTGCTCTTCATCTATGGAGAGAAAGGGATTAGCTGGGCAGGGAAGGGCTACTCCATCACCATAGGCAAGAACGTTTGGCCATCTTTTGGGACATTTAGGTGACACCAGGAATTGTGGAGAGATTTCCAAGTGAGCCTGGCACAACAAAAGAGAGAAAGCTGCCCTTCATTCTTAATTTGCTTACCTGGCTGCGGGTAACCGCTGCCCGATACAACATGGCCGCTGGCGTGAGGTGTTGGGATTGCGGTGGAGGCCCCGCTCGGCTGCACCTGCCCTGTTCCCTCTCAGCCTCCTCTCCTGGCTGCAGCCTTGCTTTTCCCGGAGGTCCTACAGCACCCTGCCGAGAGGAGGGTGACTCCGGGCTGCTGGAGCAGGGCACCGAGGCAGTGTCTTCGCTGGGCGTCTCACTGCGGGGCTGCTCCGTTGGCGGGGATTCCGGCCCAGCTGCAGCCTTGCGGCCCTCAGCTCCCAGAGTGGTAGAGATGAGGTCAGGGCTGGAAGAGGACATCTTACGCAGCAACAGGTCATGCTGAAGCCCCCGCAGGGCTGCACAGGGCTCCAGGCGCTTGGCTCCTCCAGGTTCTGCCAGTTCCCCACAACTGCCCCGGGTGCTGACCTTGCGGTAGCGTGACTTAGCTCGGCGGCTGCGCCCAGGGGACGGTGGGCCTTTCTGGCAGACAGGGATGGCAAGCTGGGGCAGGGCTGGGTCCATGATCACCTCCGTCTTTAGAATGTCAGGCCTGCAGGGCAGAAGCAAAGTCACAGTCATAGCAACAAGAGGGGCCGCGGCTGCTGTCGTGATATAAAACTTTGTGAGCCAGTCTGGTCTAGTAGTTAAGGAGCCGGACTCCTATCTGGGAATACCGTGTTTGATTCCACCCTCCTCCACGAAGCCAGCTGGGTGACCTTGGGCTAGTCACAGCTCTCTTCTGAGCTCTCACAGGCACACCTACCTCACAGGGTGTCTGGTGTGGGGAGAAGAACAGAAAGCTTTGTCAGCTGCTTGGAGTCCTCTTAAATGGGTGAGAAAAGTGGGGTAGAAGAGCCAACTCTTCTTAAAATGCTTCTCTGTTACTGTCTTTCTCCCATTTTATTGATTTTATGCTGTTTCATTACTGTCACAGAATCTTTGGAAACAATCTCCACTTTTCCTTGAATACTAGTGAGGAGAAACTTTTGAGATCCCTAACTAGATTCTTCCATGAGGCTGAGCTGAAGGAAAGAGCAAGGTATCAAAATTCCTGTCAAAAATTCTCACTTTGACTTTTGCCTGTTCATTTTTCATGATCTGCATGCGTCCAGCTATGACTGTGGTCACACATAAGGTCTAATCCATCTTCAGTCCACCTTCAGAGTGAGGGAACACATCATCAAAGTGACCAATAATTTTCTTTCCACATTTATCTCTCTCCAAAGCTGGATTTTCTGAGTTATTTAACACTCAGATAAAACAGCTTGTCATTTTTTGATGTGTTCTCTCACTCTGAAAGTGGACCGAAGCTGGATTAAACCGTTAAGTGTGACCACAGCCTTTCTGTTCACCTTGAGATGGTGAGGGCTATTGTCCAATAGTATTAGAATGCTAAGTGTCTCCCGCATCTACGGCAAGAGGGCAGATACCACAGAGAGGCCAGATATGCTGCACAGACAATTTAACAGTCCCAGCTGTCTTTAGGTGGTTCAGTAACTACCAAATTTTGGTTCAGGGCAAGATTGCTGGATAAAGATACATGGTGCAGTTTTCCATCTTTGTGCTATCACAGTTATTCCCTCTTTGTCTTGAACAGAATTCCTAGTGTGGCAGAAAGGTGCGTCTTTAGGGATCTGTGCACACTAACAGCTTTAAATTGTGCAACCTAGACTTGTTTGCATGGTTTTTTAATGTTATTCTACATTTTAGGACCCTAATTTATTCTAGCAACACTAGGCTTGGAACCATTTGGCTGAAGCCACATCCGCTGCTCATTATTTGTTACTCTGTTTGTTGAGATTTCACAGAAACCTTTGTACTTATAAGGTCTAGAAATGTGTAACAGAAAGCGGCAGAGGAACAGGCTCACGCCCACAGTCATGCCAAACGCACAACCCTAGCTGCTGTGCTCAGCCCACTTGAGTCCCTGCTGCTGCATATGATGATCATTTTTGGTCACCCTTGAAAGATCACTCCCTTTTTCACAATCAGCAATGTGGAATATCTTCCCTCCAGGATTGTTGCTTGGTAGTCTGACAATGCTGCTGCCAGCTCTGCCTTTGTGCCTTTTAGTGATGCACATATCTGCACATTTGGTTGTCCCCAAATACCCAGAAAAGCATGTCATCACTACAACGCATGTGCAGCAGTCTGTTTTAGCCTCTACTCATGTTCAGTAGGCAAAGCCATAGTTTATTCTGTCTAGAAAATGAGTAAACTATGGCTGGAAAACCTGCCACCAGTGTTGGGCTTTCCAGTAATAACTTTTCATGCTTTTAGGAGTATAGCAGAGCTGTGGTAGGGTTGTCACAGATACCATTATGGTGCTGCTATGCTAAGGGTGCCACACGTATTAGATTCCCCCCCCCCAAAAAAAAAAGTCTGGACAGTCTCTGTGCCATACCTTTTACTGTGTGGAGAGAGTTTCTGAGGCACATTCCTCTTCTTGATGAGCTTTTCCACTGTGTTGCCATGCAAAAGGCTGCGGGAAGGATGGTGTTTAAACAGCCCTGGGTATTTCTTCTCCAGTGCTTGCTCTCGCCTATGGAAGTGGATGGAAAAAGTATGATGCAAATGTATGTACAGAGAAAAACAGTCTCCTAGGGCATGAGAACCCATTCAGGCAGAAAGAAAACTCCTAGCTATTTAAATAATAAAATACAATAAACATAACCAAGTATATTGGCTGCTTAAATAAAAACAAACAGGCAAGATCTAAGGGTCTTTCTGCTCTTACCTTATGCATTCTGGATCCCCAGTCTGGATCAAGGCAATCCATCCCAAGTCCATGACAAATTGATCTGGGCTACCTCCACACTGGCCCCACAGCTCATGTGAGCATCAGAGTTAACCTCTCAAACTCCAATTGTTAGGAACTTAAGTTCCGGGCCACAAAGCCTCTAGGGGACCTATTTTGGCAGTGCAATTTGGTGTGCCACTGAAATGGGTCCCTCTGGTAAACTGGAACATGATGGCGTGCACAGGAAATCTGGAATAATGCCCTCCTGGTCTGATTAAGCTTTATCTAACATGCTGTCAGAAGAGGCCCTGAAGTTGACTACGAGGGATCCAGATATGAATTTGTTCCTAAGTCTCTCTGGCATGCATGTAAGGTTGCCCCCACCCAAATGGTCAAATTGGTCAGAAGCTGTAAAGCTCAAGGTTATCTCGTAAGGCATAAGGTTCATGTCCATATCAGCATACAGACAAATGGGAAGACGCTGATCAGCCTATAGGGACTTCCCCCATCAGTCCTTTCCCTAAAATATGCCCCTCTTCTTTCATTATGGACCTCAGTCCATGAGCGGAAAAATGGCCTCTGCTGCCAAACCCATCCAGGAACCAGAAATTTTTGCAGAATTGCCTCTTGAAGCATCTTACCCACATGCTCCCCTGCAATGAAGCCAATGCAGAGCAAGGGAGAGCGGGCTACATGATTTTACTGCCAAATGGCCAATTAAGTTGTTCACATTGGAGAGGTAACAGCTGAAGAGTTTTCTGCTTGCATTCTGTCTCATGTTAGAGGGGGTTGGTAGAGATAAACAAAATTACAGGCCTATTGGCTTTTGCTCAGTTAGAAATTAGTTTATTTTAAAAAACACCTTTTGTAATAGGATTTGGACATGGGGTGAATTCACATTTTGCCTCCATGAGCTAGGAAGCAAAGTGCTGGAGTGCTCTAGCCACCTGCACTTGCAGATGGCTAGAGCATTCTAATCCTTACCATAGTGCAAATGGCTGCTGGACAGCCATCACAGCACCAGTACATGCAGGGGGCATCATCGCATCATCACACAGCACCAGTACATGCAGGGCATCATCGCACATGCATTGCCAGTCATGTGCTTCTCCTGCATATCTTCCAGCAGGAACATGTGTGGATGGAGCATCCAGGGCTTAACTAGTCCTGCTGCTGCTACCATAAGCGAGGAGCACTTGCATACAGAGAACCATTTCTGGTTAAAAAATGCCTCCATGAAGTGCAGACAAGTTGTCTTGTCTGCCTTCTGATTGACTGCAGACTACCAACCTCTGGAGTTTTTTCCTTCCTATTTTGCTAAGTTTTCTTCTTGGATTCTGAACCTTCTGAATTGGAACTCTATATGATGGTGTAGGTAGAAAACACCATGAACTTCTGCTCCTTGCATTGAGGACAATCCCACATCTGCATAAAATGCTTGCAAGATGAGATATTTTAAATGTCTGTACCCAGTGGACTAGGGATGTGCATGGATATTTATAACATTTAAAAATCGCCCGAATTCAGACATTTGAATTTGAATACAATGTTGCCACACTGGAAGACTGACATTCAAATTCAGATCAAATGCTTTGATCAAATGCTTTGTACCATTAGTACAAGGGTTGTTACATTCATGAACCTGGGGAGGTGGGAAAGCAGCTGCGCCAGTCACATCTGCAACAGATCCAGAGTGGATCCAAAAGTGGATTGAGAGCAGATTCAAAGTGGCTTCAGCACAGGTTTGATGCGTTCAGGGCAGATCTGAAGGGGATACGTATTGGATACGTAGGGGGTTTGTATCGGATATGTAGTGGATTCATACGTGATTTGTATTGAACATTCATACCAAATTCATATCAAACATTCATTTCGAATTTGAATCTTAGCACATTCAGAGGGGATCTATTTGAACAAATACGAATTTTCTTACATTTGATTTGATACGAATCGAACACAAAAAAATTTTTTGTGCACCTCCCTACAGTGGACAAAATAGAAAATCAGCAAGAGGAAAAATGAGTGGAATGTATAGGTGTGTGCAGGTGATTCTGTCCGCAGAGCAGACAAGGTTTTGCCCGTACTGATTCTGTGCCATTCATGTCTCCCAGCCCAGGATTTGCTGCTTGGTTACAAATATAACAGGAAGAGAAGAAAGCCTTCTTCCATCAGCCACAGTAGTCAGTTTTCTAGTCTGGACATGCTTCTCAAGGCTGGAGCAGACAAAGACTTTGCCCTCTGCTTGACATGCCCAGAAGCAATTGGCAGGCCACTGTGTGAGACAGGACATTGGGCTAGATGGGCTGTGGCCTGATCCAGCAGGACTTTTCTTTTTATTCTTGTCTACATCTAGAAGATGGAACAGTGAAAGTAACTAATCCCATAAAATTAACAGAACCTCATGGAAAGTTCTTTGAGGTTGGGTCAGTTTCACTCTCCAAGTTGTTCAAGGCCAATTTCACATTCACTTTTCTGTTGGCACAGGGCAGGCAGCCCTGTTGGCTGAGGCCAATGGGAACTTCAGGCAGGGTCCCCACTGCATCAAAATAGTACCATGGGAATGGCTCAATGAGCATAGGAACTGCACAGCCGCCACTCCCTGATCAAACAACCTCTCACAGAGGTCGTGTGTGTGCAGGAGTTCTCTGAAAGTGCTTGCTCTTTCTCTGCATTGACGCCACGGAGCCCTTGAGTGGCCACTTTCTGCCCCTTCTAACACCATCTTGGGCAGACATGTCTAAGTTGGGCAGAAGAAGTTCTTGGCTTCAGCATTTGTGTTACTGAGGGCAGGTAGTATGTGAACAACACACACCCTTCCTTTACAGCCAACGCAAGTGCTCAAACCTTACAAGTGGTAGGGACCACCATGGTGTGAATCTTGGCCCAATCTGGCAGGACCTAGAGGTTACCATCATTTGCAGAGACCCCTGGGAGTTTTTATCCTCTCACCGGAGCAGCTCCTTCTCCTTTAGTTCCAGCTGCAACATAAGGGAGTTAAGTTCCATATAGAGATTGTTGGCCCTCTCCAGTTTACGCTCATAATGCTCCCGGATGTCCAAGGCATGCCTGAAAATGAAGAAGGGTAGAAAGATACACATATCATTTTACTGAGTTATGTTTCAAGAGCCACACATAATCTCTATAAGGAATAAGCAAACCTTCTTATGGTTTGATTTGCAGCTGGATTTCATAAAGAGTGTTCTGAATTTTAAGCATCCCAAAATGGCTCAAAATGGCTCCTTCCTAGAGCCTTCTGTTGAGCAGAAATCCTGATGCAAATAATATTGGCCATAGACAAGCCTTAGTCATCCCTGGAAACATACTATCAGAGGGTGTGGTGACAGCCACCAATTGGGACAGCTTTAACGGGGGGGGGGGATTGGACAAATTCATGGGGGACAGGTGTATCAATGGTTACTAAAAATGATGCTTAGGAATTGCCTCCAGATTGGAGGGATAGACAGGATGCCTCTGAAGGAAATTTTCAGTGAGTCAAGAGAGGTGAAGGGCCTTTGCCTTCTGCTTGAGATGCCCAGAAGCAACTGGTGGACATTATCTGATTCAGGGTGCTGGTCTAGATGGGCTGTGACCTGATCCAGCAGGACTCCTTCCCATAATTCATTTTTTAAAGGATTGCCAAGGCTTCAGGGAAAACTATAGAAGTGGTATTCCATATCTTATCATCAATGTATAAATAGTTTCACCTTTAGTTTCTCTAAAGTCTATTGCCATTCCTTCAGTTGTCATTTTAAATAACCAAATAGGACAAGAGATGAAGCGCTATTAAAAAAATTAGATGACGTGTTCCCCCTTTTTTACTGTAAATCTTATTACCCGTTGTTGACTTAATAACTGAAAAAAGTAAGCACCACAAACACATATTAAATAATTATTAAATAATTCTATAAAAACTGATGTACAAATATGTGAAGACAACATTAACCGTTTGCATTCATTATCCAGATTCCTTTCCAAATTCTTTACAAAGACATCTTTCCTGACATAAAATGAATTATGCAACATAGCACACTTGGACTTTTGTTTTTCAGAAATTCTGCCTCTTTTCCACACTTACTTTCCCAAATCTTTACATAATATTGGAAATGAAAGAGAAACAAGAGAAGGGATTTTCTGATACTATCTGTTTTTTGGAGGGGGGGAAAAAAGAATTTCAGCACGATAAATTACAGTGGACATATAGAATACATACGTACAATAGGATAGAGAACATCAGCATTTATCCCAAAGCCCAGAAGGAAAAACCTCCTCAAATAGATTATGAATTTACCTGAGCTCTTCTCGACGCCTGTGGATTAATTCCTCCTCTAAACGATGTAGGCAAGTCCCCTCTGATTTGATTTTTTCAAAATGCAGTTTCACTTCCTCTCGCCATTCAGCCTATAGGAAAGAAAAGTGGCATATGCATTTTTTTTTAAAACCTGTGAGTTAACAGCATACAAAAATAAAACACAAAATAACAGGAATCAGTGATTGCCTAGACTAAAAAATACAGTTCCCCCCCCTTTTTTTGGTAAAATTCAGAAGTTTGGCTTAATTAAACCGGTTATTGTTCAGATGTTCAGTTGTGTCCGACTCTGTGATTCCACGGACCACAGCACACCAGGCCCTTCTGCCCTGTCTATGAAGCTGATGGATATGAACTTAGGAACAATGAGAAGAAATATTTTTCCACCCAGAGGGTCATTGGTCTGTGGAATTGGATAGCTTAAGAAAAGGTTAGGCAAATCCATGGAGGTCTGGTGTCTTAGGCCGTGTCTCCACGCAAGCCGTTTGGCTCTGATTGGGCATGCATGGGACCAGGAACAGGTCCGAGATCGAATCTTGCCCGTTCCCATGCCATTAAACGTCAGTTCCATGTAAGGTGGTGGAAACCATTATTAAAGACAAAATTA
>MTQE01002208.1:10687895-10710438 GCA_014337955.1 Aspidoscelis marmoratus | reverse complement strand
GGACTAGATGGGCTGTGGCCTGATTCAGCAGGGCTTCTCTTATGTTCTTACATTCTTATGTTCATTCCCGATAATGCGGGCTGGGTGTCGGTTGGGTTTGGATGCAGCCATACCCATGCAAACTGCGCCAAACCCAGGCATTGGGGAGCAGCGCCATCTCCTCTCCACCCCCTCTCTCATTGGAAGCTAGATTGACATCAGCCCACCTCTGTGTCACTAGCTGCAAATGCCCCTGTGCTGCCAGCTGCAAATGCCACATCCCACCTCCCTTAGTGACACAGAAAGCCAGGACTGGTCTGGGAGGCACAGAAAAAAAATTCAATTTAAGTTTAATAAATTTTAAAATAATTTAAAAAAACCCAAAGCCGCTACAAGGTTTGGCAGCAGTTGAGCAGTTTTGCACACCTCCACTCCATCGGGAACTGCAAGAACACCCAGCAAGCTTAAAAGGGAGGAAATCAAGCCATTATCATTATCGCCTTGGTGCTCAGGAAATGGAGGTGGAATATTTGCCATGGAAAAGGGACAAAAATTAAACCATTATCCTGCCTGCCTTGGTGATCAGGATTTTTTCACTCCCAAAAAATCTCAGCAGTTGTGATTTTAATGCACAGGGCAAGCACACCCCACCTCCCAATGACATGAGCGCCAATCTCTGCCCCGAATAGCCTGAGACCATCCCCCTACGCAGGCTTGGCTTACTACGCAATGCGTGCTGGACCCTCAAACTGTGCCCAGACTTGTTTTCTCCGGTACCCAGTTTGGTCCTGGTCTGGTACGGATTTGGGCAATTCATCCGTGGAAAATGGACCAAATAAAAAATGCATGGGGACACACCTTGCCAAACTCAATTTTGGTACTGGACCAAGCGTGCATGGGGATGCACCCTTAGGTACTATTTCCAGGATGGAGTGACAGGCAGGATGCCCCTAAAGGCATTAGTGAGGAGTTTTTGCCCTTGTCTTCTACTTGAGATGCCCAAAAGCAATTGGTGAGCCACTATGTGAGACAGGATGCTGGACTAGATGAGCTGTGGCCTGTTCCACCAGGGCTCATTTTGTGTTCTTATAAGTCACAAGCAGAAATAAAATGGAGTTCAGTTGGTTGCACATATATATTTATTTAGAAAATTTATATCCCACTCTTCACAGAATGGTTCCAGGGTGGATTGCAATCAAATAGTAAAATGAATTTAAAAATAGAAGCCCTTTTCTTCTACCCCCTCTCCTTCCCACCCACCCACCCCTCCCTCCCTAACCGGACAGTGACAGACAGATAAAAATAGACAGACGAGAAGACTGATGGATGGATGGTTGTACAATTGCACACATCCAGGCAGGATTGAATAAGCTCATGAATGGCTGGATACATGGCAGCATTCATCCACTGCTGCCAGCAAGGGAATGTGGAAGGATGCTCCATCATGATTTAATATAATCACAGGTGCTTAAAATTGTGGGGAGTTGGCTCCAATGCATTAGGACTAATGCCACACCAACTGTCAACCCATAGGCTTCAAATATGGCTCCATCCAAACTGGACAAATATATTGCCATTATTGTACTGCTATAGTGGGATCATCTCATGTATTGCAGGCAACCACACAATGGCCCTGCCTCTTTGGTCCCTAAAAAGCACTTTTAACTGTTCCTGGGAAAATCCAGTACAGTTAGACCCCTGTATCCATCGATCCAGTAACCACAGTTTCAGTGTTCCACAGTGACTGGATCAGCCACCCATCCACCCCTGTAGGAGGCATTAAGCCTACATAAAACTCCTACAAGGACTGGGACTGGCAGAAAACCACCTGAAATGGCACCAGATTTCCCATAATTCCATGAAATCCTGTGAGATTTACATCACTGGGCTCTTGTGAGGATTTAATGGGCACTAGAAAGAAGCTTATGTGTAATCAGGTAGGACAATAGAATAAAATACAATATATACACGTTTCAAGTCACAGTGGAGAGGGACCCACTGCAACAGACTTTTTGAAGGAAGAAAAGGTGCTGTGGGAAGGAAAAATGATAAATCTTTAACTGTGATAAGGCACTGGGGAGATGTATGAACCACAGGAAAACTCACCTGGGATTTGAAGTAGGTTTCTTGTGGTGTAGACAGCACATCAGCAGATGCAATGTCGAGATGCAACAGGATCTGACGGAAGGATGGACGATTCCGAGGTTTGCTGTTCCTGAAAAATGGAGAGAAATTGATGGTATTGATGTAAATTTAAAACAAATCCATCAGTGAACCTCTGTCCAGGGCCTGGACTGGGAACCCACTTTTAAATGGTGGCATCCAGGAAGTGTGGAAAGCTAGGGAGGGTGGTTCTCAATTGGTGCTCCTTCACTATCAGAAAGGGACCCTCTGTTGGGTGCCATTGAGCCATGACTGAATCCTGGTTAACTGCATGGGCAGTTTCCTTGGCAGACATACAGACGTGGTTTGCCATTGCCTACTTCTGAGGAGAACCTGGGGAATGAACTGGCAACACTCTGCTCACCAGGCTGCCTGCATTACCACTGAGCTACAGCTCCTCCCAGAGCATACATACAAAATGACATTTGTATCAATACTTTGCAGAATTTATGACTTTTGATTAGGAAAAGAAGAGCAGTATTTTGTGGACAGAAAGTAAGAAATAATTGGACCAAGAATTGGGAAAGGTTGGTGAAGTTTGGTGAACGGAGGGAAACAAGAAATTAACTGAAGCAGTTCATATAATCTACAAGCTATTGATTCATGGGGTGCACTTAATTTTTCACACTTCTGCATTTTTTTTGTTAAATAAATAATGACACAATATAATTCGTCACATATTGCTCATCTGTGACTGTATTTACCTAAATTTAAGACCTTCTAAGGACCAGATACTTTTCTTTGTATCTTGCTACATATAACTATAGAATTCAAAGAGCATGTACTTTACATTTCTCATGACTATGTAAAAATTTGAATGGTCAAATATGGATTTATTTGGATTGAATGAATATGTTGTCTCTGCAAATAAAAAAAGGAAAATATTAATAAAGAATGATAAGGGTTGATGGTGTTTCCCCTTTGCACATACACATCACTCTGAAATCCAGTGAACACATTAAAATGTTAAGACTGCCATAAATCCAATAATCCTTCCAAATGCACCATTTATTTATGCATGAATTTTATGTATTCATAAAAAAGTGTTTCTGGCTGTTCCCTTGTTATTCATACTGTGAACAAAGGTGGTTTTTGTACACTTTTGTATCTGTGAACTACTGCCAATAATGGGAACCTTGCCGATTACTAGTTGCCTTCCTCAAGGCATCCAATTCTCTGTTTCCTCTCTATTTGTGATTTACAGCTGGAATGCTACCTTCATGAATTTTGAGGGATGAGTGCATTTTTCCGTGGCAGAATGGCTGTGAATGACTTCTATGAGAACTTGGAAAGGTTTTATTCATTTGCATCCATGAAGAAAATAGACAGTAATGACCCATAGTCATCTGCAAACACTATCTTGAAGTATGTCTCATGCACAGGTATCTTTCAGTTGCTGCTTCTGAGCAGCACTAAAGCAGGATCTGCATGGGTCCAAGCCCTATGATTTTTCCACCAGGGCAAAGTGAGGTCCTGTTGCTACTGACTCACCAGCATTGCCGCAGCAGGATTTTGAAACCGTCAGGACAGCTGGTGGGCACAGGCAGATGGAGGCTGTTGCTGCCCACACCCCAGATTATGGCTGAGGAGTCCACATCCTTGTAGGGGATCTCTCCTGTCAGCAGCTCCCAGAGAACAACTCCAAAAGACCTTTTTGAAGAAAATAAAACACCGTGCAGGACAAAATCAATTGCCTCAATTCTATCCCTTTCCTATTAAATGTTTTGTACAGAAAACCCTTATATTTTTCTCTGTATTGCATTCTTGCCCATCCTCATCTCATTCTGTGTGGTAAAAAGTCACCAAATGTGTTCTGCGCTAATTTCATGCCATCCATGAGTGCCTCCAGGCATCTATGCTGCAAAGGGATGCCGTAGCGGCTTCCCATCCACCAGACTGGAGGATCAGAAGCTTCGGTGTCCCTTTCCATCAGCCTCTCATCCACCAGATGGGAAGCTCTGTTGTCTGCAGTAGCAGTGGAGCATTCAAAGGAAAGTGCAAAGTAAAAAAGTTTAATCAGCATCTTTTTACTTTGCTAAATGCTTAGCCGCTGCTGCAGGCTGGAAAAAGCTGCACATGGGCAGCAAAGCATAGAGTGTGTCTGAGGGCACCCCTGAAAACTGTGAACTGTGTGTTGGAGAAGGAGTTATTTTTTGGGAGGGGTTAAGTCAAACTGCAGAATTCAGGTTTTCTAAGCATGTATTCTTTGATTTGGCTTTCTAAGGCCAGACAGTAAGGACTCCTTCATCCTTATACATGGCCCCTTCCAGAACTGTCTCATAAATTGACCACACTACCTCAAATTATTATTTTCCTTTTGTCCCCTTCAAGGGTCCTTTTTTGACTGTTCAGCTGTAAGCTGATATTTTCTACTGTGAAATTGCTTGAGTGCCATGACAAAAAGGAAGAAGGCAGATGAAAAGAAAGACAATTCTGGCACCAAGGATAGCACCTAAACAAGAAAAAAAGAAACCGATGTAGGAATAGAGACCTGACAGTTTCTGGACTGTGAAAATAAAAAGGAGGAAGAAGGAAACTGGAGCCAAAACAAGCTTTCTCAGAAATGTCCACACTTAAATGGAACATTCCACTCCTCACTGAGAGTCTTTCCTCTGCCATTTTCTCCATGGGCCTAAAGAAGCCAATCTTTTTTTGACCTCAAGAAATAATGAGTAACTTTTCTACTGTTTTTCCTGGAACCTGAATTATGAGCTGAATTTTTTTTTTTTTTTTTACTGTTCTCTTTGGATCAGTTTTGCTTAATTTTCTGCCATTGCCCACACTTCCAAACACTTCTGGGACAGTAGTTTGATATGAAATTCCATCTTGCTTCCGAGGGCCTCCAAAGGCAAAATTCATGATTTCAACTCTCTTTAAAAAGAAAGAAAGAAAGAAAGAAAGAAAGAAAGAAAGAAAGAAAGAAAGAAAGAAAGAAAGAAAGAAAGAAAGATCTACACAGACATCCTGTGAGGTAAGTCAGAGTGTGAGGCAGTAACTGACCCAAGGTCACCAGTGAACTTCCTGCTTTGTAGAATTTGGACTTATTTCTCTCACATCCTATTACACTGGGTTGGAAACTGCACCTCTGTTTCTCTTATGACAGTGCCCGTGTGTGTGGATGTGTACCCACAAGCTAACCACAGCCCTTTCCTTCTCTAAAGCTCCTTTCTTCTGGGTTGCCTTTTTTTCTCCTCACCAAATGTCCACCTTCTCAGAGACAGGCTCATTCCGAATGACTTCGGGTGCCATCCAGGCCACAGTGCCAGCAAAGGACATCTTGGTGCTCTTGTCACTGAGCTCTTTGGAGGTGCCGAAGTCAGAGATCTTCACCACATCATCATAGGTGATCAGCATGCTAGGGAAAGAGAGAAGACGCATGGAGCACAAGAACCACCTTCCTTCACAGTCATGGTGTGCACCCCAGTGACTGTGATCAGGAGGAGAAGCTGCATTCTCAGTAGTCAAACAGTGTTGATGGTATTTGGGCTTTATATTGCTTCCTATCAGCACCCTGATGGTCTGAGGAAACATTTCTCATTACTGGAAATAAAAGATTCCATAGGAACATATATCAGATGCCTCTGCTGTCAAAATTAATAAAGGATTTCCCTTATTAAGAACAACCTTATTAAGATGTCTAAGCTCCCTCTGAAGCCTTCCAGCTTCACTTCTTTTTTGTGCAAATGGCCCAGAGGCAATTTATCCTACTCAGAATAAAGCCACCATCTCTGTGATTCTTCCTTGTCAAATTATAACATTTGGACTCAAAGGCCTTTTCTAGACTGAGCCAATATACTGTTCCAGTGCAGCCTGCAGAACATCTGAACTTTTTATCCACAAGACAGACTGGTTTACTGGGAGGTCACATCCCCCAGAGGACAGGTATTTGTGCACAGGATGAGACCATACAGTTGGATACGAATCCAAAATGGCGCCACAGCCCATTCCAACCATGGACGGGTTATTATCAGTCCACTAGCATTTTACAGTAGCATTTTACAACCTGCATGTGAACAGACACAGCTGTGGACTTGTATACGAAACCCGGTGTGTTTCTGTCCGAGTTTCCAGAGGCAGCACTGGATGGATGCAGCTTTTGGGCACCCGGAATCCTTGGCTGGCACCTTCAAGCAGGATATCTAACATGGTCCAGCACTGAACAGATGCCCTATATCATGTGAAAACTTCCTCAGTTCAGCAGAGATCTACCATTTTATTGGTTTACAAAACTCTATGAAGCCCCTATAACTGCACCCATTTGTAGGAGCAAGAAGTACAGCAGTGGGTACAACTAGAAAAATAACAGTGGCTTTTGGATGTACAAATCTGGATTACATTACTGAAAAACTAATAATCTCGCAGAGACAGAACTATACCTCCGTCCCATCTTGGATTCCTGGTTCCTCTGTTAGACTTACCCATGCCTCCCCATTTCGTCCCCCTATCCCCACAGTTATTTCTTTAATGCTGCCAAGTGTTCTTCTTACTTAGGTGACTTGAGATCTCGGTGGATGATCTTATGAAGATGCAGATAATTCATGCCGCCAGCGATCCCCATTGACCAGTCAACCAGCAGTGAGGGAGTGACCTTGCGTCCAGCACGCAGCACTTCATACAGCTGGCCCTGTGCACAGAACTCCATGATGATACAATAACAAGGAGCCTGGGTACACACGCCCCTAAGATGAAGGAGAGAGCATGGGATGCATGAAACAAAGGCTGGAGCACAGAGGGCCTCCCGGGGACCCCACACTTGTGATGAATGGAACCAGGTGAGGAGCAGATATAGCAGGAAGTATCGGTGGGCACCACAACAGATTCAGTTCTTTCATTTTCTATCTAGCTATCAGTTGTTTGCTCATTCATTCATTCATTCATTCACATTTGTTTACTGCCTTACACCTAAGAGTTCCCAAGACAGTTAAAAACTGGTAACAATGCAAAATAAATATAAATACCCACAAATTATTTGGTTAAAATGTCTAATAAAAAATCTATGAAAACAACCAAGCCTGAGACAAGATACCAAAAAGTAAATACGACAGATGAACTTTGGAGGGGAGGATATTCCCCAGATGGGACAACCAAATGGTCTCTTAAAGCTTAATACATAAAAACTAACATCTTAAATTTGGCTCAGAATCTTGCTGAAAGCTACTATATTACAGCTATGAAAAAGTAGGGTATTTCTGCACCTCTCCATCTAGATAACTAAAAGGCACCATTGTAATGAAGGAAATGCAACACTTCCATGCAGATCAGATTTTCTTTCATGTTGACCATCCATTAGTACAAATTGCTCTTTGTATAGATTTCTGTGATTTTTTTTCTTTGAACAAGCATTCACAAATGAACGTAAGAACATAAGAGAGGCCCTGCTGGATCGGACCACAGCCCATCTAATCCAACATCCCATCCCACACAGCAGCCCACCAATTGCTTCTGGGCTTCTCAAGCAGAGACAAGGGCAAACCTTCTCCTGGTCTTGAATCCCAGCAAATGGCCTTAGAGGCATCCTGCTTGTCCCCACGGCCTGAAAGATGTAATTAGGCATCCATTCTAGTAGCCATTGATACATAAATATATTCCACTGTACATTAGGGATGTGCATGAATATTCAAAATATTCATTATTTGTATACTAATCAAATGTCTGGACATTTGTTCTTAAGTATTTGTACGAATAATTCAGACATTCGCATGTGTACGGATATGTACGCATCTTATGCATATCCAAATGCATCCATGCAGATCTGTACAGGATGAAAACAGAGTGCATGCATGATGCGTACGGGATGCGTACAGATGCATACAGATGTGTACGAGATTCATATCATTGGAATTCATTGGATTCATATCAAACGAACTGATACAAATGTATTCGTATCAGTTCAAATGTCAAGACATTCATTTTTCTTTATTTGTACGAATTTGAATTTTTGAATATTCGATTCGCTACGAATCAAATGCCAAAAATTGCATTCGTGCACAACCCCTACTGTACATATCTTGTACATTCACATTTTGCATGCACAAAGCTTGTAAAGTTTGAAACCTGCAATATTATGATACTTCTCTACTATCTGTGAGGCAGCCTTTCCCCAACTACCTATTCACAAACTTAGCTGGTGTTTTTCTGAGTTTGAGGGTAGGGAGTGAGACTTTTTGGAGAATAAAAACTCTTGTGATTTGCAAAAGATTACTGTGTACACACGGAGTTTCTACTAGTTTTTGTACATATGTCTCCTGCTTATGTATAAATGCACCTATATAATGAATATGCCCAAAGTATTCATTTCGCTCATGCCTGAAAATGTTTACATTTGAAATGTGTGAGTCAGTGGAAATGCATGAATCTGTGTGAATACATGGAACCATAAAATCAATAAAATTTCATTTGACTGGAAATGGAAGTAGAAACCATTTTTGTGAACAGAGACCTGAGTTTTTTTCTGTTTAAAAAACTTCCAGTCTTTTCCATCCTCATTTTAATTCAGTGGAAGCCAAGGAAAATCAATGAAGGGCCACGACTGAGAGGTGATGTGTATTGAGGATTTCTCCTTTTTCATTATTCCTGTTTTAAACATACAACAGCAAAATTAATAATGGACTGAAGTACCAGGAGGCTATTACCGGTAGGCTGAAGTGTTTCACTCTTTGAATGAGATGCTAAGGTCTGACCCACCTGGAAGGAAATTGCTATTGAATGCTAAGTACTTCAGATAGCTGTTCTGAAAGATAAGTGATTTGTCCTCTATATGTGTTTTGAGGTGCCGATAGGGGTCTGGGATATTGCCCTTTTCCCCTCCCAGAGTCCCTGTCCAGGAGACCAAAGATGGTGATCCTGTGTATAGTTCTGTTTTTGTTGGTGTCCCTTAGCAATTAATCAACACCCTGTGATAACTGAAGTTGCTTGGCACCTATGAAACTCAAATGAATTACCACTACTACCATTAAAGCTCTTATTCTTAGTGAACATCAGTGCACGGCCCTCTAGTGGTACACTGGTTAACAGTACCAGTCTAGAACCCAGAAGTCTTGTTTCAAATCTCTTCTCTGCCACTGAAGCTCATTGGATTTTCCCAGCTGTGGATAAAATAGCCTCAATGTCTTATGAGTTCCTTGGGAAAGGCAAAACTTAAGAAGATAAACCTTAAGAGTGGAACCTCCAAGGCAGTTGAATGGACCACAAGTCATTCTTCCAGCAGCTCCTACAGCCAACACAGCAGGATTTGTCATGTTTTCACTGCTTTTGGTCACACTGGTGAAGCTGAGGGGGAAACTGTGATGCCTGGGCAACTCAAAGTCTCCATGCCTTCATGCCCAGGCTCTTTTCATTGTTTTTCAAGACAGAAGGATGCCAGACTTCAGTGCCTATGTTTTGTTTTGTTCTTCTGCCATTCTCAAGAGTTACTCTGACCCTACAGATAACTTTTGTCCTGAGCATGAAAGATGCTGCTTTGGTTACACAAGGAGCTGCATTTGGAAATCTGGGTTTTGTATAAGCACCATTGACAGATAGTGCTTTCTATTATTCAATATTATTCTCTCATTCTTTTAATGGAAGGACAAGGCCAGAGTTATTCTAAAGGGTGAGGTGAAAGGGGAGAGGTAGGGCTATGAAGCCAAAATCAGTAGCTCTTGCAGGAGTTGAGAGTCTACCCTACCCTTCATATAAAACTAGGATAGCTTTGCTCAGCTTGGTGCCCCATCCAGATTTAATGGCCAAGACTGAGAAAAGCTGTATTCCAACAGTGTGTGCATTTGGCACCTAACTGGTTATATGATGCCACAGGGAAGATGGTACTAGCCACACATAGGAAGCATCATGGTCTCTACTTTAGATATCCCTACCAGCCACTCCACCACCCTCGTCCCTGCTCACTTGAAGGTAATGATGTTGGGGTGTTTCAGTTTCCGCAGGTGTTTGATGTCTGTCTCCTTGAGATCTCGCACCTTCTTGACAGCAACTTCCTCCCCATGAAAGCGCCCCAGGAAGACAGCACCTTGCGCCCCACTGCCTACCCACTGCAGGTCCATGATCTCTTCAAAAGGCACTTCCCATGGATCTGCATTGAAATAGAAAATAAATGGGTGTTAACAGCCATGTAGGAGCAGTAGACAGAGGAAGGCAGCTTGCAGAAAATCACTTTTCTTTCAAGATTACAGACCTTGAAATGTGTACATTCAAACAATCAGAAAAACACAGGCAAGCGCAGCTGAACCAATGGAAACCAACAAAGCAAGAGCAAAATATTCTGCATTCTGAAAATCTCACTTCTCTGGTTTTACAAACACAAATTCATTTCTAGATTTGATTGTTATTATGATAGCTCAAGGTCCTGGGACCAGTGCCTAGTGGAACTCCAGACCAGAGATGTACAGAAACTCAGATTGGCTGTTTAGTTCAAAGCAAACACAACACCTCTTTGTTTGGTTTGAATTTGAACTTTTTCTTCTAATAGACAGGGTGTTCAGGTCAGTGTGAACATCTCTGAACACCCTTCGAACACTTTCAAACTCAGATTGATCAGGATGTGTTTGATTATCTGAGAACCTAAGTCACTTTTGACCCTTCCAAGAGCCAAATCCTATGAAGATGGATATCACAGTGATAGCTGAAACCTTAGGTTCTCAGAAGAAACCTGGAACATGGCATAACAGCCCCCAAACTGCTACAAATAAGATTGAAGCTGTCCATGAAAGCCTACATACAACCGTGGGGGCACTTAGTTTGTTTGAACACCCCTTTGTTCTCTTCAAACTTTGTTTTTGATCAGACAGGGTGTTCACTTCAAACTCAAACCTTTTGGACACCTCTGTTTGATTCAAACAATTTGGCATATCATTACTCCAGACACCTTCTGGGGGAAATAAAAATTCAAATGGAGTGTATATGTGTGCATGTAATGTGATATTGGCTGTGTCTCATGTTCTCCCCCACATCTCTGCATGTGGTAGTCACAAATGCCTTCAGATGAATGCAGCATGCCATTTGCAAGCACAGTTGCATTTGAGGTCCCTATTCTGCAGGCTGTGATTTTCTCCCCTCACCACAGGTGCCTCAGATCTCCACTTGAAACAATACCTCCATGCTCCAAAACTGAGACACGGAGGCATTTTTTGGAGCAGTGATCGTGGTGTCTCCCTCCAGGTGTTTGTGCAGAAGCCATCTCCCTCTGCAAATGGAGACCTGGCCATGAATAATACACTCTCTATTTTTACTCCTCCCAGTCCAATTTCTTTTTGCTCACACATCAGAGTTCTTAAGACTCCAAAATATGCATGAGATGACAGAAAAATAACCTCCACATGGCAAAGGAAGATAATAACAACAACAACAATAACAACAACAATAATAAAAGAATTAATAATAATAAAGAATGGACTGGATCAACAGTGGTAGCACAGCATTTTCCCTTGACCAAAATTCCATCTCCCTCCCTCATTTTTAATTGCAATAAATCTGTGCTCCTGTTTATTAGTAACATTTATTTTGTCTCTTGATTTGTTATATCTTCTCTTACTTATTTACTTGTGCTATTGCCTACAAACTTGAACTTGTAATTATTTTGTTCATATAATGAATTTTCCCACTTTCTACAAATTGTGCAGCCTGGAAGAAACTGTTAAGAACAAAATGAGCAGATGGTCCTTTGCTATTCCATACCACGCCAAACACACAATACTAGAAAATATAACTTCGAATCCTGATTGCCAAGGAGATGCTAGTTAGGTTTTTTTGTGTGTGTGAATAGGTGAAATTCAAAATTTGAGAACTTCAGAATATTTCACTGGGCCAACCAGTTTTTCTGAGGAAACATTGGAGTATGAGCCAAGTGTTCTGCTGTTAGAAAGCCACAGGGGACCGGTTCTGAGCTCCTTTGTTCGCAAAGGGTGAGTTCATTGGTGCTGCTTATCACCAGACCTACGAAATACTTGGCTAATTGCAGAGGATAACTTTAAAAATTCTTAAGAATCCCAGAACATTGGCTGTTTGGCTGAGGGCAGTGGAAGCACTACCCAAAGCAGGCAACAGAACACAAAGTGCATGAGTATTCAGAAATGTTCCAGTTTTAGCTCATAAGAACATAAGAGGAGCCCTGCTGGATCAGGCCACAGTCTATCTTGTCCAGCATCCTGTCTCATACAGTGGCTCACAAATTGATTATGGACATCTCAAGCAGAGACAATGGCAAACCTTCTCCTGATCTCTAATCCCAGCAAATGGCCTTAGAGGCATCCTGCTTGTCTCCACAGCCTGAAAGATGTACTTAGGCATCCATTCTAGTAGCCAATGGTACATCTGTCATCCATAAATTTATCTAACCTTTTCCTAAAGCCATCTAGGCTGGTAGCTTTTACCATCTCATCTGGCAGCAAATTCCATAGAACCATGACTCTCTGAGTGAAGAAATACTTCCCCTTGTCTGATCTGACTCTCCTACCTGTCAGCTTCATAGAGTGCCCCCTGATTTCAGTGGTGTGAGAGAAAAGAAATCTCTATCTTCCTTTTTCTATATCATGCATGATTTTATATACTTCAACCAGGCCCCCTCTTAAACGCCGTCTCTCCAGACTGAAGAGGCCTAGACGTTGCAGCCTGGTTTTGTAAGGGAGGTGTTCCAGCCCCTTAATCATTCTGGTTGCCCTTCTCTGCACCTGTTCCAGTTCCATAATATCCTTTTTGAGGTGTGGTGACAAGAATTGTACACAATAGTCCAAATGTGGCCTCACCATAGATTTATAAAGAGGCAAAATGACACTTGCTGACTTATTTTCTGTTCCCTTCCTAATTATTCACAGCATTGTATTAGGTTTTTGTTTGTTTGCTTGTTTGTTTGTTTTGCCACTGCTACATACTGAGCTGACACCTTCATTGAGCTGTCCACCAGAACCCCGAGATCCCTTTTCTGGTGTGCTGCAGAAATCTCTTCTCAATCTTTTTCAGTTTTTACTATCCTGAATATTTTAGTATCATCAGCAAATTTGGGTATTTTACTATGTACCCCTTCTTCTTGATAATTGATTAATAAATTAAAAGGAACTGGTCCCAATACTGAACCTTGGTGGATCCCACTTTTCACCTCTTTCCACCCTGAGACCTGGCCATTTTTTTACTGCTCTCTGCATCCTATCCTTAAGCCAGTCACTAATCTAGGACAGAACCTGTCCTTTTATTCCATGGTTGATGAGTTTATTCAGTAGCCTTTGATGTGGGACTTTGTCAAAAGCATTCTGAAAGTCCAGATAGACAATATCAACTGGTTCACCTTTATCCACATGTTTGTTGACACTCTCAAAGAATTCCAACAAGTTTGTAAGGTATGGTTTACCTTTGCAGAAGCAATGCTGAGTTTTGTTCAACAGTGCTTGCTCCTCCATGTGCACACTAATTTTATCTTTAAGGATGGTTTCCATCACCTGACATGGAACCGACATTAAGCTAACTGGTCTGTAATTGCCTGGATTCACCCCAGACCCTTTTTTGAAGGTTAGTGTTACATTTGCTACCCTCTAGTCTTCAGGTACAGAGCCCGATGTTAGGCAAAGGTTATATATTTTTGCTAGAAGATCAGCAGTTTCACATTTGAGTTCCTTAAGAACTCTTGGATGAATACCATCTGGTCCTGGTGACTTGTTAACATTGAGTTTATTAAGACATACAAGGACCTTTTCCTTGATTATCTCAATTCAGTTTAATTCTTCTGAAAATATAGGCTCAGCTACTGGAGCATGCCCTCTGTCTCCCTCCATGAATACAGAAGCAACAAATGCATTTAGTTTCTATGCAATCTCTGTGGGCCTGTCCCCATGCTAAAAATATTCCAAAATTATTCTGAGGTTGCCTTAAGAGCGTCTCCATAGAAGCCCTAATATGGACCACATACGAGACAATGCATGTCAAAAAAAAACCCACTTAGCAAGTGTACTACATCTGAAATAAGGGGCTAGCATGTATTGTACTGGGGTCATGCGGATGCTCCCGGGTTATTTGGGGTGGAGCCTGGCGGCCTCAGTATTAACAAACAGGATTTTGGCTCTGCTCCCTGTTTCTACCATTTGTTGTTGTCCTTTAAAGCCTCAACTCCACAGCTAGTAAAGCTATTGTCTTTTAAAAAATAAAAAACTCAAATGCTGGTTTGTGGCAGCAGAAATCCTTCTGCTCAAGATTCTATTTAGAATTTCAGAACCAGAATTGCAGGGCAATAAAAACATGTGGATGTGCGCAGCTTCGCTAACCTGTGGCGGCCAAGGAAAGGAATGATCTGCTTTTATGCTTTTAACTAACTTTTGGTTATGCTTTTAACTGTGTCAGCCAAGGAATAATCTTTGTGTTCATGGAGGTGTTTGCCTGTCATTGCTGTAGCTGTTTGCCTGTCATCGCTGCAGCGGGATGGGTTATGGTGACGTCAACCCGGCTTCCTATCAGGGGAGAGAGTAGGTGGAGAGAAAAAGGTGTGAGTTCACGCTGTGGCTTCCATGGGGACAGGCACATGCAATTTGAATCCGCATTGCTGGGGGATGCCTTCTTGCTAGTTACAACATGGATTTTTATGACACGCATCGCAAGAGAAGCAAATGGCTTCCATGGGGATGCGCCCTGTGTCTTCTTTAATTATCCCTTTCTGTCTCTTATCATCTAATGGTCCAACTGCTTTCCTAGTTGGATTCTTACTTCTGACATACTTATAGAATTTCTTGTAAATTATTTTGATGTTTATAGTAATGTGCTCCTCAAAATCTTTCTTAGCATTCTTGATCATCACCTTGCATTTGTGTTGCCAGTGTCTATGTTCCCTCCTGTTCTCCTCATTAGAACAAGCCTTTCATTTTCTAAATGAACTTTTCTTGTTTTTAATAACTTCCTGTATAGCACTTATGGACCACATTGGTTTCTTTTTGGACTTGGAAGTTCCCTTTCTTCTTCTAGGTTTGCAGGAAATGTTTTCTGGAGCTTTGGTTTTCCAAGCTCCATCAAAATTTGAGACAGGGAGACAGATGTTTAAAAGCCACCTGTTATTCATTCTTACTCTCAGATCAATGTGCCCCTTAATACTGGGCTACCCGCCCTTGGGTCAGAAGACCTATAGCTTTAAACTTTCTACAGAAAAAGAAAGTTAAGCGGCTCCTATTTTTTGTATTGAACGTTACTCTGAAGCAGCTGCTGCATTGCCCCAGAGAATGCCTTGTCTTTGCCTTAACCACACTGTCGACCAGTGTGTCATATGGATTGCTGCCTCTATAAACAATGTGGCATTAGAGTATTCCAAAATGGCTTCCTGGTCTGCTTCTGGGCTGGAATACTGGTAGACATCAATAATGTAATTATTTTAATAGCCATTTGCCCACCAGACCATCTACTCACCTTCTTGTTGCTGTTTGTGTTCGGTGGAGTATGCTTTGCCAATCATGGTCCACACAGGCTTGAGGCAACCAAACAGCCCTTCCAGAAAGCCACTCCCTGTTTGGCAGTGGATCCTCACTTGGTCAGCATGGTAACGGGTAGGTCGCACCTCAGGATTCCCTCCCCCAGCCCCAGCTCCGGCCCCACCTCCTCCCCCACCACCAGCTTCATTCTCATGGAGCTGTAGCACACTGTTGGCAAACTGGTCATGTGTCTCCTCACTGGGTGTGGGGCTGTGTCCACTGCCCCCACCTCCACCTCCATCAATAGGCAATACGTCCCGCAAAACACACTGTGTAGGTGTCAGGTCCTTTTCAGGGGTGCAGTCTGAGGCATCTGGATCAAGTTTGCGGAGGGAGCTCTCAGTCAGGATGGTGTTGAAACTGCCAAAGGATGGAGAGGGCGTGCGGGTTTCGTGCAGGCACGCCATGAAGACAATGGGTTGCTTTAGGTGATGTGCAGCTAGTCCCTAAGGTGAAAAAAGAGACAGAAAATGTCATGAATAAAATTTCCAGGAGCATCACATGATTTCCTAGCCATTATTTTATCTTGTTAACAATTATGTGCTACGAAGAATCAAAAGGAAATTGGATAGAAGGAGGACATATATTTATATCCAGTGATGATGATGATGATGATGATTCTTCACAGCCTCTTCCTTGATTGTAATTTTGACAATTAAATCCCTATCCTAGCCACTATGAAATTTTCTATTCTTTGCACAGCAATGTTTACTTGCTATATGCTAGATGTATGCTGGGATCATGGTGGCTGCATGCCCCTCAATCCTAGACTGCTTCCCAGTGCTCTAGCTGTCGGTGGCTTTAAAGCAGCACCCCCATGAGCCAGGCTGCATCCCAGGTCCTGCCACTGCTATGCAGATAGCTAGCAATGACAGGAACGGCCTGAGCATCTGGATTAGAAGAGACAGATGATTATTGAAAGCATGGAACTTATGCTCAGACCAAATCCATCTTGATTCACCCCACCCCCAGCCTTGATCGGCTGATTTTACTATTGGACTTTGTCTGCTTCCCATTGGAAACATCTTTTTGTCTGCTATTTGTGTCACAAGACAGCTTAATTCCATCAGCTTGTCACAGGACAAACACCACTTGAATTGGCAGTGTCCTTGCATCAGGTGAGAGAGCTGTGAGACTTATATACTAATGTGAGTACCTTCAGCTGAATAGCTGATTTAATCACTGATTTATCTGTACTGGGAATCTGAGATGTTTACAAATATTCTGTTTACTCCTGTTTCTTCCAAACATCTAGCTTAACACCTGGAGGATACATTTCGGAGTATAACAATAGGTACCTTCTTCCATTCATTGTCCTATGTCCCTTTCTTCCTGTGTGGGTTCACCATCATCCCCATGCCAAGATCCATCCTGAACTGAACTTCATGTGTTTGGTGCATGAATTGGGTCCTGCTTCTAAGAAGAACACTGCTTAAATCATTATTTGATTTAAGTAAGAGACAGGAGCTCCTTCTTCCACTTGGAGTCTTTGACCTGTTTCACCTTTGCTGAAGTCTGGTTCCAGTGAGATATGATTAGCTGGCCTCTGATTGTCTAATTGGCTGTTCATGAAATCTTGCTTAGGCACTGTCCAAGGGGGCATTTACAGCTGACTATGCTCAAGGAGTCTGGATCTTTACACCCATGCTATACCTGTACCTAATCTCTGGAGAACTTTGCCAGAATGTCAAGAACTCAATGGAAATAACGCCTCTCTTTGCTGCTACTGAGATTTTGGTAGCCTGATTCCCTGTGTGAACACTTGAGTGCTTGTGTTTGGCCACCACTGTTTCCCTTTCCCCTTGTGAAGATGGTCGTTGACCAAGTGCAGACCTCAAGAAGGGTATACATCCTCCTACTCCCTCTCTTCATCTTGTTTTCTTCAGTACTCTTTCACTCTACTTTGTTCCAGCTTCCTTTTTCTCGGCTTTACTGCTCAAAGACCTGACTCCTCCTTTAATGAAAAAGAAGAGTTGTAGCTTAACTGGGTCACCACAATTAATTTCAACAGCTCTAATTGATATTGAGTAGGAATTGATTGAAGGCTCAAACCGGCACATTATGCGGGAAGAGTTCTTTATATTGAGTGGGTCTCACCGTAGTGCCACCTCTACCCAGTTGCCCAACAGAGTTCTGTTCACCCTTAACTAGGGGTGTGTAGGAATGCAATTTTTGAACTTGATTCAATTCAAATTGAATATTCAATTGTTTGAATTGGAACGAATAGAGAAAAAAACTAATGGATTCAAATTCAAATCTGATTCAGATACATTTGTATTTATTTGTATGAATATTTGATTTGTATTTGAAGATACAAATGTTGACAACATTCATATGTGTCTGTACACATCCAAACGCACCTCTACACATCTGTATGCATTTGTATGCATCCCATTTTTATCCCATATGCATCCTGTTTTTGTCCCGTACGCATCCATACAAATGTGTATGAATATTAATTAGATGTGTATGTAATGTGTATGTATCTGTACACATACGAATGTCTGAATAATTCATATGAACGATTCAAAACATTCAAATTCGTTCTAATGTTAGAAAAGGAATGTATAGACATTCAATTCGAATTTGAATGTCCAAATTCAAATGAATTGAGTCGAATTTTGAATGTTTTGAATATTCTTGCATATCCCTACCCTTAACCTCGCCTGATAATCTACCCTTCCACTGCCTAGCAATGGTCCCTGATTGTCTTGAAAAATCCCAGTTGACCTCTACTCTGTTTTTCTGCTTTATCTTAATTTTAGAATTGGGCACTTTTATTTTGTGGTCCTTTTGCCATGGCTGCAGCTAAAATATCTCTGTTTGATACAAGCTGCTATTTATTTACCTGCTACTATTAAATATTTTGCCCCATTTTGATATTTTTTCCTGTTGGCTTTGTAATAACGTTACTTCCTGCATGCCTTTTACCCTTAATGAAAATAAACTTTGTATTGAAGTCAACCAAATAATTTCCCCCTCCCTAAGCATTAACTGCAACTTAACTGAAGCCAACCTTCCGGTCTTTTAGAGATCTCGATCATGGGAATGCTGCTACATACATGTTAGAGTTGTTCTGGTAAGACCATTCAGGGCCAATTCTGGGGCTATTTCTAGAGTTATGGGTCCATGCTCCAGAGTGCAATTTTGAGACTAGGAAACTTTAGTTCCTTGGCCTCAAAAGCAATGCGGGGCAGGCTGGCCATCAGGTGGAGAGCTGCCAGCATGCTCCACATTGTCTGTTGTGATCCTTGTGTGGAATCCTTGGCAAGAATCAATCTGTTGCCCATGATACCTAAAAGTACATGCATTCAAACCTGGAAGGCATCTTTGCCCTATGCTGTGAAAGGGAACTTCAGGAGAGGTGGCTTTTGGAGGCCTGAAGACTCGTTCAGTTTTCTCTCATCCACCATATTTCAGTTGTCAAGTTGTTGCCTGCTGTTCTGCAATTTCAAGTGCCAGTTTTCAAAGATGAAAACAACTCCTGGAACACTTTGAGGGGAAGGAAAAACAGGGGCAGGGTAGTAGAAAACCAGTAGGTGGGAAATGATAAAGCATCATTCCTCTGCTCTGTTGAAAAGTCAACTTAAGAAGATTTTTGCTCCAACTGCTGGCATTAAATCCATTCACCACATGTAATGTATTATTTGGACCTAATAACACAAGCTGTGACCCAATCACCATTCTTTTACTTAAACCTATTTCCAAGACACTTTGAGTAATTTATTATGAATCTGTGCTTGCATTGAATCCATTCATTCTAATTTCTTTTTAACTTGGCCTCTTTTGAAAGCGCTTGGAAGTATAATACCCTTAAAACAAAAGTCTGATAAAAATAAGAAAAACTGTTATTTTTTTTAAAAAAGGTACTGAAACAGCCATTAAACTAAACCAACACTTTGCATTACCATGAGTTAAAATTGCTCCAAGCCAGCCTGATGTGGGCATTCAATGTTAAATTAAAAATGATGTTCTGTACTTGACTTGGGAAGTCTACAGTAATAGGTGGGAAATCTTGTCTTCATGACCAATGTGTGCGTACAGGACATAAACAACATCAAAGAGACAATGCAGGAACATGAGGTTTTTTTTCTTTTTAAA
This sequence comes from Aspidoscelis marmoratus, assembly GCA_014337955.1. Lineage (NCBI taxonomy): Eukaryota > Metazoa > Chordata > Lepidosauria > Squamata > Teiidae > Aspidoscelis > Aspidoscelis marmoratus. The sequence goes on along the minus strand of MTQE01002208.1, from coordinate 10,690,765 downwards.
CTTAGGCTGTGGTCACACCTAAGGTTTAATCCAGCTTCAGTCTGCCTTCAGAGTGAGAGAACAAATCAGCAAAGTGACCAGTAATTTTTTCCCACATTATCTATCCCAAATGTGAATTTTCTAAGTTATTTAATACTGAAAGAATATAGCTTGCCACTTCGCTGATGTGTTATCTCATTCTGAAAGTGGACTGAAACTGGATTAAACTGCAGGTGTGACCACAGCCTTAGTGTCGATTTATCTGCCTAATCTAGAACAGTCTATCCTGACTAGTCTTCTTTGATTCTTGGACAGAGTCTTTCATTCATCTTACAGGCAACATCAACCTCTAACCTCATTTGATACAGTTCCATTATTATTTTCTCTTTCTGCTTGTTTCTTGTGTCTTAAAAATGTTCCTCCCTCTGCCACTGTTTCAGTGGCATTGTAGAACAATCAGGCAAAACAAATTCATAAACCTGTGCCATATGTATGTGGGTACATTCTCTCTCCCCCTCTTTTTCTCTCTCTCACCCAGAACAAACAGTGAAGTCATAATGGAATTACTTTCGTTTGCTTTCCAGAACAGAAGCTGCACTATTGTCCTAAAAAAGACCAAAATTCTAGGTTATCTTATCTCCTCTGAGTAGCACAGGTAGAACAAATGAGGTTCTACTTGTGAAGTAGGAGCTAGTTCTTTGGCTTGAACTTCTCATACAGCTAACTGGCTGCCTTTTCTATCTAAACTCAAGATATTTCCAAAGCAATGAAGTAGGGGGCAGGGTTGAGCTCATAGGAGATACTGGGAAAGGAGCTGCCAGAAAGTTCTGGGGAAAGCATGGGGCAAGGGATGAGCTTCTGGCTTGTGAAGTTTGCTTATTCGAACTTATGTGTGAGGTATTCTTTGTGGGTGAAGAGACCAGCATTTGCATGTAGAAGTCCTCAGGGGTGGCAGTGCTTTGCTAGCACTGTTGACTTCTGCTTAAAGTGGCAGATCACAGACTTTAAGGCTGGTGCATGGAATTCTCTCTGTTGCAAATATGAGAAGGAACTTGCACATTTTAAATCATGGATTCAGTTGTTTATAAGTACAGTACTTATTTAATAAAATGATTTTCAGTCTTTGGTTGGTGCAAAAGCCCCTGTCATGTGATATTACATTCTGTAAATCTCCAGAATCACTCCTAGTGCCCACGTTTACAACTCAGAAAGGCAAAAAGCAAAGAGGAAGAAAGAATCGCAGGGAAATATTTGTGCTTAACTATTATAGCTTAGCACTGAAATACCAGAGAAGGAGTGATTGACTGGTACAAAAAGTAAAAGTGGAGAACCCAAGCTGGGAGGACTGGAATAATTTCAAGGAGAAACTCTGCTCTTGGAAATGAATGCAATGCTTCTGTAGTACCCCAAATGAGAACGTAATATTCTGAATAGATCAAGAATATAAATGTATATCTTACTGTTTTCCTATTTGTGTAAACATGCATACATAGATAAATCCTGGAATGATTTAGGAGAAGCTACCAGACCAGACAAAGAAAGTAAATTCTTTAGAGAAGGTAAATTCTTACATGCCAAAGTACTAGGGACTGGAATAACCCCCAAATGTATAAGAATGTCAGCTTTTACTCCAGCACCGTATATAGTTAAGGAATTCACTTTCATGAAATGTGGTGCCGGCCACCAGCCTGAAAGATTTCAAAGAGGGTTTGGGCCAGTTCATGATGGACAGGGCTGTTGATTGTCCTTTCTGTGCTGGCCCTTATTCTGGATTATATCCTGGAATGGGGCTCTGCTATCCATATGTTAGTGCAGACTAAGATGGGTCCCTACTCCATAATATAATCAAAATATTGGGAGACACTGATTCGACACCCTGAGAACTCACTTCTGGGGTTCCTTAGGGGTCAATCTTTAACATCTATTTAACATCTATTTGAAGCTGTTGGGAGACGTCATCAGGAGATTTGGAGTGAGGTGTCATCAGTATGCAGATGATACCCAGATCTATCTCTCTGTACCATCTGAATCAGGAGAGGCAGTTGAAGTGCTTGACAGGTGTCCGGAGGTGGTAATGGGCTGGATGAGGGCCAATAAATTGAAGCTGAATCCAGACAAAACAGAGGTGCTGTGTGCCACAGGGCCTTGAGTCCGTGTAGTGAGAGATACCCTGTTGTCGATGGGGTTGCAATGCCCTGGAAGGGACAGGTGTGTAACTTGTGGGTACTCCTGGAACCCGCACTAACACTTGAAGGTCAGGTGGAGGCTGTGGCCAGGAGCGCCTACTCCCAACTACTGCTAGTCCATCAACTTAAGCCTCTTCTGGATAGAGATGACTTGGGCACAGTTATCCATGCTCTGGTAACCTCCAGATCGGACTACTGTAATGCACTCTACATGGGGCTGCCCTTGAAGACAGTTCAGAAGTTGCAGCTAGTGCAAAATGCAGCCTCTCGAGTGCTGACCGGAACATCTAGCCAGATGCACATCACACCAGTTTTAAAAAGGTTGCATTGGCTGCCAATTTACTACTGAGCCCAATTCAAGGTTTTGACTCTGACTTATAAGGCCCTGAATGACTTGGGCCCCAAATATCTAAAGGAACGCCTTCTCCCATTTTGACCTGCCTGTGCCTTAAGATCAAGTGGTGAGGCCCTCCTAGTTGTTCCACTACCTTCAATAGTGAGGTTGGTAGGCACCCGGGAGAGAGTCTTTTCTGTGATGGCCCCCAGACTATGGAATAGCCTCCCCCTTGAGTTGCGCCATGCCTCTTCCTTATATATATTTAGGAGGGTGGTGAAGATGCACCTCTTTGCCCTGGCCTTTGGCTGAGCTAATTATATTCCCCCCCCCCCAGTACAGACACTTATTTTAAACATATTGTGTATTGT
>MTQE01002208.1:10668576-10681966 GCA_014337955.1 Aspidoscelis marmoratus | reverse complement strand
CCTTAAATGGGTGAGAAAAGTGGGGTAGAAAACCCAACTCTTCTTTTTCTATCTGTATTCTTTTCTTTCTGCCCAGGTTGCTCTCTAAGCAAAATTGCCAGTTGTCACGGAGTTTGAAGACATCAACAAGGGGAAACCTTACTATTATCCAGCATCATGTCACTACGTGAGCTAAATGAAGACACACAAACCAACCAGTCTCATTACCCCACAAGCCCTCTCTTTTGATTTCTCTGGCCTTACAAAGCAAGTTTTCCTCCCTGTATTAAGTCTGTATAAGGAACTTTACATAAGTAAGGTACAATTAATTAAGCCTTAAAGGACTCAGCCTGTAGCCTTCAAAAGTGGTATGAGTGTACCCATGACTTCTGGGAAAGATTTATAGGTCTATGCAATTTAAGCTAGAAATAGACTAGACTATTCCTCAGCAAATATCCTTGGATTTCAACTCACATTGGTTCCAAATAGCTTCATCAATGGGAAATGCGAGTTGTAGTTCAATATGTTAAAAGGACATCAGACTGGGTGAAGTTGGGTTACTCAGAAATCCAGTACTTAACTAAAAATAAGGAGCTTAAAAAACAAATATAGGCCATGAGTTGGTACCTAGGTCACAGTTAAAAGACGACAAATAGTCAGTTTCTTAACCATCTAAATTCTAGTATAGGTAGAGCAATTAAGAGTATCAATGGTACTTATAGATAGATACAGCTACGAAGGTAAAATCATTTATAAAGTCAACATTGATTTATTCTTGCCATGCAGGATTTTGTGATCTTTTGTTGTTAGTCCATGTGTTGCTGCCAAATGGTAAAATAAATAAATCAGGGCTAGTTAAAAGATTAAAAATGAAATATAAAAATGAATATATGTACTAAAACAATAATAGTACCTGCATGTGGTACTTATTTAGCCAAAGGCCAGGGCAACAAGGTGCATCTTCATTGCTTTACGGCTGTAACCCACCCTGCGTCCTTCAGGTATAGGGTGGGATAAAAAGGCAAATAAATAAATAAATGGGTAGAAGTGTAAATGCTTGGACAAGTACTCTGTGTGCAGAATCCTTATTCAGAAGGATAACTCATTTTTCACTCTTAGGATAAAAAGGAAATACTAATGCTGTTTCAGTGAAAATATATATTTTTTAATTTGCCCAATATCTATTAATGTGCTATGATTATTTCTTAGATCCAAAGAGCTTTCGGGCAGGTGAAAAAGACAAAGACAGAAAATATATTTTCTATATAAGTACAGAAAAATTAGATAAATTTGCTTTGCCTACTAGATACTTTTGAGATAGGAAAAGCAAGAAGAAAACTCTGCTGAGGCAACACCTGTTGGCATGTAATAATATGTAAGCTTCAGAGTAATAAAAATTCCTTAGTCCACTAATCTTGTAGTATTAAGCATTTATAGGGGGGTAGAGGTATTTAGAAATGCCAAGTATTTCCTTTCGGGAGATAATAAGCATCATACCTGCAAAAGTTAAGCATATATTAAGTTCTGTTAAGTTTGGTAGCATGAATAGGATAATACAAAAAATATTTTGAGAAATGTATTGCTCCCCTGGGTGTTCTATTTTCATTACCCTAGTAATCTTACAACAACCCTGTAAGGTCTGCTGATATTATTAACTCCAGGTGGCTTAGTGGGATTTAAATGTTAATTGGTTAACACTCCTTTGCTTTGATTCTTCTCTTGCTTGCCCTTCTCCGTACAGCCTCACAGCCTCTCTTTAATACTCTTATACAAATCTGTGTCTCTTTAGAGCAGGACTGACTCATAGCCTTTTAATGGATTTATCCTCATTGCTCTACTACGATGAGTGGCTGAGCCAGGGATATTATCCTGTAATGGGAAACTGAAGACTGGCTGGTCTTATAGGACCTATTCAAGGTCATAGGAGAAAACTGGGTGGCAGATGACGGTCACCATGCTCATCTTTCTTTGCTTTTGGATGCAATCACAGCCAATACTGTGTATGCACAATAGCAGTAACATAACTCTACTGACAATATACAAAACAAAAGGGACATTCAGCCTTGGAGTACTGTTATAGAAAGGCTGATTTAGTTTCCATAATGCCACAAGTCCATGTTCTCTCACGAGCCATTGGTTGTGGCAGCTGATGAAAACAGCAACCCTTTGTAAACTCTTCTTTTTTCTTCCACAGCCATGGATGGATCATCTGCACATTTGTCCCTTCCTGTTGATGAGCCTGTCTTTCCATGCAGATGAGTTTAGAGACTGGTTCAGAGGAAGTACCCACATGTACAAGCACTCTGAAGAAGCCCCGGGCCAAGTGCCTAGGGCACCTTCTACCATAAAGCACTCCAACAAGAGGCCTTTCTGCACTTAAATTCTTAGTGTGTTGTGCACTAAGGACGGTACACTCTAGGGACGGGAGGACCATTTGTATTTCCCTGGAGGCAAGCTTACCCAAAGTGTCTCTTACCAGCCTGAAATACAAATGTCAAATATATTTATTTATTTGACTAGTCCTCCTGTGTACCAGCCAGAAGTCACACCTCTTCTTCCTACCAGTGTTCAATCACAGCTCTGTCGCCAATCGAACACCCTTCTTGTGACCCTATTGCCATACCCCATCCTGCCAGTACAGTTTCCTTGGAAGAGGAGAGTGTGGTTTCAATGGCACAACAGTCTGGGCAGCAACTGGGGCACAGCAGCACAAACGTTAAGGGTCAGGGACCAGTTTAGGGTGAGCATACAGTCAGCTCTGGGGATGAGAACTCAGACAGTGAGCCCCAAGAGCGCTCCTCTGCTCTGCCCCTTTGGTAGCTAAAGCAGATGAGGCGCAGATCACAGTGTCTGGCCCAGCTGCACCAGCAAGGGCATAGTGCTGCCTCCCCTATGTAACTGAGCAGCACATGCTGGGCTGATATTGCAGACAAAATACTTGTGTAACCCCTGTCCACACCTTTGCCTGTAATCCTGACTCTTGGACCCTGCTGTGACTCTGCCATACTTTTGGAACTCTGACTTTGGGCTGACCTGACACTGACTACTCTTGAGTCCCCAATGGCCTGCCGTAAGCACTGGCGTGTGTTTGCTTCGCTGCCCTCGCCCACCTGATCAGAGCTTGATCAGAGCTCTATGATCAATCAAAGCCTTATGCTTGATTATAGTCCTGTGATTGAACATGGGGTTGATCACAGCCACCACTGCCTCCCCCACCCACCACGCTCCAGTAACTGGAAGAACGAATGGTTGTGCCATTGGACACTTATGGTAAGCCTTGGGTAAAGGTTGGGATAGGTGTGGAGCATGAAATTGTGCTCCACACCTAATCAGCAATTAGTACAGCTCTGGTGAGAGCGGGGACACTTCTAAGGTATATCAGCCTAGTGGGTGTGCATATGCCCTTCACCAGAGGCCTAAGTGCTAATTGGCCTATGGGTGGCCACCACCCTCAAGCTATGTGGATGCCACTGTGTAGACACATGGCTTACTCTGCCTGTTCCACAAACTTTGTTGTGACACAGGCCTCTCTTCCAAGTTGATTTTGTTTATTTATTTAATTTTGGTATTCATCTCTCCCCAAACATTCCAGGGCAGAACATGACAATCAAAAGATAAAATAGAATTTAAAAAATCCTAAAGCATAACTAAAATATGTTATTTTTATTTAAATCTCTTCTCTCCCTCCCCAGCAGGGAGACTGCTCCATAACTTAGGGGCTACAACAGAAAAGGCTCTCTGGTATGTCACCACTCCTTGTACCTCTGAGAGTGGTAGAACTTTTGATCTCAGTGCTCAGATCTCAGCTTTGAAGAGAGAGTGGGGCAAAGTGTGGGACATGTGGACCCAATGCCCTTGAGGTATGACTGAATGAGCCAGAAGCTGCATATTCAGAAATGAAATACACTGTGCTCATATAGGGTCCTTGTTGCAGCATGTATTATGAAGGATAACATTCAAGACAATGGTATCCCTCTCTACAATGATTTCTGCAGGCCTCTATCCTAACCCTGTAGTGAAGTGAGTAAATAAAATGGGTGGGACAAAAATAGCCTTACAAAATTCACTTTCGCTTTTGATCCACTTGGAAAAGAATAGCTTTTTCTCAATAGGGAATTCCACCTGCCAAAACGAGATAGGAAGTCTACAAGAGATACAGCTAGGCAGCAAAGCACCTGCTTTACATGCAAAAGGTTCCAGTTTAAATCCCTGGAGATCTACTGCCAGACTTTGGAGAAAATACTCACCAAGATGAGTCAATTAATTTATTAACCAAAAGACAGCTTCCCACATTTTAAGTGTGGTCATTACTTTCTCTTATTAAGCTGCCTCTCTATGTAAGCTAATTTAAGCTGTCCCTCTGCCCAAACAACCAATGAATTTCACTCTTTCCTTGAGAACAAGGAAAAGAGAAGTTGAATTTGATTGCAGTGTGGGGGGGGGGCGGATGTAGGTGCAAATTGGCTGTTGTAACAATCTGACCTGATGGGTCTTTCTGCACTTTTGTGTCCAACTCTGGACCTGTGGATCTGGGTTGTCCTAATTTGTTCTGGACCAGCCCACACACTGGTCAAAGCTTGTGCAAGCCTTGGAGCCAGCCCCAAAAGTATTTTGTAAATGGTTGCCTCAAGAACCCAAGTGAACATCTTTAATTTTGCCCCTTCTGCAGTAGATTTACTTGTCTCTCTCTGTCTACAGCCCTGACAAGACACTATAAGGAACTCAAATGAAGAGATATCCTTTCTTTTTCATGCCACATTTGTTCTTAAGCAGAAGAGGATCCTCTGGCTTTCCAGATATGTTTATATGGGGCAGAATATAAATATTTTAATAAATAAAATAAATAAATACTTCCAATCATTGGTCATATAGGCTAAATCTGAAGGGAATTGAAGGTCAGCAAGGAGAAGACTGTAAGGTTCTTGCCTATGATCTAGTGTAACAGATGACTTTGACATCAGGCCAAAGTTTGTCTCGTAAGTCTTTCCAAAATTGTTTCCACTCCATGGAATAACATTACCACCTCTTCAATAATAATAATTTCTAATAGGTTTAATACTGCCACAAAAATAGTATGGCCATGTATCCCAACACCTACATGATACAGGGGTGACCACTGAAAGAAAAGAGGAAATGGGTTTAATTAATTTGAACACATAAACTGAAAATTAAAGCATTATATTATATTTTCAAAGAACACTCAAGTGAGTTCGATAGTTTAGATATTCAGTTGTGCAATCTCAGTTTTGCATGAATTACTGTCTCAGCTTCAAACCATACTATCTCTCATCAGACAAACTTGAGGCTTAAGGAAAAGAACATCTTTAGCAGCCCAAGGGCTTAGATTGCTGCTGCCAGTCAAAAGAAGCAATACTGGGTTAAATGGACAAGTTCTTCTCTAGCCCTGTGGAAGATGGTATTGTGGTCATGCGGCTGGTTTTCCCAGAAAAACTATTCCTTATGCTACTTTTGCCAAGATGTTAGATTACAGCACGCCAAGGTAAAGGTAAAGGTGCCATGAGGTCAAATCCAGCTCCCCTTTCAAAGACGGGCTGTGCCCTGATCCAGCAGGGCTTCTCTTATGTTCTTATGTTCTACTGCTCCTGGGATTCTGAGGTGGGCTCTCTGCTCAGTTTCCCAAGTAGTTCTTGATTTTCCCAGGTCTGGCACTGATTAGCACCTGACATCAGCCAAGGTCCATGAAAGGTGGCATAGATCCCACATCAAATGCACTGAAATGGCCCTCTGCTGTGTCACTTCCATTGACACTGGTCATGGATCTTCTCATTTCTCACTGAGGATGGAGGAAAGATGGCACTAGGAAGTTTTTTTCCCATATATCAAAAAGATCTTTCTCAAGTCGCCCCCCCACCCCACCCCTGCCCAACTACTAGGATTGAAAAATGAAACAATATGAGACCCTGCTGAAATTTTTAAGGAAAAAAAAAACAGTGAGAGATGCCTTAAAAGAGAACCAGGAAAGAGTTTGTTGCAACACAAAGGATGAGAACTTAGGTGTCTGGATTTTAACTATGTGCCACCAGATCACAGTGTCTGTCTTAAGTTGGTACTCTCTACAGGAGGCACAAAAATGCCTCACAGAGGCTGATTCAAAATTGAGTATGAACTTACTGCTATATTTAAACAAGACAATGTGTTCTGGTCAGGGGCATTTTTGCTCTGCCTATTGGCAATATCCCTTTCCCAGATGTAGTCAAGTTTCCTTCATCCTACTGGAACTCTTCATCTTCTCCCTCTAACTGTTGAAGTTCCCACAGAACTGTTCTTCCCTTGAAGAGCTAGGGACCCAGGAAGATGCTTTGTACTAGAGCAGTCCACCTTGGTTGATAGCATCAGGGATCAGGAGATTTAGGATGAGAACTCCCAGACAAATCCTGAGGTGCCAAAAACTAAAGCTGAGAGTTTTTGCATTCCAAACTTGTACTCTTTCCCAAATATGTATCCACCAACAAATACATTAAACAGAAAGGCACTTCAAAGGCTCAGCACTTTTCCCAGTTAATACCGATCAACGGAGGCACCAGAGACAAGTTAGGCTCTTCTGCATGTGAAGGAGATGCTGTACTACAGGGCAATGGTTCTTACTGCTGGAACCAGGAGTGCTGAAGACTGGGATGCCTGGCTTTAGGACCCAGTTTCTGACAACAGAAGCCTATGAAGAGGTGAACTCCACTCAGTTAAATTCATCTAATTTTCAGGCAAATGTTGGGTAGAACTGGAGCCTGAAAGCAAACAAACTAATGCCATAAACCTGCCCCAGTCCAGTGTTTGACACCCTTGCAGAACAGCATCTGTGCTTCGTCCTATCAATAGTGGTTCCAGTTGTGATCAATGGACTTTGTCTTTATTTTCATTTCTCTTGTTTATTCAGCTTCTGACCTTTCTCTTCTTCCTTCCTTCATTCTAAGCACATTAAAGTCATGTGGTTTTGTTTATTCCCTTTTCAGGAAAGAACTTCAGGGTTATATCTCTCGTCACAGGCTCTCACATGAATATGCACAGAGGCACAGAGACACACATGGATGTGCAGACGCACACATGCTCCTCTAAAATCATTTCAGAAAGCTTGAGGTCAAGCTGAACTGTTTCCCAAACTAGGCAAGCATCCTACCCATCTCTACAATGCAGTCTTTCTGTAGTCCCCTGCCTAGGCAGCTAAGGCTCCTATCCCCTATACCAGCTTGGGAACAAACCCCACTGAACCCTTCTGACACATTCTGCGGAGGCACAGATAAGATCAGGCAGCAGATCTGACTGCCTATCTCTAAAGCCATACATCCAGTGATAAGCATGCTTTCTCCCTCTGTCTAGCCATCCATCTGCAACAGAATCAAACTGCACAGCTTTTTACCTTTCAAACCCATGCCCATGCCTCCCACCTGCCTCCCTTTCCTACCCATGTGCTGTCGCTGCTGCTGCCGCTGCTGCTGCAGTCTGGGCTCCTTTTGCTTCCTGCCTCTTCCAATGATTGTCTTTCCCACCTCCCTCCCTCCCTCCTTCCCCCCTCTCCCCCCTCCCTCCTCTCTTCATTTAATCTCTCCCCTCCTCCTCTTCTTCACACAGCCAGCCTCCAGCCAATGGGCTGTGTTGGCGGCCATCTCTGCTGCAGGTAGCTCAGTGGCTCGTCCACTGATGTCATCGCAGCGGAATGCGGGAGCCAAGGTGAAGTGGTGCCATGTGGGAGGCTGATGTGCCCAGGATCAGGCCGAAGCAAAGAAAAGGCTTTGAGCAGCAACACCACTTCCCTCCCTCCCTCCCTCTCACCTTGCTTCCTTTTACTGTCAGTGTGCTGGACTGGGAAGGAGGAGAGGAGAAACCAGATCAGCACCTGCTGCCTGCTGCTTGCTTCATTTTGCCGATTCCAGATACAGTGTGTTTTACCTCAGAGGGCCCCCAATTACTGTGGGGTGGCGGTGGAAAGTAAGCGCAGGAAATAGACACTGTGAAGAGAAGTGTCTTCACAGCTAATGGGGCCCTGTGAGGAATCTGTCAGGGAGCCTGGTGGAGACTATGTTTGTTTTTTAAAAGGTGTTTGCTTAGGCTGCCTCCTCTCCTGGAACCAAGGAAACACCTTAGTTATCAATCACTCAAAGAGGCTACATTCACACATAGCAAAGAAAGCAGCTCAAAAGTGCCTTAGAGAGGGTAGCGTGTGGTAGGGAAGTGCACAAATATTCGTAACATTTGTTATTCGTATGAATTTGTACAAATGTGGACATTCGTACACGAACCAAATGTTATGACATGTGTAGATTAACATTCATATGAATATGAATGTTTTGGAACACTCGTATGAATAGTTCAGACATTATGTATCCGATACATTTCCGATACGTATGCATTCCTATCCAATATGTCTCCTATACATATTCGTATTGGATGTATATCTGATACATATTCGTTCATATCAGATATTCGTACGAATTCATACAAATACATTTTTATAGAATAGAACCCTACCACATTCAAAGGGGATCTATTTGAACGAATATGAATTTTCTAACATTTGATTCATTATGAACCGAATGCCAAAAACCTGGCTCATGCACATCCCTAGTGTGTGGCCTTTGTGTTCTCATCCCACCTATAATCTGCCTTTCCTTGCCTGGAATGTTCAGGAGAGGAGGAGGGCACGCTGGCACATGAATGATCCCACCTGCAGACTGCCTCTCAGGTCCCTCTGAAGCACCTCAGAAGTACCTCTTTTTACTGCATATGAATGCAGATTTAGTCATCAGTGAATCAAAGCTGCTTGAAGAATGAAGTTGAAGAAATGATCATTCGGTTGTCATGAACCCTTCCTGTACTGGACCATAATCTAGATTATATCCCCGAATAGAAGCCTGTAGGGCCTGCAGTAGCCGGCAGTAGTGTGTGGACAGCAGGCCCCTATTCCAGAATATAATTTGGAATACATTCCAGTGCAGAAAGGGTTGTGATCTCAGTACAATTGTTCCACCCTAGCCCCAATGCTGCTTTACAACAAATGTATAAAGAGGCACAGGTCTTTTTTTGAGGGCAGGTCACAAATCCTGGACCAACAAGATGAATAATAAGGAACTGGGGTCAAGAAGATTAATGTATCAAAGTTTTTTACTCTGAAGTATGACACCTAAAAATGTTTTTCCCACCATCTTGTTGAAATAGAAAGGCAGGATTTGCATGGCACCTTTGTGGCACACAAATGCACCCTAAGTGGACAGGGCCCTCATGACCCTGGTCCTTCATGGCACACTTAGTGCACAAGATAAGTGTGGCATCCACATGGACTCACACCTGTCCCACTGCCATGCCCTTTACAGGAGTTGAATGGCAGAGCCTCCACAACTGGCCCTTCTGCCATGGCCACTCAAGGAAACTTACCTTTCTATTTGGCAGCTTCTCCAGGTCTTTGAACTCAAAAAATGGCCCATAATACCACCTCCAAAATGAACCATAGTGAGCCAGTTTGGTCTTGTGATTAGGGTGCTGGGCCCTTATTTGGGAACCACCGGGTTTGATTCCGCATTCCTCCGTGAAGCCAGCTGGGTGGCCTTGGGCATGTCACAGGTTTGTTCTGAGCTCTCATAGCCCCAACTACCTCACAGGATGTTCTGTTGTGGGGAGAAGAACAGAGAGCTTTGTCAGCCTCTTTGAGTCCCTTAAATGGGTGAGAAAAGTGGGGTAGAAAAGCCAACTCTCCTCCTCCTCTGTTCAATGCCCCTCCTACTCTTACCATCAAGATAACAGCCAAGGAACAAAAGTTCTCTAACTGAGATCATGATGGAGGTGTGGCTGTATTTGCCTCACACAAATGACACATTTTTGCCCTGAGAAAATCATAGCTAGTGTAAATGTTTCTCTTCAGAGAAGCCTGGAAGCAGCTGCTATGGTGAGCATCTATCATATCTGCTGGACAATTCTAGGGCAAAGGAAGCCTTAATGGCATGAGACACAGGCAGAGGTAGCCTAGCATGGTAGTGAGAAAAGTGCTATAAACACTTTCACTCCCTGGTTGAGATGTTCTTGGCTGGGAATGATTCTTCAAACACAGTAAAATGGCGCCAGAAGTGCTTGAAGACAAGACCATCTTAAGCACATCAAAGAGGTGCATCTGGTATGTTCATACAAATCGTGGCACCACCAGAAGAGCTGGAGAGCATGCTTTATTCTCTCACCTTTTACACTGCTCTATAAGCATGCTTAGGGTAGAATGCTGGCTAGATGAGAAGCCAGTGCCATACTCCTCTATTCAGACTCCACATTCTTCTGGTGTAACTGTGGCACCATGAAGGAGCAGGGTTGTGTGGGCCCTGCATCCTCAGGTTGTATCAAGGCACTGTGCAAACAAACATTGCCATATTCACACAGAATGGGACCACCAGCAGCCTCAAATCCATTCTACTCTGTCTTCCATCTGATCTTTAAAGCTATGCCAACCTAGTGAAAGACAAATGTAAACCTTCAATTATTATTTTGTCTTTCACCTATGTTTTGCATGCCAGACTATATTTTGCATACTTCTCCCAAGTCTGGTGCAAACTCTAGATGCAGACCGATACACTTAAGTTACACTGCTCAGACTCTTTCTCCCAATGCATTCCCTGAATATTGCTGTCTCAGCACTTGAATAAGTTTCTTTATTTTCAACAACATCACAAGGAACCTACTCTACAAAACTTTTTGAGTGGAAAACTGGCAAGTTACACCAGTGCATAAACCAGAGTCCAGTTTTCATAGCAGCAGGCAAAGTGGTGTCAATCTTAGCCATCAAAATTAAATATAGTATAAGCATTTTTCCAGCTGAGCCACAATGGTTGCATTAGAGGAATTCCACAAATGATAATGAGAACACAAGAGGGGTCCTGCTGGATCAGTCCACAAGGCCATCTAGTCCAGCATCCTGTCTCACAATTGCTTCTGGGGAACTTAAGCAGAAGACAATGGCAAAACCTTAATCTGCTCTCATATCCCTGAAAATGGCCTTTAGAGGCATCCTGCCCCTCTCTCTGATGGTTTATAAAAATGGCTTATAGGTGGTAGAATATGGCAGCTAGAGGTCCCATTCCATTTCTGATGTCCACCACTTAGAAATTACATTTGCTGACTTGAATCTAGATTAGAGGTCAGATTGAAAAATTGGCATGTGGCAGCTTCCATCTATACATTATTTTTGCATTTTTTTTAAACTACCTGTGGATGCAGTCAGGATCACTAGTGGATTAATGAAACGACTTTTAGTAACTTAGCTGTGTTCACCTCTAAATTTTAATTTAGCTTCAGTGCACTTTCAGAGTGAAAGACCAGATCAATAAAACAGCAAGCTGTTTTCTTTCAGCACTGTCTAACTCAGAAAATCTTCTTTTGGGTTAGATAAAGAGGAAAAGAAATTATGATAGTCACTTTGCTGATGGGTTCTCTCACTCTGAAAGCAGACTGAAACTGGATTAAAATGGGAATGCAGCAGAGCATGCACTCTGAAATCTATGTACTTCCACCTATGATGGGAATGCAGAGCAATTTGTACATTTTGACAAATGATCCATAAAGAAACAGAAAATTATGATTCCATTTAAATCAGAACTTTTTATACTCCATGTTTTCAAAGTGAATATATCAGAGTATGGAAAATTCCTACTTCACCATACTTAAACACAACTCAGTTTATTAGTTACAATACAGTAGAAGAATCTAGATAGGATTAACTCTTTGGTATGGAATTCTCTGGGATGAACGTATTAATTGTCAAGAAGAGGCAATGACAGTGGGGAAAAATAATGATAAATATATTGACATCTGGACACTGCTGTTATGAAAGAATTATTTTTACAACAATAATTTCTAACAGAAATACTATGGTAGTGCAGTTATGGATGAAATAGTTGGAAGTAAAGTGCTGTAAAATGCTGATATTATACTTGTATACTTTTTTGTGTATGCAGTGAAGAAACTGTTGTGGACAGGGAGCTACCAGGGTGGTTTTAGGGAAAGGGAAGAGGAGGACCATATAAATCTATAATGGTGAGCACTTTATATTTCTCTTAGATGCAATGGGTATATTAAAAATGTTTTTTTTAAAGACCCACTGCAGTGTGAACAAAGGCTAAGGTAATTGCGAAAAGGACTGAAAATAAGCTTTTCCAAAATTAAACGCGAAATCTTGAGAATTTGTACACAGTAAGGCATTTTATAGATACAGGAAGGGTATCTTTATAGTTTCTTCCATGAGAGAAGCAAAAACACCCACAACAACTGACCTCCCAATTCCAGGCTAATTAAGAGTCAAAACAAAAATCACAAACACAGCAGTTTAGCACAACAGTATGAGAACAGTGAAACTACCTTGCATAGCCGTGCTTATCCAGGTCTTCTGAGCAGCAGAATAACTGCTGTTGAGCTAGTCTGGGTTTTTTTTAACCAGTTACCTGAGCAGCAAAACACTTTTCTGGAATACTGGGCTGGTTATGGAGCTTGGGTTTACCATTGCACTCTGCCCATGTTTTTGGTCTCCAGAAAAGAACATGGGCAGGTAAATCTCTTGTTTTCATTGCTGCTGGGGATCCATTCCACCCTAGCAATGGCCCAGTTTCTGGGAAGCCTGCAAATGGGAGCAGGCATGCAGACAACACCTTTTCCTCACTGTTCTCAGGTTCTTTATAATGGGGTGAAGCTGTATGTACACCACATCATTCTATCTTCCCAACTACCTGTAAGACATACTGCCAGTGGCCAAGAAAGCAAGCACTGCATCAATCAGACAGACAGACACACTCCAGTTTCAACAGACAGAATGGGAAAACAAAACAAAACAAAACCTGGTAGGCATCAGTCAGTGGCCTAGGGAGTGGGAACACACACGGGATGAATAAAATATTCTTCCACTTTTCCAATTTTTAGAGCTGAGATGTGTAAATTTAGAGTAGAGGTGTTCAGGATTGATCCAGCTCAAATTGGGTGGTTCAGCCCAGTTTGAATCAAACAGAAGCACCATCCCGTTTGTGAGCGGATTGTTCAATTCAAACCAGGGGTGTTTTTCCACTGTCAAAAAGTACCCATTTTTGCACCCATTTAGGACCCATTTGGGTGTGCTGGATGATCCCATTTCCACCACGGCACCCATTTGGGACCTGATTGTCTCCACTGCCGTGGGGGAAATCCGGATCTAATGGGTACATTTTGACCTTTAATCCAGATTTTCTGTAGACCCCATTAATGGGGTCTACAATGGGGTCTTCTGCCAGAAAATCTGGATTAAAGGGAGCCTGTTTCCACTGGAAACAGGCAATGGGGTCCAAAGGAGGCTAGGGGGAGGGGGTGCACCCATTGGGCCCCCCTTAAACATAGGCTCCGAAGTCACTTCAGAGTCATTTCGAAGTCTGTGCAAAATAGCTCCAGAGTGCCTCTGAAGTCT
>MTQE01002208.1:10657533-10668437 GCA_014337955.1 Aspidoscelis marmoratus | reverse complement strand
AGTCTGTGCTGATCTTCGGAGTGAACTTCAAAGTGACTCTGAAGTGACTTTGAAATGAATTCGAAGACTGCCCCCCCTGCCCCCCAAAACACCTGGGGTAATGGACCGACCCCTTGTGGGTTGATCTGGATTCCCCACATGGGTGCAAAGCTGTTTCCACAGCAGGGGTGTTAGCACCCATGGAAACACACCTCCTGTGGAAACACATTGGGTGCTTAATCTGGATCTACTAGATCTGGGTTAAGGGCTACTAGATCTAAGGGCTGCAGTGGAAAAACACCTCAAAACAGGAGATGTTCAATTGAGTGGATCAATCTCCCCAGTTAAATTTGAATAGGACTTTTTTTTTTGAAGTATTTTTGAAGTTTTCTTTCTTTCTTTTTTTAAATAAGATGTTCAAGGTTCAATGTGAACTGGATTGCGCTTTTTCAACCTGTCTCTAGATTGAACTGAACTCGGGAGAAACATAACCAAATGGGAATAAAATTAGGCATAGGAGTATTTCTGCTCAAAGATAATTTGCACAGGACTAGAGAAGAGGGACAGAGAAGAGAGAGTTTTTATGTGGGAGTAAAACTGCTGGAGATTGGCAGATGTTGCAGGGAGGAATTTTGGACGGGGTGTGTTCGGGACACAATACTTCCATTGGTGTGTCAAAAACACACACATTCTGCTTGTGTGTTATCTATTTTTGATCTCTTCTCTCCTGAAGTGAAAATCAAGCAGATTTCTTTATAAAGTGGGAGGTAAATTGTTTTGTGTAGCAAGGACTTTTATCTGCTGTTTCTCTGTGAAGCTTCAAATTAAGACAGGAGCTAGTATTCTATTTCATAAACATTATGTTTTAAAAACTCCTAAGAGTGAAGCTTGGGAATGGGGGAAGAAGCTTTTTTTCCCACCTGTCCAAGATCAAATAGTCTCCTGGTCCTAATTTTCTGAAAGCATGCAGCAAACTAAAGCCAGAAATGAATTAGTGTTCAAAACAGTAGCTGTACTGGTTTACTGTAGAGGAAAACTTAGAGTAATAATAATAAAAGAGACCATTGGGGCTCACTGATGAGCAGCAGATTCTCGTAAAGTCTCTGGTCTTGATCACTACTGGTACACGGCATTAACTATACATTATTAGGATTAGGTATTAGGCCCCGAGGGAGTGTATTTTATTTATCAAGTGTATATCTTGTCTTTAGGATGGTTTACAAAATGCAAAAAAGGCCACACAATTCTGATCTATATGGTTGCACTAAAAAGACCTCTAGTTAGTAGTATGACCAATTTATAACAAAAATCTGATTGGATAGAGCCATGAGTCACAACTCCTTTCTCCTGGCCAGATTGCTACCTTCTCAGCTACTACCATATACCTGTCTTACGGTTGGTGAGCAGCAGTAGACTTGACCCAGAGGACAAAAGTTGACTAGCTACAGTGGAAACTGAGTGGATGTAAGAATAATAATCATGTATTTTAGGTTAGGGAGGAGACAAGTTGGGATTTACCAATCATTCAAAACATGATTTACCAGAGATTGAAAAAGGACTCTGATTCTTCCTTGTTCACAGCAATTAAAAGACACAAAACAGTAGCTGCCCTGTGATAATGTTTTTAAATTAAGAATGAAATTAATATGATTTTAGTAAACAAGCAAACAAGCAATAGTAGTGCTCTCACACCAGGTTTAAGTCTTTGATGCATAGTAAATCAAATCTAAATGTATATTGGTGCAGGATCACTGCATCTCCCCACAGCTTTCAGACTGCATTGGCATCACCTTGTGGGGGTGCAATTTGTATTAAGAAAGATCCTCAATGGCTTCTGAACTTTGAAATCTTGCTGAAGCAAGCTAAGACAATATCCATAAGTGTCTATGCTTGTCCAAAGAAGCCTAAGAGCTTATTCATATGTCTCACAAATTCACACACACTGAATCTGATTTTGCCTCATTACTTTGGCCATTTCAAAAGCTTCCCAAAAAGGGAACACAAGAATTTACAGAGTCACAATCAACAAATTGTTGTTGCAGCATATCTTTATTTATGTCATTCATAAATTTGGTCTACCAAGGAAGCGAAGTATTTTTGGCCAGTAAGAGGGACAGACACTGGGTGTTATGAAGCTGGGGCTTGGTGCCTTCCATGAACATATGTAGGGGTATTGGAATTAAGAAAAAAGAAAATCATACACCATAATTAGACCTCAAAATTGATTAGATGGGGTTAGTGACAAATTGGGGCTCACTTAGCTTTAGGTTTATATTTATTGGGGAGAGCGGGGGAAGGGGGAGCACGCAAAACATCCTCACAACCTACCAGCGGAACACCGCAAAGGAGGGGGGGTTGTGCGTGCCCTTTTGACCCAGTTTTCCTTAAATTTAAGCATGTATCACAGTTAAGTAGACACATTTATTTGGCTGCTTGTGAATTGATTTATGGAGACTCTTTGCTCTAGACTGAATAGCATCAGTTCTCCCTCCTCCCTGGCCAGATAAGCTTCCTCAAATTGATCCCCCTTCATAAAGTAAGAAAAGAGAGAGGAGTTGTGGGGGTGCAATTTGTCCATCTCAGCTAAAGCAACTCTTGCTAAGAAAGCAACTAGGACAAAGGATACATTCCTGGGTCACTGTAGCTTTCCTTATATCTCTCACAAGGAGTCTAAACATCTGTTATCACTTCCACGTTACATGTAAACAATATGCAGCATCCAAGGATGCTGACACGAGATATCCACATGCACAGAGACAGGCTTCTGTTGGCCCTACACCATATCCTTGTATTTATTGGTTCAGTCCAGTTCTCTTCTTGTAACCAAATATGGGCACCCCTGGGAGAAATTTCCATTGAGAAATGTATTCTGTAACTGGGCATAAAAAGCCTGTAAATCTTCAGTAAAAGAAGACTCTTTCTACTTGGCAACCATCCTGTGTGTGAGCCTCAATTCATTACAACATCACCTCACCTCCACAACCCCTCCACAATGAAGAAGTGTGAGACTGTGTGGAGGGACTTCAGTTGCCCTCCAGTTATGAAAACTTCAGGGAATGAAAAGCAGCTCTAGAACAGCTTCTCAAGAATGCCCAAAGCCGAGTGACCTGAGCCCTGCAAGGAAACCAGATCCAGCACTGAGGATGGAGACACAGCCTAGTCTATACATTAATCCAAAGTATGGGCGTTTTTCCACGGTCAGTTAGTACCCATTTTTGCACCCATTATGGACCCATTTGGGTGTAAGCCGGATGACCCCATTTCCACCATGGCACCCATTTGGGACACATTTGTTTCCACCGCCGCTAGGGAAATCCGGATCATACGGGTACATCTCAGCCTTTAATCTGGATTTTCTGTAGACCCCATTAATGGGGTCTACAATGGAGTCTACAGCCAGACAATCCGGATTAAAGGGAGCCTGTTTCCACACTTGTGTGGCAATGGGGTCTAGAGGAGGCTAGGGGGAGGGGATGCACCTATGGGGGGGGGAGCCCCCAAACCCCAGCTTCGAAGTGATTTTGGAATCATTTCAAAATCACTCAGAAATGACTCTGAAGTCACTCCGAAGAGATCAGCAAAGACTTCGGACTTTCTCGCTGACATTGTGGGTGCTCTGCGGCTGTTTTGCACTGACTTCAGAGACGATGCGAAGGGACTCCGGAGCGGCTTTGAAGTCTGTGCCGGTCTCTTCGAAGAGACTTTGGAGATCGCACCCCCCCCCCGTCCCCTGAAACACCTGGGGTGACGCACAGACCCCTTAGGGGTCGATCCAGATTCCCCACATGGGTGCAAAGGTGTTTCCATGGCATGGGGGTTAGCACCCATTGTGGATCTAAGGAGCGCGGTGGAAAAACACCCTATGACTCAGTGTTTCAGTGGTGGTTTGACTTCCTGCTCAAATGATCCCTGTGAATTGCCTATCCACAAGCTATTTTATTTTTTACTATTTACTCAGGGTGTCAGTAAAACCCAATGTGGCTCTCTCCAAGGTTGATGCCAGTCCATGCCAGTTCTTTCCATTCGCTTGCATCTATAAAGCTGCCTAAGTGCGGATCCCATGGGCCAAAGGACACTCTCAAAATAGAACAGCCTTTCCAAAGCAACCTGGTGAGCTATGACTCATCACCTACTTTAGGCCTACCTCAGCATCCTTGTCTAGCATATGTGTGCTTCTGTTGACACAGATGGCATTTCATTCACTCCTTGTCTCTGTTCTTAAAGTACACTGCAAGCAGCATCTTGGTATGTGTTTCTCCTCTTCCTTTCTCTCCCTTCATAGTGTAGACGAGTTGTTCTCCCATATCCAAAAGCCATTCTTCACTCTGCTTTGAACACAGAGCTATCCCCAGGCTATACTGTACCTTGGGATTGAACAACAGAACTGTGGCTGTGCCCCCCTGGGCCACGGAGTCACAGCAGAACTATACACTCTAAGAACGGTAGTGTTGCTAAATATGTCCTGACTGTCTGAACTTGCACCAAGGCATATATGTTCAAGGGAGCTTTTACATAATGGTCTTGTCATGTTCTGACCATTTGACCCAGTAATGACAGACAAACAGCCCTTATACAAATGGGGAACTTTTTATTAGCTTGCAAACTCAATGCCGAGTGAAATCAAAGATCATTATTATGGGGAAGAGTACTTTCAAGTGGCCTTTGGGGGAGATAGGAGAAAGAATGGGAAAATCCAAATGTTGGACACACATAAATATAGGATAGAGGTATCAGATCCAAGATATTGTAATTTGCAGGACACCACAGAGAAACAGAAGATGAATAAAAATATATAAAGTATCTGTCCTTAGGGATTCTTCTCCGAGAGGAATAAAAGGAAGGTGTAGTGGAGAGGCATACCAGCCTCCCAAAAGGTTGGCTTCCAGGAAGAAGAAAATAAAACTGGCATGTTGCTGTGAGGCGGGGACTAGCTTATGTTATCTTTGCAAAATATCAACTTGAGATGCAGAAGTCAAATTGTCTTTCTGCGACAAAGCCTCCTTCCTAGGGCATCATTTTACTTGAATCAAGTCTTGAGTTAGGATGTGCATGAATGGGAGCAATTCTGGCATGTCTTATGGCAGTGATGGCTAACCTTTTGAGTTCGGTGTGTCAAAATTTGCAAGAAAACCTAGCTTAATTCGGGTGCTGTATCACTTCCAGAAATATCCATAATTTTGTGATCTTTGTAGCTCTAGTAAAAAAGTTATATTTTTGATATATGTACTTTATTAAAAGCAAAAACGAATAATTCTTTACATTAGTGACTTTTGTTGCTGAATTTCATTTACTAAATCTTCAATTGAAAGTTGGTATTTCACACACTTCAAGAACAAGCAAGCACTACACACCCAGGTGCCAGGGTGACCATGTGTGTCACCCAAAAAAGCTTGGTGTGTCACCTGTGACACACGTGTCATAGGTTGGCCATCACTGTCTTATGGGCTTCCAATAGGAGCAGAAAATTTTTATACATATGGAATAGGATTTTCTCCAAATGATTGCCATTTGGAGGTTCTGTCGCTGCTTTCTCTAGTTTCCTCTTAAGACCACAATCTGCCTCATGCCTTTCCAAAATCAGCTCTCTATAGATTTTGACCCTATTTCCTTAATAATAGAAAATATGAGACTGGCTTAATTTCCAAGAGTGGGTAGACGTTTAGCCACTGTACGCCAGATAACGTCTAAGTGAAATATCTTTCACATGACAGCTTCTCCATCCAGCTTCCATCTCACCAGGGCAAAGCATCTCTGGATTAGGAGTGCTTATCCAGTAGCTGGTGACTGGAAAAGTTCCTTTTCTAGGGTAATATTCTTACCATGGTCCATGGCTTATAGAAATTGTGGTCCCCAAGTGGACTTTTTCCAAACTCTACCTATAGCCTCAGAGGACCCCTGACATGACTGTGTGTGCACAAAGCATCATTATTGCCATAGTGACGGTGCTGGTGTACGTGCAGTTGCACAGGGCACCGCAATCTTCTGTGGACAGGAAGGCAAGTGCAGAAACGCCTCATGTCTGAAACTCCTCCCCTCTCCTGTAATTGATTGGTCAGCACAACCTGTCAGTCACTGCCATCTCTCTTCCACTGTTCCAATGCTCAGTTACATTTCAAAACAAAACTGGAAACAGACAAGCTTAAAATGATTGCGTAAATGCATAACTGTTAGCAGCTTTTTCTTGTGCTGGCTGCCAGCTGGCTTGCTAAACTTATTTCCTTTAGCAGCCACCTTTGTGCTCTTTTTTCCTAACCAGGAGGTAGAGGTGCAGAAGCCATTCTTCCTCTATAATGTTTCATACCAACTCCTCCATCCAAAACTCTCTGCACAGGTACACTCAAGTTGCCTTCTAACAGACCCTCAAAAGGCTGGAGTGTCTGTGGACCTGAAAATGATTGGTGCTCTTCACGGGGGAAAAACAAAGGCAACATTCAGATCCATTTTTTGTAAATCCATAATAGGGGCATGCATAAAAAAAAATGAAAGAAACAATGTTCTTGGAATAATGAAAAAAGAATTCTGCCAAAAACAAATTCATTTGATAATAGTGCCCATTTGACATGCAAACTCACAATTTGATGTGATTTCATCACAGCTGAATCTGATTTAATGCACAGTAAAATGTGTGCAGCTACTCCCTCATATAGTTATTTGGATGCATGAACGGCTATTTCTTCAACTTCAGATGAAAAGCACTTTTTCCAAATGAGGCACTAGTTTAATGTAATGCTGAAAGTCTACTAAAAACAGCTATAGTCTCACTAGGAGGTTTTGTGGAAGTCATTCTTTCTTAGCCCCCATCTGCAAAAGCATTAGCCTATTTTCAGGGCTATTGCAAACCTACTAGCTGTAACCGTAACAACCTATACAAATGTGAAGAATTTCACAGCTGAAATATCGAAGCCTCAATGTAGCTGAAGGTCATGTCTACAGAGGGACTATAGATAAATGGCCTTATCTTTCACTTTCACTGTATATATTTCAGGCAAATAGGCATGAGTCTAGGGAACTATAAAGATAATTTCAGTGAGTGTTCTCTCCCAAGTGGGAAAAGGTAACCTGATTGTGCTACTGGATTTTTCTGTCATTGCACCAATGTCTGTCCACATGCCTTGGTGTAGAGTGGAAGGCACCATTTGGCAAATGGGTGCTGTGTACCTGTATCCTGCTGCTAATTGTGAAATGACTTAGGCTGCATCCACATGGGAGAAATATAGCACCATTATGGCTGTAGTATGGTGGGTTTGCCACACGTATCTGTATCATCCCTACCACAGCTCAGCTATATCTCCCCTAAAACATGCTGGAAAACCCAACAGTTATTCAGACACAACTCTGACAATGTCTGTTTTAGAAAGCCATGGAAACAGAGACAATGGTACTATCCTCATAGGTGATTTGGCATGGTGGTACTTCAGAGACATGGTGTTCAAATTCATCAACCTTGATCAGCTCCTGAGCATCTGTGCCTAACTGTAGTTCATAAAAAAAAGTATTCATGAGGCAGATGTAAAGGCTGAGTCTGTTCTTCTCACCTGATATATGGGTGCACAGAGAGGAAAGGAACAACCCACCAGGACTAATTTCTGTCCAGGCCCTCTCCACAGATGACCGACAAGGGCAGACTTTTCGTGGACAGAAATTTGAGTTCCACTAATAGCAGTGACATGGGACCTGCTCTGGAGCAAATTGCATTTTCCCACCATAGGACGGTATTTACACAGGTAGCAGGTCCAGCACTTCCTACTCTGAATCTTGCTTGTGAGAATGCATCCTAAGACATACAGATCCAAATAATTTGTGGGAGTATGTGCAGACTTAAAATGCTAAATGCAGCAAACTCTTGTCTTCTTGTGTATCCTAAAGGGACACTCAGAAGAGAGTCCTGATTGATTGTGGTTTCCTGTTGATTGTGCTTATGATGGGAAGCCTTAGTTTGCCTTTGAATAATGCACATATTAGCCCTGTAGATGTAATCCTGTTCTCTTTCAAACTTGCAGGCACATGCGCATTGCTTGCACTTCATACACATACTTAACCCTTGAGCTCAAACTTTCTCCTGATCTTTAGCAACAGCATCTACTTCATCTGGCCCATAAAGTTCCACCAAACGGAAATGAAATTAAATGAGCTAAAGCTGCCCAGGAGTAATTAATCAGGGAGCTTCTACCTTCTTGGCAGGCTCCTGGTCTGGTTATTCATCATGAGAGTGCCTTGAGAGTTAGAGAGAAACACAGCAGCCCAACTAAATGATGTAAAAGGACAAGCTTCCCAAGAAACACCCCCATAAAACTAAGCAGGTGAGAAGCTCTTATATGTGTATTATATATAATCAAGGGCTCCTATGTGGTATAGAAGACTTCTTGCATTGTGGCAGGCAAACCGACACAACCATTCAACAATCCTAACTTGGCTATTGCAAGAGTCATTCTTTGAGCAAGTTAGAATGTCAGTGAGAGATTATGCTGCATAACTGGAGAAAGAACATTTATCTCTGCTTTGCTATCATGAGGCAATAGAGTGAGGCTCAACACCGCCAGACTTTCCCATGCAAAAGCAAGTTTTATTCACTGATCATCTCAGCTCTAGGATCAGCACTTGAAGTTCTTGGACACTTTCTGAATCACCAGCACCCTATCCAGTCCGCCCACCGACATTTTCCACTTTCTTTCAATAAGGAGCTGAGTCTGGGATTTATCATTGTAATTTTTCCCAAATGACACTACAGCAAACTGTGGGGAAAGGTTCTTTGCTACCTCATACTGCTCCAGAGCAAATCTACCAGGCCACCACCAGAAAGGAATGCCTCCAGATGGCAATATGAAATTGCAGGATCTTCTTTGGATCCCACAATTAGATTCTCACTACGACTATCAGATGGCAGGAGGCAATCCCAGGACAGTCCCTGGCTCTTATTTTGGCTGCCAGCTATTTCCATTCTTGATCCTGTTTCAAAATACCCGGATGTTAGCAAGGACCCACCCATTTTCCTTTTGCCCCCCTGCACTTGATAGCATCTGGGTATACTGGAACAGGAATGATAACATGATAGCAGACAAATGTAAGAAATCCATACTGTGGGAAACCTAGCATTGGTGCTGGATTTAATTATAATACCAATCGTTCAGGATATCACCCACATCCTGGAACTATATTGAGATTCCCATGATTATGTGAGGCAATCCCAATATAATTTTGGGAGAATCCTGAATTTTTACCTGCATCTTGAAGCACCCTAGAAGTGACGAAAATTAGATCTTGAAGGCATGAGACTGTATTCTGCAGAGCCCTATACAGTACTTTCCTAAAACTGGGTTCTCAGTAAAATTTACCATGGTAAGTTTTAAAAATGGGTAATTTTTCTGCATCCCTGTCTTAAGTAGATGTTAGCTTATTTCCCTGGAAACATTGCAGAGGAACCAGAACAGAGTGAGAAAAGAGTCATCCGTCTGTCCATCCTTTCCTGTTTTTCTGAACAGCAGATTTAAGAGGTAGATGAAGTTGAGAAAAAGGAAAGGCTATCCTTCTTCTAGCAAGTGGGTCTAAAAAGCACCTTAGAAACTAGCAGAGACAAAGAAGTTGGTAGCATAAGCTTTCATAAACGTAGACTGCATTCAGACAGGTCATAAAGTTAGGATCATATTAGGGCTGTGTTGGGATTGCCACACGTGTCTGTGGGAGTTCACCATAGCCCCAGAATACAGGGGTGATATTCTGCAATATTGTTATTACAGGAAAATCAACTTACATGCAACATATTTTTTTCTTCCACTGGGTTAATTTATTTTGAGGGAGCATTCCCAAACTCTTTCTATTTAGCTCAGAGTATGCATTTGAAAGATTACAGCTTTGCAAGATCTAAAACATAGAAAGGTCTTTCCAATTATTTCCTAGATAACTGGAGAAGCTGTTGAATGGGTTGTTCTGCTTTCAGACAAAAAAAGTGGGAAGAACACCCCCTACAGCTCTGCTATGCCTTCTCCCAACACACACCAAAAGCTAAAAGTACAGTGAACAATAGAGATGGTAGCTGCATGACTTTTGGGTATAATCCCAATATGCAATTGCTTATGACACACAAAGAGAATATCTTAAGATTGCAAGATAGGTGGTTACTATATGGTGCTCCAGATAGTATTGGAATTCAGCTCCAATTAGACCTATTGGTTTATAGCAAAGGATGATGGGAGTTACAGTTCAGCAACATCTCATAGGCTGCACATTATCTATCCTTACCTGAAGATCCCAAATGCAACTTTCTCTCTCATAAACACACTATATAAAGCAAAGAGAGGTTGTGTCACAATTTGCATGTTCAGATTAAAAACAGTTGCACCAGAGGTCTTGTGGAACTCATGCCGTTAAGGGATTCCAGATGCATGCAAGGAGACCTGGAACAGTCTCCAGCCTTCTTGAAAAGTACACAATTTTAAATCCTGGCCTCCATCAGATTACTGAACTGGAAAAATCTAAAACATACCTTTTTTAGGCAAGGTTCTGGAGAGGGCTGTCACTGTTCAACTACAGGCATGTTTGGATGAAGCTGATTATCTAGACCCATTTCAATGTGGCTTCAGACCTGGTCGTGGCACAGAAACCATCTTGGTTGCCCTGGTTGATGACCTCCTCCGGGAGAGAGACAAAGGGAATGCCACCCTGTTGGTTCTCTCAGTGGCTTTTGATACCATTGACCATGGCATCCTTCTGGAAAGGCTGCGGAGCTTAGGAGTTGGAGGCAATGCTTGGCATTGGTTCCACTCTTATCTCCAAAGCTGATCCCAGATATTGGCTGTGGGAGATACGGTATCGACACCCTGGAAACTCACTTGTGGGGTTCCTCAGGGGTCGATTTTATCTTCCATGCTCTTTAACATTTATATGAAGCAGCTGGGAGAGGTCATCAGGAGATTTGGAGTGAGGTGTCA
>MTQE01002208.1:10644366-10657308 GCA_014337955.1 Aspidoscelis marmoratus | reverse complement strand
TAAATTGAAGCTGAATCCAGACAAGACAGAGGTGCTGTGTGTCATGGGGTTTTGGGTCCGTGTAGTTGGAAGATACCCTGTCCTCCATGGGGTGGCTATGCCCTGGAAGGGACAGGTGCCTAATTTGGGGGTACTTGTGGGCTCTGCACTAACACTTGAACCTCATGTGGAGGCCATGGCCAGGAGCACTTACTCCCATCTACGGCTGGTACGTCAACTTAAGCCTTTTCTGGATAGAGACAATTTGGCCACAGTCATCCATGCTCTGGTAAACTCTAGATTGGACTGTTGTACTGCACTCTACATGGGGCTGCCCTTGAAGACGGTCCAGCAGTTGCAGCTAGTGCAAAATGCAGCCACCAGAGTGCTGACTAGAACAGCTAGCCAGACACATATCACACCAGTTCTAAAAGAATTGCATTGGCTGCCAATCCACTACTGGGCCCAATTCAAGGTGTTAACTCTGACTTATAAGGCCCCAAATGACTTGGGCCCCAAATATCTAAAGGAACGCCTTCTCCCATACTGACCTGTCTGTGCCTTGAGATCCAAGGAAGAGGCCCTCAGTGGTGGCCCCCAGACTGTGGAATGGTCTTCCCCTCGAGGTACGCCATGTCCCTTCCTTGTTATCATTTAGGAAGGCTGTAAAGACATACCTTTTTGCCTTGGCCTTTGGCTAAGGTGATCCATTCTCTCCTCAGTTACAGTTATTATTAATGCACTATTGAGCACAGCTCAATAGTGCACAATAGTGCACAGCTTAAACCTGTTGAATTTTTAAGGAGTTTTTAACTGTGTACCTCATTTTAATTTTGTTTTTATTATGTTGTTCTTAGTTGTTTGATCTGTTGTTACCCACCCAGAGACCTTATGGGGTGGAATAGAAATGGAAATAAATAAATAAATAAAGTTACTGGATATGATTTCTGCAGATATGCCATGGGAAATGCATGTGCGTGCATCTTTCTCTTTCTGTGTAGATTAGGTGGAATAAACTGGGGCAAAGAAGCAAGCAGGATGATGGTGCCCATGGCATACCCTCAATATTCTCAATGTGCAGACAAGCATAAACATAAGCAAACAAGCACTTTCTTATTCCTAGAATAATTCAAATTTGATCATAAGGACTATGTACAAATGCTAATCCAATGAGCTGGCTTCCAAGTTTCAGGCTTTTTATTAGGGGTCTCCCCACCGGCTGCCTCAGAGGATTAGGTGAACAAGCAATGTGTTGTTCTTTGACCTGGCTTAAATTCACTCCTGCTTTCCCCCTCCCCTTTCAAAATGCTTCCCATAACAACCAGTCTGATTTGTCATTATGGAACTGGAACATTTGGGTTCCTGAACAATGCTCTCCCATTGCTTTCCCCCTTGTGTTGTGCTTTAACATTTGTACAGCACTTGAAAAACACATTTGAAAAAAGTCTGAACAGAACAACATGGTTGTGGAATGCTGTTGCTAACAGTGGGTGTAATGAAAACCTAGCCAGTAAATAAGTGTGTAATGCCATTGTTTCCAATGGTTGGTGTTCTTTTTTTTTTTGCATTAAAATATGCTAAATAATGGCTGTTGTCTGTTTCACTTGCTGAAACTGAGGTGCTGTACTTTCAGTATTTACATTCTTTGAAAGATAGATGGAAAATGTTTTAAAGGGGTGTTCAGCTGAAAATGTCATTGTCAAGCAGTTTAGCTATTGTAAGACTCCAAAAAGGCTTAGCTACAAGAAGAAAAAGAATACACCAGTAATCCTTTTTGCTAGGGATGTTGGAAAACAGTATTTGCATCATCCAAATAAATTTCCACTGGAGCATGAATAACTGTTGCCACGCTATCTCGATTGCAAAGTGGTTGTAATTGGTACACAGGCTTCAGCTGGAGACAGTACTTCAACTTTGTAGTCATAGAATCCCACCTGGGCCTTCAAAGATCTTGGAGAATGGTTAGTCTATGAACTTAATCTTCCTGAAATCCAATTGATAAGGCTGGATTAAGGATAACAGGAACAGATAGCTTGGAGGAAAAGCTTTGAAACAGTTCCACCCACTTAACTGCTGTCCAAGGTGCTGATTTCGCTACAACAGAAAGGTTTGCTCAGAGTTGGTTTGCGATTTACAACCAAAACACTGTTGATTTTTGCCAAAGCAAATATTTCAATCAATTTCTAGCAATTCAGAAACAAAACAATTCCAAAATTCAACAGTTTGGGCAGCTTGAACACAAAGGAGACTGATTATCTAGGACTATGTTCAGCTTACTGGAGAAAAAACTGAAAATGCTAGGCCAGATGACACAGTTTGGCAGCTGCAATGTAAAATTTGTCATTTGTGATTTTGGTCACTTCTTACACCACAATTCTGTTGGTTCTGACATATTTTTCCAAATGCCACCTGTAGTACTAGAAATGTCTTAAGTCAGAGCAGCTAAGAGCACAAATAGAAGTCAAGCCTGAAAAACTGTAATGATCACAAATCAAGCATCATTTAGTATATTCTACTATTTTAACTAAGCAGAACCTGACAAACTTCTGCCCCCAATGGCATTGCCAAAAACTTATGTCCTTTGAAAGTGTTTTCTTCATTTCACCTGTATGGAGGTCTTGAAGGCTAGATGTCATGTCTACAAATATTCAACATGATAAATGCAGAACAGATGGTTTGTATGATGAGAATAGGTGATTCCAGCTGATTTCTAGATTGCAAGAGACAGATTTAAGGCAGGCTCATGTAACTCTATGCCAAAAATTTAAAGCTTGTTAGCCTCTGGAGTCTCCACTAGTAAGATTAATACTTCGCCAGTGGCAGTTGTGAATAAATTTACTATTGCTACTGTAACAGCATTAGTTCTCAGCAAATTCATTTTGACCATAAAGGTCAAATTTTAAGCGTTCCTTAATGTTTCAATCCATGTCATCAAAGTTTCACAAGGAGACCTTCCAAATACCAGCCATGTATTGAACCCCTTACATGCAAGTGTGAAGAGTAATAGCTTTCCAGAAGCCAGATCCACTTTTCGTTTCAAATTTGAATTACCGTAGTTTCACTCTGTAACCTTTGTCTACCTAATGTTGGAAATCAGGTATATAATTCTAAACTCCAGCTGCTTAAACAAAGAGGAAGAGGAAGAGGAAGAGGAAGAAGGCTTTTATTCACTGCTTTTCTCACTCTTTAAGGAGACTCAAAGTGGCCAACAAAACTAGCCTGTGAGGTAGGTGGGATTATGGTTGTTCAGAAGGAGAGCTGTGACTAGACCAAGGTCATCTAGCTGGCTTTGTGTAGGAGTATGGACTCAAACCAGGAGACTGCCAGATAAGAATCCAACACTCTATCCACAAGACCAAACAGGTTCAATGGGAATCAACCTGCATGTGCTACTGGAGCCAAGGACTCCAATTCAACCAGAACATTTTCTTAGGCAGGCTCAAATATTAGATGCAAAGAGTTTCCAAGAAAATGAAGGAATTAAGTGGTTATAATGAGTTACGTGCTAGAAATTTATGTTTTTTTATTATTGTTAACTGCCTTTGAATGGATTAACATCTATAATGCTGACTGATTTATTGTTATTTCTTTTTATAGGTGTCTTAATACAACTGTGTGTTTCCTACATATACTGAAATAAAATTTTGAATCTAAGCAATGCAAATGTTGCCGCAGAAAATTAAGAAACTGCAATCTCCATAAATTATACAAATCAATAAAATTTACCTGATTTCTTTTCCAACTGGAGTTTTGGGTATAATTACTTGTTATAATGAAGGTACTCATAATGATGATTTTTTAAAAAGCAACTTTTTCATTTTGAACACAAAATTGACAAAAGTGGCATCTTACTCTTTTGTCTCAAATCACAGCCTCAGTGCAGAGTACCCCCAACAGTGGTTATTAGATCCTACACCAGAGTAGATGGGGATAGCAGAATGACTAGAATTTTGGGCTTTGACTTATCTTTTAAGTCCATATTAAATGCAGAAAGCCTGCCAGGTTTCCCTCTTCACTTTGCTGCTGGCATGAACTCTGCTCTGTTGCAAGCTAATGATGGGCCAGATTCTTCTTTAAGCCAAAAGCACCCTATCATGGGAGGCTCTAGAAAGTATGTGGCTGAGGCAAAGAAATGTGCTATTGCAATAGTCAGTGGTGGTTACCAGCAGCTCTGGAATCAGTCACAGTCTGAAGTTGGGTGACAAATGTCAGGAATTCAGAGTCACTAGAACTCTTATATGTTGCAGTGTAGGATTGTATGCATGGGCTCTTTTGAGCTTCTGCCAGAATTCCTCAGTGGCTGTGACTGAAGACTCAGCCTGAAGACTCCTGACTGTGAAAATAGAGTAGGCTATGTGTACAGTTTAAGAGAACCACGTGTGCCACTTTGCTTTCTGTTAAGCAAAGGGAGATAAAAATATAAATTTTCTCAGGATGGTGAACAAAACAAACAGAACAACAATCCCTAACATAACACCATAAGCATTTAAAATGCAATGGAAGTATTATATTAATTCAATAATGAACTAAGAACATAGCTCATGTTTTACTCACCACCCCCAAAGGCCTAGGTAAAAACATGTTACTTGATACCAAAATGGGAGGAAAACCCATTCTGCAGAGTCCTAAATGCACTCTGGGTCACCCAGGTCTAGGGGAAAATACCAATATTACTCCACTCTCTATGAGTGGAGGAATATTTCACTTTTGCTTATTTATCACCCATGTCAGAAGAAATCAAGAAGAAGTGAAAGTCTCCAACTGACCACCTTCCTGGGAATCTCAGACATAACACTTCTCTTTTAAGAGGACTGAAGTGATGTGATCACATCCACGAGGTGACTTCATCCTTTGCCCCCAAAAGCCTGCAGTTTCCCCAGGGAGAGTTTGGGAGCAGGGCTGATTGCTCTGCTTAAACTTCCGGGTATGATTCATCACTGTGGGAATGGGGTGAGAAGGGTTAAATGGCCTTTTTGGCAATGTCCAAATCTTCGTCTCCCCTGACCAGCCCCATTACCACTCTGTTAGTTCTCTTATAAACCCTGAGGATTTGCAATCTGAGCTATTGTGGTATTGAGGTCTCAGCTGTGAGAACTTCCTAGTGAAATCATTTCCTGGTTATTTCCACAGCTCTGAGCCTACCTCTGGATCTGATGCTGTCAAATAGTGAGAAAGGAGGAGGTGGGCAAAAGTGAGCAGTGACCTCATCGTGAAATATCCCAGGGTTTGCTAACTCGTGTCTTTCTGAGAGCTGCTTAATCACAAGTCCATTCGGCCTAAGCCTGAATTGTCAATTGCAAGAAATGATGGAAGAGGAGAGACATACATTAGCATCTCTGCGGTAAAATGAAGAACCTACATCATTAGATCACTGTGGTCAGAGAGAAAGCTGGAAGAAAACTTTTCATTCCTTTTATGGATATATGTAAATAGAAATGTGGAAAATATGAAGCCTACTTTATTAACTCTGTTCCTTATAGGTTACGGACATCATCCGATGGCCTGTTTTGTGGATAGGCTGAAGTCTTGATGCCAAGTCTGCCACCATGTGGCAAATCTTAAAACACTTCAGATGTCTTGGTGCAACCTCAAACCTTCATCTAGGATGCCTGCTCCCTTTTCCTATGTTCTATCTTGAGACCATTTTCAGATGCAGACAGTGGCCACTTTGATTTTTTTCGTGCATCACGCAGACTAACAAAGCACTTGGGAGAATTGGAAAGGCTGTAGAATACATTATTTTGTGGCATTTTGAACACCTGCCAACATGGTCTTGTTAAAAAAAACAAGGACGGCACATAAAATCTTTGTATATTTATTGAACTGCAGGTGCTGATCAGGAAATCTGAAAGAGGTGGAAACAGCAATTAGGAGAGTTACTTTGGCTCGCATCAAACTGGATGTTGATCTGTGGTGATTTATGCTCACTTTCATGTAAGTAAAGATGCGACTCTGTTGTTCCTCTCTTTTTCCTCCGCTTCTTCCTTCCCTTCCCTCCTCCCTTCCATCCTACTTTGGATGAGGCAATTATTTTTTTAAAAAAACACAGCAGTTCAGGACCAGTTTATGACAGACATGGGTATAAATGGCTACTAGATTTTATGGCTATGTGACCTAGTATGCCTCTAAAGGGCAGCTGCTGAGAAACTGCAGTTGCAATGCAATTGCTTGTCACTGTACGAACAAGCTGCTGGACTAAACTGTCCACTGGCCTGAGCCAGCTGAACATTTCTTGTGTTCTTACATCCTGGGCCTGATAACAAGCCCTTACTTTGGTTGGACCATCATGCTTGTTGCTTGCTTTTCCTAAGTAAAGTTGTCACTTAGGCCTTTTCAACATGGCACATGTTACACTGGGCCAGTCTGGACAGAGTGATCTGAGCCAAGTCTGGAACAATGACCAGTGGCCCATGCCAAGAGTTCTCTGCATTGTGGACAGATATTTCTGGTCCCATTTTGGAGGGTCATCCCATGTGTACATGGTATTGCATGAAGGATGGAGCATGGCCTCCCAGTGGACCAGCCCACTATGTGGGCAAAGCATTCCCCTTTGGCTACTGGGCTGGTCCACTGGCCCAGGGTGGATACAGCTCTAGGAGCAGTGGTTTTTTTTACCTGTGGACCTCAGAGCACAGATCCTGGGCCATCCTGCATCTCTATGCCATCTATGAAGATTAACTTGGCTCAGCCACTCTGCTATGGATAACAGAAGTGGTGATGGGGAACCAGATGCAGCAGTGGCAGAAGATGTGTAGGAGCAGTAGAGGTAGTGGTGGTGGTGGGAGCTGAGGCCCATCTATAGCTAACCCATGCCTCTCCCAGAGCTGGCAAAGCAATAGCTTTGAGGCAAGGAAATCAGAAATCTGTTAGTGAATCCACCAACATCTGCATTCCCTGTAGCATGCTTATAGTAGCATTTAGGGTTCCTCACACTGATCCTTTTTAGTATTTGGATAGGAGACTGCCAGGAAACACCAGGTCTGTAGGCTAAGACTGTGAAGCTGTAAAAGATCCTAGAAGATCTGCCTATGCAGTCAACAGGAGTCAGGCTCAACTTGGCAGCACCTTTACTTTTATAGTATATTGAGGGGTAGAATGCAGAGTCCTGTACTCATTGAAAAAAGGATAAAAGCTGCTAAGGGCAAAGCCAAGTGACAGAGCTCAGAGCAGATGTTTTTAAGGGGTTTTAGCCTTCATGAAAGGTAAGGGCAGAGAATCAGGAGGATTAGAAAGTCCTACTTCACCGATCTGCTGACAACGCTGGGGAGAAAGCTGGAGACGGGGTGAGTGCCACCTTGTAAATCCCCCAAACAGGAGGCTGCTGCTTTCTAGCCTGGATCTTCCTGAAAACCACGTGAATAGCAAATAAGGGAGGTGCATGAATGAGGGAGGGGAAAAGACGGAAGGCTGAGGTGCTGCCATAGCAACAGATGCAAGGAAGGACAGCCCTAAGCATGAAGTCAGCACTAATATTAATCGCTGACTCCACAGTGGGTGGGACTCAGCGAAGAAAAGCAGTACGGCTGGGCTTAAGGGGAACAGAGGAAGTGTCACTGCAGAGCTTGAAGATGAAGAGCTCAGCAGCACAAGATGAATTAAGATGACCACGTGTAAAGCAGAAAAAAGGAGGGGAAGAACAGCTTGAGGCAGAAATGGGGCAGGCATATCTTGGCCCTCTGACATGCTGTACCTGCACTTGGGCAGGAACAGGGACCCTCTGTTATCTATTTTTCATCTTGTTAAACAGTCTTACATAGCAGCATGGAGAAGACAACTCCTTAGAACTAGTCTCCGGAATGAGCAGGTGAGAAGGATGTCACTCCTTCTCTCTTACCCCTCTCTGGCAAATCTTTAAATGGTGGTTCTTTGGCTGTGCTCACACCTTCACTTTAAACCTTTTCCAGTCCGTCTTCAGGTCTGACTTCTTGAACCTTTTCATTTCTGTCCATTTTATCTGGGGACTTTACATTCAGAAAAGTCCAAATGGAGGGTAGAAAGTCCACACAGAAAACAGATAGAAATGAAAAGGTGGCAGCAGTCCGATCTGAAGATGGGCTGAAGAAGGTTTAAAGTGAAGGTGTGACCGCTGCCTCACGGTACCCACTGTTATTGAGACAAAGAGAGTAGGTGATGGAGATGCCCTAACAGCCACTGCTTTCACTTCCAGAAATAAAACACGGTCTAGTTGTACTTTGTAACTTTTGTCTGAAACATAGCAGCAGGTTTGCAAACAATGACTGAGGATTTCTATATGGCCCCTCCAAACAAACAAGTAAAACAAGATGATTGTTGAAAAAGATAGTGATGACATAACACCAATCATAGTAGGGAATAGGCACTGAATGTAGGGCTGTGGTGAATGGTGAAGTCAGACAGGGGTAAAATTGCCAGGCTGTCCATTCTGGTAAAATGAACTACTAAGGTGGGGACCTGATCTGAGTTCCCCAAAGTCTGTGGAGTGAAGCAATGCAGAATAGTGATCACGAGCAGGATGTCTCAGGGAGCTGATAGCTGGTGAAGGTTTTGCCTTCATTTTCTGCTTGAGAATTTCCAGAAGCAATTGGTGGGCCACTGTGTGAGACAGGACACTGGACTAGATGGACTGTGGCCTGATCCAGAAGGGCTCCTCTGATGTTTATATCCCACCCTTCACCAAATAGATATCATCACACATGGACAGAGAGTGTCAGCACATGTTGCAGTCTTGGTCATAAGAGGAGGAAATCCTGCATTGAGCGGGGGGTTGGACTCAATGACCCTTCCAACTCTATGATTCTATGAGTGTATTATGGCAGCAATCTCAATTTTACCTGACAATCCTGGGCTTCTACCTTAGTGGTTTTCCACAGAGTGCTCCAGGCAATGGGCCCATGAGGCTAGGGCCATTCCCAGTGAGGCCATGTCTCCCAGACAGTGTGCTGGCATGCAGAGCCAGCCTTCAAAGGAGGCAGCTAGCATGGTCCTATGGATCATAAAGAAGATGCCTAGATTGCTCAGTATCCTAGGGAAGAGAAGGAAAGTGCCCTAAACATTTGGGAAGTAATTCTGCTTCAAACACTGTACTGTTTAGGAATGACTAAAATAAATGTGCACCAATATACATTGCTATGCACAGTAGCCCCACCCATGGAAAGGGCTACATCAGAAGCAACCATGCTTTTGGAAACCAAGTAAGTTCCCTATACCACATGGACTCCTCAGGAGTTGCATGAAGGTGCCAAAGAGAGCTGAAATTATCAAGTAAAACATCTGACAGTCCTGGATCCCTATTGCAGTTAGTGCTCTAACAAACTGCAGTTTGCTGCATCCTTACTTTAAGAACATAAGAGGAGCCCTGCAGGATTTGGCCACAGACTATATGGTCCAGCATCCTGTGCTACCAACTGCTTCTGGGATTCACCTGAATTGTTTCACCGGAATTCAGTCCCCTGCAAATGGCTTTTATAGGCATCCTGCTGTCTCTCCAATCTGGAGGTAGTATCTAGGCATGCACTGGAGTAGCCATTGATACACTTGTCATCCATGAATTTGTATAACCCTCCCTTAAAGCTATCCAGGCTGGTTGTTGTCACCACCTCTTCTGGTAGCAAATTCTATAGGTCTGGGGGGAAATAAATACTTCCCCTTGTCAGTCCTAACTCTACTGCCCACCAACTTCATGCAGCACCCCATTTCTAGTGTTGTGCATAAAAGAAAGTACTTTTTCTCTATCCACCTTTTCCACACCATGCTTGATTTTATGCTTCAATCAGGTCATCTCTTAAATGACATCCTTTCAAGGCTGAAGTCTGGTTTCGTAAAGTGGCCTCCCAAGCATTCCTGTCCTAGGTCTTACTCCAGCTACCACCATACATGCCAGAGTGGTCTCTGGGGCACTTCTCCAGGCCCTGGGAATGACCCACTTCTGGGGTTGCTTCCAGGCATGGCAATAAGTTCTCCCTGGCCTATTGTTTCAAACTGGGGAAACATTCATTCCCTGGCTCCAAAGACAAGCCAGGCCAGGCTGCCATAATGAGGGCAGCTGCTGGCATGCTCTGCAGGGCCTAGCCCCATTCGTGGGGAACAGTTTCCTCAGTACATGCCAAAATGTGCACTGTGGAGCCACCCTAGGTTCTACCCTGGAACTCCAGCCAGGAGCTGTCCAAAGTTCATATATAGATGGGTGGGTGCAAAACATGATCAGTGCAGGCCCAGAGGTTGCAAAATTATTTATTTATTATTTACATTTCTATCCCGCCCCATACCTGAAAGTCTCTGGGTGGGTAACAACAGATTAAAATAGAATATACATTAAAGGATGTTAAAAATTTAGCACATATAAAACAATATACAATATGTTTAAAATGATAGTGTCTGTACTGGGGGAGGGAACATTAACAGCTCAGCCAAAGGCCAGGGCAAAGAGGTGCGTCTTCACTGCCTTCCTAAATATATATAAGGAAGGGGCCTGACACACCTCGAGGGGGAGGCTATTCCATAGTCTGGGGGCCATCACAGAAGAGGCTCTCTCCTGGGTGCCCACCAACCTCACTGTTGAAGGTGGTGGGACAACCAGGAGGGCCTCACCACTTGATCTTAAGGCACGGGCAGGTCGATATGGGAGAAGGCGTTCCCTTAGATATTTGGGGCCCAAGTCATTTAGGGCCTTATAAGTCAGAGTCAAATTAAAATCTGTTTCTTTTTTACAGTACAAAGAAGGGAATGAGCACAGCCTGCCTAATCCTCCCCAGACAGCAGAACACCCCCCCCCTCCCAAATGACTGACACTTTGGTCACTGTGGGCTCCAGACACTTGCTTTGGTGGCTGGCTGGATCTCAGGGGAGAGGCAATAAAAAACCTCTTTATCAAAAGCCATGGATGAATGGGTCCTTGCAGCAGGAGAGAGAGTTTAAAATATCATACATAGATTATCACTGCCTTTTGACTAAAGCATCAAGTGTATGTGAACCAACTAAGGCAGACTGATTGGCTGGGACTGTGGTTCTAGAATTCATCCAGCATCATTCAAACCGAGCCCTTGCCAGTGCAAAGTGACACCTCCCTGTGAGGAAGAAAGGTAGGGTTGATAGAGTTTGAAAGCCAGAATCACAGAATTAGAGCTCTATCTTGAATCCTGCTGAAGGCAGCCTTTGGCAACTCACCCACATACTCTGCCTCAGCCCACCCAAAGGTACCAATGGGGTTTGCCAATAATAAAACAGAGTGAAACACTAGCGCTGACCTACTCTGCAGTGCCACTGCAAGGACAGCTTAGACAGCTTATCTGAGTAGGCAAAGTGTCTCAAACATCCCAAGGCCTTTTGCGGATGCAGTGTGATAGGCAGCGAACACAGCGGCCCTTCTACTGGCTTGCTGCAATCACACAGACTGTCTCTTTCTAATTCTGGCACAACCATGTGACTTTGCATCAGTCCTGCCAGGCTGTACAATCCTGAGGAACCCTGTGTGAGAGAGAATGGTGTATGACTTTCATTTCACAAAAAGTCAACTCAAACATATGGCTTTTAGAGAGGGGAGGGGAGGGGAGGCTGACACCCTGGACTGACAGTCACCAAATGTTGCATAATCAATTAGGTAACACAAGAGAAAATGGTTTAAGCAGGTTTCTCCCTGTCCTGTGAGTTTCCATTATCTGAAAGAGGATGAAAGAAAAATTGCCCAAACTTGCAAAGTGTAGTAGAACAAGGCCATCTCCAGACGGCAGCCAGATTGACCCCGCAAGGAGTCATGCAATTAGTGCCTCCTAGTGAGACAGCACCATGGGCATTGCTGTCTTTGGCACATTTTAACTGATACTCACATCTGGGCATTCAGGCACCTGGAATGTCTGGATGTGCTCATCGTTCCATCTCTGGGCATGCATGGATGCCTTTCAGCTTCTACACATGTACATTGGATTGAACAATCAAGGTGGCTCCATCCAAAGGGTAAATGTAAACACAATATTGTCGGAAAACCCATGATCAGTAATATTTTTGGGACATTTGGGGGGGGGAGGGAAATGGGAGTATGTTGGAGTTGCCTCAAGTACATGAGGCAACCCCACCAAAGCAGCAATGTAATGGTGCTATGTTCCCCACATCTGGATGGGGCCCAAGATAAAGCAGGAGTTGGGTTTGACTTCTTTCCTCTCAATGCTCCCTTGAGGTAAGGTGAATGTTATACTACCTAATA
This sequence comes from Aspidoscelis marmoratus, assembly GCA_014337955.1. Classification (NCBI taxonomy): domain Eukaryota; kingdom Metazoa; phylum Chordata; class Lepidosauria; order Squamata; family Teiidae; genus Aspidoscelis; species Aspidoscelis marmoratus. The sequence continues at coordinate 10,645,154 of MTQE01002208.1, read as the reverse complement.
TCTGAGATGCCCAGGTTTGAATCTCCCCCCCCCGCTTTTTTTTTGCTGTGTCTGACCAAAGTCCAAGCCAATGTTCCTTAACAGTTACACAGAAAAACTCTTCTGTTTTTGCACAACTATTAAAGACAAAAGAAGTAGGAACCCTGGTCTAGGTTCTAAGAAGGTGCCCTATCTCAGGAGTTTCAGCTCCAATAATGGGAGCTTGTTTAGACCGTTTCTCCCCAGTTCTCTTCCGTATGCCCTGTCCCAGCATCACCCAGCAAGGGATCTAGAACCTTTCCCAAAGCTTATTGCAAACACTGTGAAGTACAGGTATTGTGGAACTTACTCCCTCCACAGTTATTGTTGACAACAACTCCTATTCTTTCCCAGTTTTGGCTCTGCAGTTTGGGGGCATCAGGAATTGGATGGCAGCAACTTGCTTCTCTGGTTCTGAGGCAATTCTGAAGCATCTCCTGAGAACTGTGGCAAAATTTACCTCAAAATTAACTTCACCTGGGGGGTGTCCCCATGCACTCTATAGTCCGAATCAAATCTGAACCCGACTCAGAGCAGCCCCATGCAAAGCCCCCAAACAGGGCTACATGCAGAACAAATTGCCCAAATCCATGGTAAAAAACCCTTCCCTTGCAAACTGTTCTCACTGCCATTTGGGAGGCAGGCCTGGATTATTTTGGAGGCTTGGGGATGCTCCTGGGTTATTAGGGGAGGAGATTGACACTCACGTCATTGGCAGGTGGGTTTCACATCCTGTGCTTGCCATTCCTGTCCTGTGCATTGGGGATCAC
>MTQE01002208.1:10609398-10628376 GCA_014337955.1 Aspidoscelis marmoratus | reverse complement strand
CCTTTGGGGGTCGAACTACCCTTTCAGAGGGGTCACAACAAGTCTCCTGCAGCCCCTCCCTCCCTCCCCCTCCCAGCTGCCCCACCCTCATGGTTGGGGGTCTCCACAACGTGAGGAACTGCATTAAGGGGTCGCGACATTAGGAAGGCTGAGAACCGCTGCTTTATTTCATTAGCCTCTTTACACAACCAGCATTTGTTGTCCTTGTGACTTTTTCATTTCGTGGCCATTTTCGTGGTCCAGTTCTACTGGTCCAGCCCATGAAATCCATCACAAGTTGCACTGTTATCATTTGTCCATAAACCTGATTCCGGCCTTACTGATTTATGTTTTTGTTTTTTTATAGAAAATACTGACTGCAAGGTTCTGCACATTTACCTTAAACCGGATCCATTTTAATTCATCATGATTTCTGAGTACACATACAAACAACTGTTAATTTATTTATTTTTGTGTTTAGACTCCATTTTTCTTCCAAAGAGTCCAAGGATGCAGAACTGTCCTTCACTCTACCTTTAAAACAATCAGAAGAGGTGGTGACAGCAACCGACCCGGATAGCTTTAAGAAAGGGTTAGACAAATTCATGGAGGGGAGAGATATCAACTGCTACTAGAATGTATGCCAAATACTCCCTCCAGGTTGGAGAGACAGGCAGGAGGCCTCTCAAACACGTGTAGGAAGTTGATAGCAGGTGAAGGTTTTGCCTATATCTTCTGCTTGAGAATGCACAGAAGTAACTGGTGGGCCACTGTGTGAGACAAGATGCTTGACTAGATAGGCAGTGGCTTGATCCAGAAGGGGTCTTCTAATTTCTTTATGTCCTTATGTAATCCTGTGTGGCAGATTCAGCTGAGATATAGTGACCTTTCCAAGTGAATATCCACTACCGCATGAGAATTTGAACTGTGGCCTCCAGGGATCTGAAATTTGGCCACCCCACCATGCTGGTAATTGTGTTGAACGTATTTTCATATCTCAGGCTGACTTTAGGCCTTCAGGTGCTTCTACATTCAAATCCAGGCTTGCTAACTGGTTCCTGACATTCTGGTCTCAAAGACTGAGACTTCTACTGGGCCCTCCACAGTTCTCTAGGACACTCTGGAGTGAATGGAACTGATACAAGCCACAAAAACAGAGAACTCTCAAGACTTAAGATAGGAAGAGACCAATACTAAAAATTGCTTGACAAGGTAATAGTGATGAGGAAGTTAGCTGAGGTCCAAAATTGCTCAGAGTCAGCAAACAGAAGGTGTGGGGCAGGAGGTTTTCATTACGTAAATAAAATCCCTGAGTGCAAGTAAAAGAACTAGCTCCATATACAGGCACTATCAGAACAAGAACTCTGCAAGAGGCAAATGTCTGAAATGGATTGTATTATTAATTTAGCTGCTTGCTGATAAATAGTAAGGATGTGCATGGATATTCAAAAATTCAAAAATCTGTTTGAAATCCAACAAATATCAACATTTGAATTCGAATTGGGTTTTCAAAAATCCAAATTTCCAAATTCGATCGAATTTCAAATATCCGAAAATCCGACCTGTATTTTCAAATAATTCAACTAATAGATCCATTTATATTGCATCCGAATATTGGGTCTATTTGCACTTATAACACGGGATAACATGGGATGACAATGGGATGCAAACGGAACGAAAATGGGACGTTTGTGAATTTGAAAATCGGATACGAACATTCCCGACATTTGTATCATTCAATTTGAATTGGATTTTCAAAAGTACAGATCCAGATAATCCGTATTCTAACCGGATTTTCAACAATTAGGATTTTTGAATTTCAAATCAAATTGAATATTCGAATATTTGAATTGACTCGAATTTGAATGCAAAAAATGAATTTGTGCACATCCCTAATAAATAGGAACAAAATCTTATTAGTGGATTCCTGAAGCATCTGGTTGTCATCTAAGAAGGACATACAAAAATATACATTTTCATTGAATACTCAACCCTAATACTTTGCTTCATGGTGGGCATTTTCATTTCAAATAAAAATAGTATTATAATACATGATACAGCAATATGATTTTGCACAGCTGTGGCCAGGATGAAAACAAATTTAAACTCAATTCTTTATGTATTCAGAAGCAGCAGGACCAAATATTTACAAAAGGGGACAAAGAAGGCATGCTGGAGGGTAGTAGGTAAATATTCATACATTTTTGACACTGGTGTAGTTTAGTCAAGATTGTATTATGGAAGACCAATGCTTACAAATAGGTCTATCTTGTTAAAGCTTCTTGATAGTGGTACATTAGAGTTAATGTATGGAAAACATGCTCTAGTTTTAAAAACTGTATAGGAGAGGGAATATAAGTCCACCTTTTAAACAGCTATGAAAGTTACAAAATCCTTGGCACTGAAATCCAGCAACCATTTCCTATTTTGATTTTTATGCTTCTATGTCAAACAATTCCATGAGGGTCACCCTCCATCTAACAGGTGGATCTGCATTCTTGACTATATTTGCCTCTTTGCCCAGCCACGGCAGACCACAGCTTAAGGGCAAAGTGTCCTGTTAAATTCAAGCAACTGCTTAAAAGAGCATGAGTTTTACAGATCAGCCTTCTTGCTCTCCTTCTACTGGAACTGTCATCATAACATTAACAATTATCATTAAATTTGAACAGTAAAACAGCATGATTCAGGTACCAGTGGGAAAAGTACAAGGAGCTTCCTGGAAGTCAGGAGAGATGCTGTTAAAAAAGATTAAAACTAACTGAGAAACATTTCCCTGCCTGGGACAGAGAAAGGAGGAGGGAAAGTGACTCACAAGCCTAACAACAACAACACAATCTGACCTGGAATGTAAAGCACAGACTACAAACAAGGCAAGCAAAAGAAATCCAGGATAAGTTATGGAGGAAACAGAGAGTGTCGCTATTATCCAAGAACTATGCTGGTACCTACCCACCTCAACTTGACCAAATTTCAGATTGCATGAGACCCAACCTGTGGATCCAGTAGATTGGGAGAACAAGCAATGTCTGGTGGGTAGTATACTGCCTGCTTGTGCCATCATCAATTTGCTAGAGCTCTTGCCCCTTTAACAGGGGCATGGAGGAAAGAAAGCCAGCAAAGACCTCCTGCATGACAGGCCACATCTGCCGACCCCCCCCCTTGCTTTGCAATATTAAAGGTGCATAAGCCCTGACCCCTGACCCACCCAGCCACTCTTTGAACAGATCATGGGTACAACCATGGGAGATTCTCCTCCCATCCAAGGCAAGTTCTTAATTAGTCAAGGGGAGTAATTTGGAACATACCATATTGTCTCTGGTATTTCAAAAACCGCTATTTTAGAAATGGAACTATAGATTCGGGTTCCTATTTGTCCCACTATTATAAATAACTGTAGTCAGATCTCCCAAACCCATATGCTACCATATTGTCCATCCTCTGTCTGAAAGACCTACTTCAGTCCTTAAGGAAATGTATCATGTTTTCATCTGACGGTAGGAGTGGATTAATACAGAAATAGCTGTAGTTCAGTGGAAGAGGCAGGGGGTCCCAGGTTCAATCTCCAGCCTTTCCCTGGAAGTGGGCAGTGGCAAACCATCTCTATATCTTTGCCAAGAAAACTGCATAAAGATGCCTGTGGAGGCACCTATGTAGTCAAGCAGGAGCTGGTACTGATGGTACAGCAGCCAGATACTGCGGTAGGAAGCAACAATGCAAGGTATTCCTTCCCCAACATTATCACTTCCTGCCCAAACAGCACCACAGCCAGTGCTGCCTTCATGTGTTTTTTGTGCTGTTCAGTCTGGGCATTTTGGCCAGCACTGAATTCCTACACATGCATGGTCTGCTATTTCAGCTTCTACATGTGCATGGTGGTTGGAGCAATGATCGTCACTCCGTCTAGATGGTGAGCAAAAGCACTATTGCTGGGAAATCTGTGATCAGCAATAGTATGTAGTGCTTTTTAGGTGCGGGGAGAAATGGGGTTATGGTGGTGTTGCCTATAATAGGTGAGGCAACCCCACCACAGCAGTACCATAACAATGCTGTATTCCTTAGTGGTTTTTAATCAGAGACCTTAAAGCTTTCCAAGTAATGTGGTGCCTTCAGATGGCAATAAGTGACTATAACATCTAAAGAACATTCCACAATTACCTCTCACCATGTCTGGTAGACACAGGAGGAAATTGTAGGCTTTTACCTGTGTCTGCCTGTTGCTTCCATGATTGTTCCTCTTGAAAATACCCAAATGTTGGCCAAGTGCCCATCCACTGCCCTTTGGATTTTTTTTTTTCGTGTGTGTTTTTCCAAGAGGAAAAATCATGGGAGAAGCAAGTAGACACAGACTACAGGAAACCTGGGATCATTGCTGGATTTCTCATAATGACAATGTTTTGGTATATTTCCTCAATTCTGGGGTTATATTGGGAAAGCCAAGGATACATGTGACATTCCCAACATGCTCCCAGGAGAAAATTGTGGGTTTTAACTCTCAACTGGAGGGTATTCATAATCTTCATGAGCACACTAGGAGAATTCAAGAATTTTAAGTGGGCAATACCAACCTAACAGGGCACATAAGCGGTGATTAGAGGGATCCATTCCAAACAAGACTTGATCCATTATGAGTCCGTGAGACATGTTGCTCCTCTAACACCTCACCTGTTCTGGTCTGATATATACAGTAGCTCTGGCACCCACGTGTATTTTATTTTCATCTCCAAAGACTGTGATTCAGGTGTCTATATAAAAGAGAAATGTGGGGTCCAAAAGCCCCTTCTTTGTCTAATTTCACACTGGAAGTAAAGATAGGCAAAAGAGAAAGAGAAGGACAGCAAGGAGGGAAAGAAATGAGAAATGTCCCACTTATTCTAGCTTTGGTTCTATTTAAGCCCATTATTCCTATTTCTTTGCATCATTCAATGGCACCACCAACACACTGTGTCACTTAAGAGGTTTTTAAACAGAAAGCAAAAACAATGTTTGGACCAAAACAAGTAGAGGGAGGCAGTATTAGGGTGACATTTCAGAATTGGAAGGCTTATTTTATTGGATTACTGTCTGATCCCTCAAGATCCTTAAACCAGAAGTTGTCATTCATGGGGCATCATTAAAAGGTTGCAAAAATAAATGGATTTGGCAAAGGACAAGGTACTCATTTACCTTGTAAATCTATTGAAATCATGAGACTTACCTCACAGCTATTATACTGCACTATTAATTTGTTATGTTGTGACTGCAGATACTCCAGCTTCTAAAAATGACAGTAAGCAACTAAGCATGGTTTGTGTCTGTGGAGGAGACATAATTCTAAGCTATGAAGACTGAAACCTTTCCATGATGTTATAAAGGGGAAAGGGAAAAAACAATGAAGACAAAGGTTTTTTTTTTCTATCCAAGGACAGGAGCTTTTCTTCCCTAAACCATAATTTGTCTCTTGCCTTCTACTACTATCTTAAAACAGTGGTCGTGTAAGACATTTTGGTAATATGCAGATTTATGTTTATAACCAATCGATTGGTTATCAGCTGAATGGCTGCTAATTAACGAATTAAAAGGCTTTTTATTTGGCAGTCTTCTCCACATCCTTGGAGAACGCGCAGCACTAGCTCTCTGTTGAGTAGAGTCTGATGAAAGGAGGAAGCTGTTTGGCTTTTCTCCCTCAGGTGTCAAAATATTTTAGACAGGCTAAACGTGCTTCATTGTCAACGTTTTGAGTGCAGGACTTTCCTTCGTTGAGGCACCATTTTCATTTTGTCTCCCACAAAGACACTGCTGAGCCTGAGCCGCCTCTGTTGCTGCAGAAAGCCCTATTGTCGGCTGATGTTGCTTTAAAGTAAGCTAATGGATTTTCGGAAGCGTGGCGTGACAAGCAAAAGTCTCATTTCTGGCCTTCCCTGTATTGTGAGGATTTCTCTGCCAATCTCCTTTCATCTTCCCACCCACTCATCCCCAAGAGAACACAGGCTTCCTTCCCGCTCCTCCTTCGCCTGAAGGCTAATTAACCAAGAACAGGAGGCAGAGAGCAAGAGCCCTGCAGTGTCCAGCTGGCCAGCTTTGCATTAGGTGGAGAGAAGAAAGCAGTCGCCTCTTCTGCCAGCCCCTTCCCCCAGGCCCTCTGGTAGGCAAACAGTATCATCCAGATCTCTTAAAAGTACCAGCACAAACTGCTAAAGCGTGCTCCTGAGCAATCTCCCTAGGGTCCCCAGGGAATTCAAAGAAACCTTGATCTCCAAGGAGCCACCTCCCAGAGGTTAGGCCAGGCTACTGAACACTGGACCATAATGCAACAGTGCTAGGTTGCTGTGGTGGCCTTGTTTGCCTGAATGGTTGAGTGAGCTGACAGAGCCAAATCGTGTGTGTGTGCTTTGCATCCTTGGCAAAGTATGATCCTATAAGGCTCCACAGTAAACTTTCTACCTGATTTGGGCAGGCAAAAGGAAAGCTTGCTACAGGCTTACTCAGACTGCAGGCTGCTTGAGAGACAGGAGAGATACTAGAGGCCATTTACACAGAGTTGAGAAAAGATGAGACGTCGCCTTCATTTTCTGCTTGAGAATGTCCAGAAACTGATGTTGGACTATGGTTCAAGACAGGATGCTGGACTAGATGAACTGTGGCCTGATCCTGCAGGAGTCATCCATCAGCAGCCTTGTTTCTGCATTGTGTGAGAGTTTCAGTTTATGAAATGTCTTCAAGGAGAGCACCACTTATTGTGTGTTACAGTAGCCAAGTCCAGAGATTTTCAGTGCATGAACCACTATGATCAAACTATCCCTGCCCAGAGATGGTTCCAATTGGCAGATCAGTAGAAACCAGTATTAGCCACCAATGCCATCTCAAAATCAAGTGACAGGGATGAACCTGAGAGCACCTTTAAGGCAGCGCACACCTGACCCTTCTAGAGACGCACAGGTCTGTCAAGAACAGGATGCTTTGCGGCTTCCTGAACTTCAAAGCATGTGACAGGCAGCATCTCCAGCTTGCTTGGATTCAGTTTCAAGGTATTGGTCCACATCAGCCCATCACTGCCTCCAGTGCAGAATGCAAAAGGACTGTGGTCTTTAGCCTAAATTATATATGTAGACTAGAAACAGATGACTGTTAGGGCTGGTGCCAAAGTTTGTATGAGGAAAAATAAGCTGGGGAAGAGGTTAGAAAAGAAAGTACTGAGGGATTTTTTAAAAATGGAGTTGCTCCAGGCATGGGTCAACACAAACATGTGTTAATCTTTCAGGAGATATAAATGAAAGTCACCCAACAATTTTCAACATATGCAACAATTTTCTTTGCAACAAAACAAAGAAACATCTAAGAAGGTGGGAGGCATAGTAAAAAGTGGAGAATCCTAAAGCTTAGCAGCTGTGATCCACAGAATGGGACACAGGACAAGCAAGGGACAGGGATCTGCTGTGCTTGGAACCTTAACTTAGATGTTTCTAAAGCAGAGTTTGGTCCACTGTGGACTGAAACACAACCTGGAGATACCCAAGTGGGCTTCTAATTGGAGCCTTGCCCCATCCATACAACACTCATGGAAGTGCTAGGTGGACCACACTTGTATCTAAGGTGTAGAAAATTGCCTTTACCTTGTGCATGAGAGAGAAAGAGGGATTAAATTTAGAATCTACTGCAACACTTACTCTGTCCTGGGAAAAAGCTACTCTGGATTTGCTCAAAGCTTCTTCACATATTCCACAACTCTTGATATATTCATGGGCTGAATTTTTTGTGAGACTATTTCAGGTACTGCCAGTGGGTGGAGAAAGTGTCACCAGAAATGTAACATGCACAGAAATAGACCGAGGAAGACATACGCACACAGAGAGTCAGTCAAATTAAAAAGAAAGGAACCCAGTCCAGATTCAGAAGCACTCAATAAAGGAGCAGAATACAGAGGACTACAGAGGAGAGATGAATCTCAATTTTTGTTGAGAAAATGAACAATGATTCTTATCCTGCTTTGCAGTCCTTCAGGTCAATTGCATCTGAAGTGTGAATAAGTATTTATTCCTTACTTTGGATTTTGTACGCAACAGCTATCCTTTATTTAAATTCTAAGGCTATAACCCCATGGGTGCTTGGTGGGCCCAGTGAGTCTTCCAGGGACATGGGGTGTTTTTCCACTGTCACTAGAAGTACCCATTAAGTACCCATTAATGGGTACAAAAATGCCATTACGTACCTATTAATGGGTACTTAATTGGTACTTTTAGTGACAGTAGGAAAACATCCATGGTGTCCAAATTCTCCTGCCCCCAATCAGCTCCTGCTACTCTGCAACCAGCCCTGAGAGAAGCCCAATTATAGGCAGCACTAAAGTACTCTCAAGGCAGACTGTGGAGGCTCAGCTGCTCGCTCCTGCTATGTGGACACACAGAGGGGGAAGGAGAAACGGGCTGCATCCAGATGTTGCTTACTTATTCCACCATTTTGGGATATTTCAGAATAGAACATGGATATTCCAGAATGAAGCATTCCAGTAAGTAGTTTATTCCAAAATTTCCCAAAATAGCAGAATAAGAAAAGGGTATTCAGATACAGGTCTCACTATACTATCAAATGACACACTATTAACCATATTTTCTGTACTCGGAGCCAGCTTGAAGCCGAAAACAGCTGTGTGGGCCAACGTCCACCCACTATAGTAATCCAGACTCCGCAAATGGTGTTTGTTTGCCACACTGTCCCCTCCAGTGACAGGTCCTGCATCTTTCACTCCAGATCCTGCCCCTTCAGGCTATGTGGACGCAGCCTTACTCGGTTGCCTCTGAAGGGCTGAGAAGCATTAAATATTTGCATGTATGACCTCAGAAATTATAGCAGAGGGAAACCAATGGTAGTGCTATGGTTTTTCTGCACTGAGCCTTGAATTACGATATTTTCTCATCCAAGGCCCACCATTCTGTACCTACTGCAGAATATGTTAAAGTCTTCTGGCAGGGAAACTGAAATAGCTCCATATTACAGGATTTTGCCCAGCATCTGTTCATCTACCATTAAAAATATTTCTTTGTTTTCAAAATCCCTGTTCAGCAAAATTCCTTTCCAAGTTTAAGTAAAAGCTTCCTGTTTTCAGGTCTGGACTACTCTATTGCTTCCTATGATTAATGCATTTGGCAACTTTTCTTATTGGCTCTACTGCATTCTTTTTTGCTGTTCTTTTTATAGACAAATATGTAATTTTGCAATAAAAAACAGATTTAAAAAAATTCCTTCTCCTCCCTAAAACATAAACTGGTAGGGAGACAATACCAATGCAATTCCTAATAAATAAAGGGATCCTTTCAAAGCCAACACACCCACCCTAAATACAGTCCAGTTGGGAACAAATATACATAAAGAAATCAAAATTTGCAGGGGTATAAGGGGGGAGGGTCAAGACCTCCTCGAAACAGGTCCTTGAGGACTGAATATGGGTAGCAATAAGGGCATGTGAAACAGAAAACCAGGAGGAAGTATGAAACGCCTTATTCTGGCTGGCTGGCTAAAACTCTGAACAAAATCAACATGAAAAAATAAATGAGACAACAACTTCAAACTAGAAAAATGTTAATTAAAGTCTGAAATATTATGGGAAGACTTCACAGGAGGCATTGAACTGAAATCCTTGGGCATGATGTCACCTAGAGGTTTTTCACAAAACAAATGATCAAATAATGGCATTTCAGAGAAGAGAAGTCACTTAGGATAGTAGCAGTAAAACTCCTTCTGAGTGCTCAAACTCCTGTACAGATGTATGCAGCACAACCAATTTAATTTGAATGGTAAGATGGTATAAGAAAGACTCTGCTCTTTTGTAAGGCTTGGTATATAAAACTAAGAACAGCTCTGTCCACCTTCTCTTGCCTATTAAATATTGCAACGGAAAATGTCTTCATCTAGGCAGTATAATTTAATATTTGGATTTAATTCAGAATACTGAATTATATTTGTTACACAGGATTTCCTGTAAGAAGCTGAAATCCAACCCTCCTAGATTTTCAGAAGTTGCACTTGACAATCTATACCAGAAATAGGGGGAGCTTCTGTCCGGAGATTTGCCTTGAGCCATCCAAACTGCATTTTGATTCATTTCACTCCTCCCTGAAAGTACACATTTGTAAGGCATGAATTACCTTTACAGAGGCCATGCTGATTTTTCTTCAGCAATGCTTACTCCTCTATGAGTACTAATTTTATCCCTAATTATGGTTTCCATCACTTTACCTGGACCTAATGTTAAGCTGACTGGTCCATAATTTTCTGGATCACACCTGGATCCTGCTTTTGAAGATTTGTGTTACATTGCTACCCTACAGGCACAGAGCCTGACCTTAGGGAAAGACTGCGTATTACAGCTAGAAAATCAGCAATTTCATAACTGAATTCTTGGATGAAAGCCATCTGGTCCTGGTGATTTGTTAGCATTTAGTTTAGTAAGACATGCAAGGATCTCCTCCCTGGTTACCTCTGTTCAATTTAATTCTTCTGACTCCATCTCTGAAAACATAGGCTCAGCTGCAGGCATATGCCCTCTGTCTTACTCAGTTCTTCTTAGGTAAATTCCTACTTCTGATGTACTTAAAGTAGTTCTTATTATTTCTTTTGAAAATCATTTTTCACACTACCTTAAATTTCTCCTGCCAGGATCCCCTTTCCCCTGGTTGAGTCCACAACCATCTGCTCTTCGAAACATTCACTTAGAATGTCTAGAAATTTTGTCTGTCTCTCATGAGTTGAACAAGAGTTTACCCAGGTCATGTCCTCATGCAAGAGGTTTGGGGTAGGACTGGCTCCCATGTACTGGATGCAGGACTGAACCTGAATCTTGCTTGCCCCCATGCCATGACTGCTAACGCAGGCTGAACCCAAATCTTGCCGTCCCCATGCATGGCAAGGGTTCACAATTGCGGCTGGCAGGGGAGAAGCTTGGGTTTGCTCCCTTTTCCAGGCAAGCCACAATTGTGCTTGTTTGCCTGGAAAAGGGAGTAAACCCAGGGCCATCCCCACACACAGGCTCAGCTCAGACCAAATCACCCAAACCGTGGTGAGAACAGTTTTTTTCCAGGACCAAATTTGGTCCTACTTTGGGTGATTTGGTTCGAGAAAATTGAACCAAATAAAAAGTACATGGGGACAGCCCCTCCCAAAACCAATTTCAGTTCAGGACCAAACGTGCATGGGAACGTGCCCCCAGTCTATGTGAGAGTAGATACAACTAGCCTTTCCTTTTAGGATGCCTCCTTTACCTCATTTTCCTAATGCCAGTCTCCTTTGGGTGTTTGCTTAGGAGGGCAATATAAGACATGTTTTCTAGCCTCGTATTCTTACCCACAGTGCCTAGATATTCACCTAGGCATTCCACAGTTCATGAGATTTCAAAGTATATCACCTCCAATTCACCCCTTTCTGTACTTCCTGAAAAGGGCAACCAGAATGATTAAGGGTCTGGAACACCTCCCTTACGAAATCAGGCTGCAACATCTAGGCCTCTTCAGTCTAGAGAGATGGCGTTTAAGAGGGGACCTAATTGAAGTACATAAAATTATGCATGGTATAGAAAAGGTGGATAGAGAAAGTTTCTTTTCTGTATTGCACAACACTAGAACCAGGGGGCACTCTATGAAGCTGATGGGTAGGACAGTCGGATCCGACAAGGGAAAGTATTTTTCAAACAAAGGGTCATCAGTTTATGGAATGTGCTGCCAGAAGAGGTGGTGACAACTACCAGTCTAGATCACTTCAAGGTAGGGTTAGACAAATTTATGGATGACAGATGTATCAATGGCTACTAGAATGAATGCCTAGGCACATCTTTCAGGCTGGGGGGGGGGCAGAAGCAGGATTCTTCTAATGCCATTTGCTGGGATTCAAGAGCAGGAAATGGTTTGTCCTTGTCTCTGTTTGAGATGCGCACAAGCAATTGGCGAGCCACTGTGTGCGACAGGATGCTGGACTAGATGGGCTGTGGCCTGATCAAGCAGGGCCTCTCTTATGTTCTTAGTATGCAACCAGATATAACTGTATCCCATTAGTTTTCATTGGTCTACCAGGTTTTAGTTATGCCAATAATATCCATTTTAAAAAATCCACCACTAAGCATTTCAGATCCCCTGTTTTGATTTGGAGGCTCCTGGCATTTGCATACAGACATCAGAATGCACTGCTCAGGTATAATACACAACTCAAGCATAAATTCTTAGACTGCCTCTTACTTCTTGCTGTTTGAATATTATTGACTAGTTCCCCACTCAGCTCAGCGCTATGTGCATAATTCCAACGCTCCTCACTCATACGCACACTTTTCCTGAATCAGATGCTGTCCAGCTCCCAATCAGTCTTCCTCCAGGGATCCGTTTAAGACTGGAGTGATGTGCATATGGCCAACATTTCTGGCCAGTAATTACACAAAACGCTGTTATAAAAGGAGGAACTGTACTTCCTGATCATAATCCAAAAACAAACAAGATGGGACAAAAATGCAGCTAAAATTGCTTCTTTGCCCCACCTGAACTGGGATCCAGGATCCAATGGTCCCAGTCTCAGGGCCTGTGCTATTTCTAGAGCACAGTGTGTCTTCAATCTCATTTCCAAACTTCATCTGAAACCTGAAATAGGATAGTGGTTGAGGGGCGGAGATGTGAACCAGGAAAACTCCAGAGCAGCCCTTACTTCAGCCATCTTCCTGCAGGGGGAATCTTGGTCCAGACACTGTGACTCAATCTAGCTTTGCCACTGATGATAGAGCTATATCACTACTGCAGTGCTTATAATTATTAGCACAATACCAGCAGCATGGCTAAGGCTGAACTAAAAATAGATTTACAATAAAGCACCCTCAACCTTTTCCAATAATATTTAAGGCTTACGTATTTATCACTGCTGTTAGTTGCTGCTTTATAGTGTTTACCTGTGTAAGAGTATCAGAACTCACAATGCTAAATCAAAAGTGCATCTATCCCACATCCTAGCCATCAATGCTTTTTCCACTCCACTTCTTTAATCCTTTTTATTAACCATCTACCAGTGACAGATACTGCACCACCTAGCTTTTCTCCACAGTCTTCTGCTTCTGTACAAACATAAGGATGATGCCAGCAAAGTGAATCTGAACTGAGACCATCCTGATGTGGAAACCTTTTAGCCAATCAGCATCGTTCTCCCTCAGCTTCATTTCCATGTTATAATTCTATTGGTTCTAATGATTCAGTGCTATGAAAAGGAGCTGGCCTGCACATAATGTTCACATGGGCAGAGACATGTGGGACTTGCCAAGGTTTTTTCACTAAATCTTTTGGAGTCTGCCCAGTGGTACCTGGAACACTGCTTTAGATTTGAGCATTGATGTAGATGTGGTTTCCAAAAAGCACACATTGGCAGAGAAGCTCTGTAGGGTGACTTTGCTCCCACAAAGAAATGCTGGCAAAAACATACATCCATAATCATAGCTATCTCTATAAGAACGGAGCTTCCCGCTGAGTTTAAGGATACAAATCTACCCTCTCAGCCTGAGTAGCAAAAGGAAATGCCTCAAAAATAGTCTAAAATCAAATACTCTATGAAGGCACAAGAAAAGGTATTTGCTGTTTGTGTGATACCCTGGAACTACAAATCTTGTATTGCTCATACTCACAGTATAAATAAGCCACATTAATAACAGAGGTTTGATTTTACAGGAAAAGGTTGAGATTCTATGTCACAACCTGCAAATCTCGTTTTTTGGCCCCCATACTGTATTTCAATCAATTGACTGTATTTTATTGTGGTCATAGACACCCCAGTGCAATCTATTTTCTTTCAGAACAGATTCTAGCCTTTAAGGTGTTTGAAAGGACAGTTTGGAAACTGAGGTGATGGCCAGTGAAAACTCTGGCCTCTATTGACAGTAGGGTCAATGCAGAAGCAATCCTATCATGAAGCAATGGACAGCAGCAACCTCTAGAAGAAGTCTATGGTGAACTGTATATCTCACAGGTTTTGTTGCACACATTGGGCTGTGTAAAGTATTAGCAGAGAAACAGCAGTGCTTATGAGATTGACGTCCAGATCGCTCTGGGTCTGGATTCCTACTCAAGGAGGAAGACCTCTAGGTGACCTTGGGTAACAGCTACTATCCCTCGGACCAAGCTATTTCTGATGACTGTTGTTAGGATAAAATGAACAATAGGATCTTCCTCATTGCACAATACCCTAAGATGCCTGCACAAAAGGAAAGATACAGTCAGCCTTCTCTAATTTGGTACTTTCCAGATGTTTTAGAGGATAACTGCTAGGAGCTTAAACCATGATGGATGTTTTAGAGGGAAACTGTAGCTCAGAATGGCTGAAGGACACCAGGCTGAACATGGCCGGATTAAATCAAAACAGCAGTATTTGCGTTGTGGCACACAAACTCCAGTCAAACCTCCATATGTGCATTTTTGATCACTGTAGTTTTGACAGTGCATGTCTGTCCAATTATGGCCTTCCGCTATCAGCGTCCCCCCCCCCATTTTTTTAGATATAGTGCTATTTGGCTCCTCCATGGTTGGATCTGAGGGTGGGGAAGAGCAGAGGGGGATGGTCACTTAGGGGGAGGAGCTCTGGAAGTGATCCAATCTGTAGAAAATCTGTGGGAGAAAGCAGAAGAAATGGATGGATCTGCAAGCACACAAAAAAAAAATGGAAGGGAGGAAACAAGAGGGAGTTTACTCTGTAAAAACTGCACTCTGCTGACTGGATTAGAGGAGCGAGGGCCCTTCAGAGGACTTTTCACCCTATGCCTGTAAGGCACCCCTGAAGGGTCCTCATTCCTTTGGTCCAATCAGCACCTTGCAAAGAGTCCTCCAGCCTGTGAGTTGCCTTCTGCTTGCTTCTTCTCCCTGCCTCCTCCTGCAGATTTTATATAGATCACATTGGCCCTACAGCAGCTGCCTCTTCTGGAGATTATCCTCCTTTGCCCCTCCTCAGCCTCAGATTCATCCAGGAAAGAGCCAAAGGCATTCCAGCCACAGCTGTACCCCGCTTCAGGCCAGCCGGCCTGAGGTAAGCCCCCTGCCCCATTTTCAATGCATGTTGCACAGTTTTGGC
Source organism: Aspidoscelis marmoratus (assembly GCA_014337955.1). Lineage (NCBI taxonomy): Eukaryota > Metazoa > Chordata > Lepidosauria > Squamata > Teiidae > Aspidoscelis > Aspidoscelis marmoratus. The sequence continues at coordinate 10,613,343 of MTQE01002208.1, read as the reverse complement.
TGTAATGCCGTTTCTGCAGAACTGAATTCCCGTACAAATCAAGAGTTTGACTGTATTCAGTGTGCCATGCAGAAGAGAGCTTCTCAGCAATCAGGTTACATAGAAATTGATGGAAGAGAAATATGTTTTTTTTCTCACATCATAGGACAACCTGCCTTAAGTAATATTTCCATTAGCAAAACTGCAAGATCTTCATAACTCCATATTCCTACCTATGTTGGAAAGCTGGGCAATTATTTATATAATGTATTTATATAAGGTCTTAAATTTAGTCCAGAGATGTCCTTCTTTGTGTGTTACAGTCACAACAATACACCTTAAAACACACAGAAGTTTGTCACTGGCAGTGTGGTGGGGGAAACACCATAACAATAAAAGCCAGTTTAATAATGGATGAAGGCTTACATTAAAAGATGCTCCAAATCTCAAACTTGAGAAAAAGCCTTTATAACTGTCAGAGAAATTCATCCCAGGCCTTTCCCTAACAGGAAGAGCTTTATATCTTCAAGATTTCTCAAGTTGTGAGCTAGAAAATCGCACCACCCTCATTGGGGCTGATCTACTGGAAACCTGTACTAGATCAAAGGCTAAGAATCTGATAAGTCACCCTCAACCCCAACAAGACAAAATGAAACCAACAAACCAAACCTAAAGTATGGTGACCTGAAATATTACAAACCAACACTTGACACTGATTAAAGGGGGAAATAATTTTTTCTTTCATCAGTGTTGTCAAGATGGTAATGGTCAATGACGACAGGAAATGGAAGAATCACACAACAAAATGCTACCCCTGTGTGATATTATATATATTATCATGAGGAGAAAAGCTTGTAGCCTCATTAGCTCTCTGCTGTACTAATTTCATAGTTACTGAAATCCTTAATCTCATTATGCCTTCATTTTTATCTGAATAGTAGTTCTTCAGGATCTCAAAAAAGAAAAAGAAAAATGTGCCTTTCCCAGGACTTCCTTCACTATCTCACATCCTTCTAACAGTAGCATATCCTTTGCATATGCCCTCTCTTGACCTGATTTAGTGGAAATGGAGGTCATTGGGGAACAGCTGAGGTCCCCTTCAGGTCTCCTATAATCTGGCAACCATGATTATAGAAACAGTCAGTATATGAGAGATCAAATTGTCTGCTATTTAACAGGATTGTGAAAATTATTTTCTATGTACCTCATGTATAAAAACCAATCTGAAATAAATGATATGGTAGCTGAGTGGGAATCTAGGTCAGGATTCCTATATATCTTTAACAGCTGCATAGTAAGGATGTATCTAAGAAGTAATGGGACCCTGGCAAAGAAAACAAGATTGAGATGACAAGCATGTACAGAGTGCAATAATAAATTAAGACCAATCTCAGCAGCCAGCCACATAAGCAAAACAGTGAGTTTACTTAATGCTAATTATATATCCTTGCTGTATAGTGGGAAAAATTCAGCAGGTGCTGTCTGCATTATTCCCAAATTCTCCCTTTCTCACAGTTGTTAAAAGCATTGGAACCCTGACCTAGATTCTATGTGCCAACCTTGTCCTCCTGAAAAATCTGAGGATCCTAAACTACATACGGCCTTAGAACACCGAAGGTTGCCTTGTATTGCATTAAATTATATGCCAGCCAAGTCCAATAATGTCTTTACTAAGCTTCTTTGCAGGTTTCAAACTGGAAAAAACTACCCCCTCTTTTTTCTACATCTTCTTCACTAGATATTCAAGGAACTGGACAACAAAGATTCTGCATGCAAAATCTCTGCCAAATACATATAAATCTATTTTTTTTTTGGCATTTATAGTGATACTGTGACCTGTCTAAGCCATTCAGGTATAGGGTGGGTTAGAAATATAAATAAATAAATCTGACACTGCAGGAAGAGGCATCTTTTTTAATGCTAGGGGGATTCTGGACAAAAGCCATACATTACAGAAAGACCTTGGCTTTAGTGTTGAGGGAGCTCTAGGGTGGGTGGGAAAGGTTGTTTGCAAAACCCACATGCATAGGTGGCTCTCTAGGCAGCTGCCTGGTTCACTAACTTGATGGTAGGTAGAGCTGCCTATGGAAAGGGAGGGTTCTGATAGGTTGCTTCTGGGCAACTAACAGGCCTTCAAGCAAACAGTTGCTGCAGTTCCTGCCTCACTGACAATGAATGGTGGTTTTGCTTCTGGACACAGGATTTAGGCTGCTTTGTCTAGCCCAATACATTGGGGGAGGACTCTTATCTGCCATTAATTCAAGGCAGCTGCTGAACAATGTTTAAAAGGCAGATTATTTTTATGCCTTCTTTTGCTTTTAATACAGATTTGCCCAGGAGCAACTTCCAAAAACCCCTCTGTATGAAGCAGGAATGGACTGCCATTTGCCCAGTATTTCCAAAGCTCGGGGTACACAGATCATTTGCAAAAGTTCAGATCAATCTCTCACCCCTGCAACAGCTGAACACTTTGCCTGTACAGTAAAAGACAACACCGACAATCTACATGTCCTGCAACAAATATATAATATCGTCATCATCATCCTTCCAGAGCTGATGGGGAGCCTGGAGGCCTATAAGAGCTGAGTGACTTTCCCAAGGTCACAAAAGAAGTGCATGTCAAAAGAGGAACCTATATTCTTTATTTCCAGGTTTAACAATCCCGGTTCATCATCATGTCATGCTTGCTCTGACCACCAATGCTGTGGAACCCCTCCCCCCCTTCACCTCCCTCTCCCTCCTCCAAAACAGTAAATAGTAAGAAGAAAATCTACCCAAGGCTGCGCAATGAGACTATGAAAATCAGACAGATGGTTGGAGAAGCAAAATGGGGGTGATGGATTTATTTCATTTTCCTCACCAAGGGTACTCCCCAACTCAAATCTCCCTTTTAACCCTGCCCTTAATTCTTCTTGGGGTGGTGTTGCTTTTCATATATCCTCTAAGGATTGAACTAGTAGATTATTGGATTAATTAACTCCAATACCAGTTTAGCAATTTAGTTTTTTCTGCATTCACACTGATTAAAAAGCAGTCAGAAAATGGGGTTTTGTGTCCTTCATCTTTGTTTTAAGGGACAAGCAGGATTCCAGGCCCAGTGAGATAGAAATTATTCTCAAAGTCTAAGCTGAGCTAGCCCTCTTTGGTACCTATCTGGTATTGGACCACCACATCTGGAACACAAACCAATAACAAGAGAAAGAGCCGTCCTGAGTAAATGCAAAGTGCATTTCCCTATCATTTATGCCCGCTGTAGGCAATCACTACCCGCAAGACTTTCATTTCAAGGGCTGTTTTCAGGCACGCTTTGAAAGCTCACACCTCCAAGGAATCCAGATCAGCTTGAGTAGGGGTTCCTCCGAATTAGATCACGAGAGATGCAAGCCTACAACTTCTTGCATGTGCCTTAGAGCCTGAAAACAGAATTCCCTCCCCACCCCCTCCGCCCTGCCTGGGTCCTGGCCTCCCCTCCCCCTTCCGCAGCTGCTAGCTGGGGATTCTCAGTCCATCTGTTTCTCCATCCTTCGCTCCTTTCCTCCCATTTCCACCCATCATCCTCTGCACAAGGCCGGGGATAAGGAATCACGCAAGCCCCGGAGGAAGCCTCCTCAGTCATCCTGGCCTCGGCACAGCGCATCCTTCTTTTTGCCTAGCCTATCTGGGTTCACGCGTGGGGTGGAGCGAGGGAAACGGTCGAAGGAGAAACCTTCTTCGGGAAAAACGCTAAGAATGGCGTGAATCCATCCCGGTTCGCCCAGAAGCCTCCATCCTCGGCTTTAGACCGCACCACGCTCCGTCTCCGCTTCGCTTCCTTTCCTGCACCCCATCCAGGCGGGCCGTGGGGAGGACGGGGCTGTAGCCTGGAGAAGGGAGGGGCAAAACCTCAGCCCGCTTCACCAGTCCGGCCACTCTGAAGGAGAAACATTTAACTGGTGTCTTTTCTCTCCTCTAAAGTCACACCTCGCT
>MTQE01002208.1:10591176-10609388 GCA_014337955.1 Aspidoscelis marmoratus | reverse complement strand
GCCGCCAAACGCTCGGGGAAGGGCACGGGGGGTGAGCCCTGAAAGTGCACGAAGCAGAGACCTCAGAAGCATCAGGTTAGAGAGAGAGAGAGAGATCTTTTGCCCGTCTCATTGCTGGCACCGAGCATCCTTCCGCCGCGCCGTCATTCTCCCTTCCTCCTTCCATCCATCCATCCATCTGTCCATAACGTCCATCCCTCGACTAGATCTCCCCTCCCCCACCAGCTACACCCCGGGGCGGCCCTCGTCTTCCCTCCTCCTGGTACCCACCCCCCGCCCCGTGTTGTCCCTCTTGTCCTAATCGCAACGCCCGGCCACCTCTCTTCACCCCAATCGAGCATCCCAGCCGCGCGCTCCGCCGCCTGGTACCTTCTCCCGAGCGTCCTGGTCTCTCTCTCTCTCTGCTTGGAGCCGCCGGTCCAGCGGCTGCAGCGGCAACAAAAGCGTCTCCTCCTGCTGCTGCTGCTGCTGCTGCCGCTGCTGCTGCTCGCGCGCTCCGTCAGCCTGCCAGGCCGGTCCCCATCTGGCTAATCAATGCGCTCCCCGGACACAAGCAGCGGCAGCAGCAACAGGAGCAGCTCTCAGCAGGCGCATCCTTCTTCCCAGGCTCAGGCGCAGGGCTAGAGACGGGAAGAGGTGGCGAGAGGGATCGGGAAAGGCCTTGCCCGCAATCGCTGCAGCTCGTCGCCGGACGGATCAGCACCTCTCCGCTGCAGGCTGCTCGCCGGTCTTCCTCCCTCCTCCTCCCTCCCTCCCTCCGGCCGGTGTCACTCCGGGGACAGACACGCCCTGAGCCAGGGAGACCTCGCACTGCCTCGGGCAGAGCTAAGGACCAGCCTCTTAAAGGCGAAGGCGCCCTTCTTAGAGGGCACGGAGAGGGGCTCCTCGGCTCCCCCAGGAAGGCACAGATGAACTAAAGGGGTGGCGGCGACGGCAGTGACGACAGCGCGCCTTCACAGGGGTCCTTTAGAGGGGTCAAAGCGTCTTCGGTCCGTGCATCATCTGACTGAGCAACGCCTGCCACCACCTAGCCCAGGGAAGGCGTGGGAGAGCGGCTGGAGGGTTGGCCTAGGACAGTGATGGCGAAGCTTCTGAGCTCGGTGTGTCAAAATTCACAAGAAAACCTCGCTTAACTCGGGTGCTGTGTCACAACTAGAAATATCCATAATTCTGTGATATTCGTAGCTCTAGTAAAAAAGTTATATTTTTGATATATGTATTTTATGAAAAGCAAAAACAGTTCTTTGCATTAGTGACTTTTGTTGCTGAATTTCGTTTGCTAAATCTTCACTTGAAGTTGGTATTTCGTACACTTCAAGAACAAGCAAGCACTACACGCCCAGGTACCAGGGTGGCCATGTGTGTCACCCAAAAGGGCTTGGCGTGTCACCTGTGACATTCATGTCATAGGTTGGCCATCACTGGCCTAGGAGCTTCTTGTCTGTTGGGTTCGAACCCTTGCTTGTCTATAGGAGCTCGCTGGGTGTTTTGGTCTCTGTCGCCGCATTTCAGCCCAGCCTGCTGCACACAAAGCTTTGGGGAGGATAGAATGGAGGAGTGGAGAATGAGTATGACTCCCGACTCTTGGAGGCAGGGTGTTGATGCTTGAGGGAGTGAAAAACATTCTGGTGGCTAAAGCAGAGCAGAGCAGTGAGGGTGGCTTGTCTCTTCCTTTCCCATTCTGTGCATAGCGGTATCCCCGACTGGACAAATTATTCAGCACCCGGGGGAGAAAAGAAACCCCAAAGCTTTTTCCCTCTGAGAAACACACCTCACCATTGGCTGCTTTTTCCTAAGACTCAAGATTAGGCATAAGGGTCAGATGCTGCTCTTTTTGCCTCAGGGCAAGGCTGGTTCTTCACCACGGAAAACGGGGGTTAGGGAGAGCTAGCGAAGCCAGGGGTCCTGGGTCCAAATGCCTGCTCAGCCGTGAAAGCTCACGCGGTGATTCTGGGCCGGGAATCTTCTCTCAGCTTAACCTACCTCAAAAACTGGGCGTGAGAATAGTGGAGAATGGAGTGGTGGACAGTGTCCTTGGCTCACTGGAGAAAGATGGGAAAGAAAAGCTAAAGAAAGACAATCGCTCCCCAAGTACAGAGGAGCTACTAAGACTCCCTTCTGCCCCCTCAGAGGTCATCTGAAGGGAGGGATCCAGTCAGGTTGCAGCAGGCAGCAGGGGATGGTGGTAACCTAACATTTCTAATCAGTCAACAAACGGAGAACATAGGCCTAAGAACAAGTAGTAAAAGGCGGAAAAAAAACGTGCAAAAAATAACAGATGTAATCACAAACATCGAGCTATGGAACATCTTAACACCTTATACGAAATAAAAGGAATTTCAATTTCCCAATAAGTATTCTGAGGTGGGCAAGCTATTCTGCTTGGAGCCAGCTGGAACAGAGGTTCACGTAAATATGCAAAGAACTTTCCGTTCCCTGATAGCTATTAGAGAGAGTACTTGATCCTGATCTAGAAGTGAAGGATGCTGCATCTTTAGGCTTGGTGCCTTGCACTCTCACTAAAGATGCAACATGAAGATACTTTTTGTTGCACCAAAAATAACCCTGGAGTTCATTTTCAGCATGATGAAAAATACGTTCAGACTTATGTGGCAGCTGTGTATCTACACAGTGGTGGCACAAGTGCCTGAGGATAGCAAGTGCCCTCGGAGTCTGTTTTCCCCCCTCTGTGGGAAGCAGACCTCTGAGGGGGCTTGCTGGCTCTCAGAAACCCTCAGCAGAGCACTGTGTGCTTGGAGGCACAACTGGCACGCAGATGCCACATCCTTCAGGCCTCCATTGGGTTCTCTGTTGACTGTGTGGATGCATCTACAGTCAAGTGCAAATGAAGAAGTGCTTGGCTGAAAGAAGCTGAGATTTAAGGATTTCAAATAGTGAACACCATTGTTCCATTGCACAAACTCATGGTGCAGCAGCAACCACAGTAGAAAATAGTGTAAAGCTTATCCATTTACAACATGGGGCCTGTTCACACTTGGCCTTTTTCTGGAGTATATCTCAGAATAGGGCTCTGCGGTCTGCATGCTAATGCAGATTCTGGCAGGCCTCACCTGGCCTGATGACAATTGTTTGTAGAAGTAATTGTGGGGAGATACGGTTTCCAAATCCCGACATATTTTTCAACTCCATCCATTCCTTGCATCTTCTGTAATTGTGCGTATATGAGTTCATTTATGGCAATATCCTTTTTTTCAAGTTTATATCATGCAAGGTATAGAAAAGGTGGATAAAGAAAAAATATTTTCTGTGTCTTACAACAACAGAACCGTGAGGGGGGCATTCTATGAAACTGGTTGGCAGGAGAGTTAGAACCAACAAGGGGAAGTATTTTTTTTTCCTAGAGGGTCATCAGTCTATGGAATTTACTGCCAGAAGAGATGGGTGACAGCAACCAGCCTGAATAGCTTTAAGAAAGGGTTAAACAAATTCATAGAGGCCAGGCGAATCAATGGCTGCCGGAATGTATGCCTAGGCACTGCCTCCGGGTTGACAAGACAGGCAGAATACGTATTTTTTTAAAAAAAACATTTGTAGGGTTTCCGAGTGCAGGTGAAGGTTTTTCCTTTGTCTTCTGCTTGAAAATGCCCATAAGTAATTGTTGGACTACTATGTGAGACAGATGTGGACTAGATGGGCTGTGACCTTATCCAGAAGCCTCCTCTTAGGTTCCAATATTTTATCTTCCCATTTTTGTGTGGTTAATTTATACTATAAGAACTGGGTCTAATATTGTTCTTCCTGGAGTGAAGCTGGATTGTGCTGTGCCTACTAATTTAGTAATGTATATTTTTAATCCTATTTTCTCAAAACTTTCAAGAAAATGTTATAATCTTGATTCAATCATGCAATTAGATGGAAAGGCTAAGCAACGTCCATTGGCTTTCTGATTTGGGGGCAAGGAAAGAGAAATGAATCGTTACATGTTGCTGGTAAAGAGTTTCCTTCTTAAAATATCATTACATTAGTGTGTACAAGGAGAATTAATTGCTCTTGAAACAGCTTGTAAAAAGTGGCAGGGTATCATGTCACACAGGGCCTGGTGATTGTTACCCTTAAGATAGGAAATTATGTTTCCTTAACCAAGATCGGAGTTTAGATCTGCTACTTCATCTTCTGATGATTTTGGCAGGTGGATATTCTAATATCCTAATCTCTATTTGGGTTCCCTCCAATCCAGCTGTAGTATAGAGGCTTGAAAAAATAGTTCGGAAATGTCAGCCATGGTTCCAGTGTCTACCTGTGTTTTGCCTTGATTCTTTTTAATGCTTACCATGCTACTCTTTTGTTTTAAATTTCAAGCCCAACAATTTATAGGATTTGTTGCTGTCTGCACAGTATTGGCTATTTTCTTTGAGTTGTGTGTCTCCAGTTTCCTGCACTTTCAAGATAATTGTTGATATATTGATTTGGATTGTGTAACTTGCTTGAAGAGCCTGAGACCAAAATTCTCTATCTTGTTTATTATACCAGGACTGAGTAGAAATGTTCTAATGGTTTTGATGATTTTTACTGTAGAGATTTCTGAGGGTGAGCTCAAAATAAAACTCTGGTTCCTTTCTAATTTGCTTTGTTATGCTTTTGTTTGATAGAACACTGGGGTTTAGTCTTCAGGTTTTATACGCTGGCTCTTGCTTTGCAAAGGTTAATGTGGATGAGGTGGATTATGATCTGAAAGAAATGTAGGTTCTGTATTAGATTTGCTAAAACAGATAGCCGATTCTTTAGAGATTAATGTATAATCTGTCCTAAAATAAGTGCTGTGTCTGTGTGAGTAAAAAGTATAATCTCTTTGAGTGGGATTACCGAATCTGTAATTGTCTACCAGATGGAATCTAGTTAATATCAGTTTTGCCACATTATTTCACAGGTACTGAAAGTGGGAACCATCTGATTGCTTATCTAAATGTAATTCAGCAATTAAATTCAAGCCCCCTGCAATAATACAATTCCCCTGGCTAAAATGCTTAGCTTTTAAAGCATGTTATGTAAGAATTTCTTTTGTTTTATATTTGGAGTGTACAGGGACACCAGAGTTAAAGATTGTTCTCTTAATTTGGCCTTTAGAAAGATAAATCTGCCTTTGGGGTTGACTTTCATGAGTGAACGTTGGAATGGAATAGCCTGATGGATCAGAATCTCTATTGAGGAACTATTTGCCTGCATTTTTTTGTATAGAGACGGATTGTACAGCAATCTATTCTTCTTTCTACCTACATGAGACTTCTGCAGAAAAGTAATATCAGGTGTTTTACCACTGTCACTAAATGGGTACATAATGGCATTTTTGTACCCATTAATGGGTACGTAATGGCATTTTTGTACCCATTAATGGGTACTTAATGGGTACTTCTAGTGACTGTGGAAAAACACTCATCAGCCCTCAGCTGCTCAAGATGAGATTCTAATCTCTTCCTTTTGGAGATACTGCTTAGCCCATTTATGTTTACAGACAGAATATTGGGTCAGCCATATTTATCCTTTGGGATAGTGTAGCTTCAGTTGAGTTTGTTCCTGCCTTACTGTATTCTCTTTTCCCTGTGTCACTTTAACCTAATTCTCAAATATTTGACCTGGAACTAAACCAATAACTTTAAACTAATTCTAATGTTTTAACTGTAAATGCATACCATCACTGTACATTACATGACTGTGGATAGACAAATCTCACCCCACAGTGAAATTTGGCTAGGGTCCCTGCCATGACATTCATCTTGTGTTGGGCAGCTGAGGATGGGTACATGTGTGCTCCAGCTGTGTTAAAATTTCCCTTGTTTTCATGATATGCCTTTTTAAGTAACAGTGTTAAGGGGATATATGTCTTTACCCATAAAAGACAGACTTGTTTTTGAGCATCCAGGATCAGTCTTTGTAGGATCTGGAAGAGATGCTCAGTATTTGCACCCTTCATTTTTGTACCACCCAATAGTAGTCTCGCTGGTTTGGTCCTGCTTGGTTGTTGCCACTCCTGTAGGCTGAAGGATATTCTTTCGAGTTTCCTTGTGGCAAGTTTCTTTGGTTCTTGTTGTTGGGGTTGCAAGGATCTTAACATATTACCAGCTTCTTTGGTTGTGCCCATTCTGAGTTACTACAACTGAACATGGTAAAATCCGTAAGAAATTGATTTTTGCAGCACTCAAGGCATCTGTATATTGCTCAAAGGCTCCTCTTTTTCACAGTTTCTTATGTGTTATCTTGTAAGATGCTAACTTTTGAGTGTTTGTATGCCAGATTGATTTTCTGTAGAGCTTGAAACACTTGCACCTTGACGGCATAGTGCTTAACCTGTGGCCAGGTATTGGTAAGGACAGGGGCAAGTGCTCCTGTGCACCCTCTGTATATCAGCTGGAGTTAGTTTTATTTCTGGAAGAATCTCTGACCACCAATTGATAATAAATGAGTTTAAGCTTTTTTCTTCACCATGTTCATTCAACCTGTGTATGCAAATGCTATTCTGATGCCCTCAATTTTCAATATCCATAATGTGATCTTGCAGTCTAGCTACCTCTCCAGGAACAGCCTGAATCTTCTGTGAGTTTTCAGTAGCAGAGTCTAGTGCAGTTCAAGCTGCATTCTGTGTGTCCTTTAGGACACTAGTTTTTTTATTATTATTACACAATAAGATTTTCTTGCAAAAGTGCCATTTGTGGACTCCATGGTGCTTCTTCCTGCTGCAGAGTGGGGCTAGAAAATCACTTGCTTTGTTGGACCTCCTATAGCCAGATAATTTGCAGCACTCTCAATTTTAGATGTACAATAAGCCTGTTTTGCTGTCTGGGCATTATTTTTGTTTCTGATGCCCCAACACCATTTTTGAGAGAGAATGGCACTTTGTAAATGTCTGAAATCAGTTGGGGAGACTTTAATAAGAAAATGGGAGGCAATTTTAAAGTGGCCTACCCAGTTTTTCAGAGGCAAGGAAGTTTTTTATTTCCTGCAATGTCAGGCGCAATTGGGAGCGTAGTTGTGCCTCCCCACAAGGTACAGATATTCTTGAGCTGAGTTCAACTACCTGCTTGCTTCCTAGTAACAGTACAACAGTGACTGCCCTTACTCTCTTTGTGAGGGATGGTAAGGACTGAAATTGGGATATACATTCCTGCATACAAAGCAGATGTTCCATTAGTGAGCAACAGCTAGCCCCATAGAGATCACCAAGTGACAATACTGGGCAACCCCCTGTTTTGGACTATAGTTCCCAATGAGCTTTAGCAATAGTAACCATAGATGAGAATCACAGGGTTTACAGTCCAATGTCCTGAACCTCACTAATAATCCCTGATGGCAGATCAAAACAAGCCAAAATGACTTCAAGCCAGTTTGGTCTAGTGGTTAGGGAGCCAGACTCCTATCTGGCAATACTGGGTACAATTCCTCCCTCCCCCATGAAGTCAGCTAGGTGACCCTGGGCTAGTCACAGCTCTCTTCTGACCTCTCACAGCCCCACCTACCTCACAGGGTGTTGTGGGGAGAAGAATAGAAAAGCTTTGTCAGCCGCTTTGAGTCCCCTTAAATGGGTGAGAAAAGCGGGGTAGAAAAGCCAAATTATCTTCCTCTTCTTCTACTGGGCTCTCTTGAACACTTTGTGGAGAGGATCCTTAGTTATTGGATAACTCTGAATTTACCAATGGCTATTGGCTGTTTAGCTTAAGCATGTGCTGATCAGCAGTACACCTCCTAGTAGGAACTAGGTTGCATCTGCATGGTTGTAACTGTGGTCACATTTGCAGTGGGAGGGCAGCCATACCACTCAAATTGTGCACGTCTGGCAGACAGAGGTCTTTAACAGCCTTGCAGGTGCCCAACAAAAGTTCTGTAGGTGTGAAGTTACTGTCCTTGCCACTTTTGCAACAGGGGAGAAATGGCCCTGGAAGTTAACCATTTCCGTTCTGATGTGAAAAAGGCATAGGTGGCAATTGTCCCATTAATTTGGCTCTTCCCTCTGTGACTGAGAGCTTAATGTATCAGCAATCTGACCTTAGAGTAATTTATTCCACTCTATGGCTAGAGTGACTTCAAGGGCAGTTTCTTTGTGTGTACAGAGGAGCCTGTGGACTAGCTGTGGGCAGGCCCATTTGCCCGACAAGCACTGTGCGTTCTCAGGAAACAGCCTTTTTCGGTCATACGGTTGCAGCCCAAGACCCTCTGAGACAATTATGTTCTCGCTTGGGAGCTTTCCAGAAGCATTTGTGTGATCCAGGAAGATGACCAAGACATTTAAGTGCCTGTCTGAGGTGGATCAGGAAATGTAGCTCCTGTTGCTATCTTCCCACAATGCACCAAATCCAAGGCATTACGTTATTTTGGTGTGAATTGGATGTCAACAGATACTATTTATCTTGGCATCAAGTGATTTTGGCACTTGAGGCAGAAAATCCTTTCCTGATAAAAAAGAAAGGCAGTACTGCAATTCTAATAACAATTTGCTGCCCTTTTAAGTTCCCCAAATCAGTTTCACTGTCCTTAATGGTTGGACTAGCTTACATCAATTGAGGGAAAGGATGGATTAAATAGCTTAATTCAGCAAAAGAATATTTTGAAGGAGCGTATTCCTTACAGATGCTGCCTCCCAAATCTGTCTGAAAGTTTCAGGCCTTTTCAATAAATAAATCCTTGACTTTTAATCCTAGCAGATATCACAGAGGGTTTTTAATAGCCCCAGGGCAGATTGCATTTTCATTTTAAATTCTACTAACAGTGTAGATATTTGTCTAGGTAAATATAAATTAGTAGTGACCACAGGGAAAAAATTCTCCCCACTCTGAAAGCATGGTTGTGGTCTTCATTTGAAGTCTATTTGGCCCTGGCAATTCCTCCTCTGATCCAGATGGGCTGGGGTGGGTCGGGCTGGGCATCAGTGAAACGGATCTTCTTGCTAAACCAGTCCACAGAGGTGTCTGCCCTTCTGCTTGTTTCTTGGGGGGGGGAGGGGTTACTCACAAGTACATTGGTGGTAGACTTTTCTAAAAAGGCCCACTGTTATCCCAGTCTAGGCAAACAGTGCACATTGCTGTGCCCTCCTATGTGGCACTCTATACTTTATTTACCTCTCCCCCACCCCAAACATAATGATAGGGACTTCAGGACTTCACATAAAACTAACAGGGGCAGGGTGGGTGATAGCCTTGAAGGCTTGGGGTTCCCTAACCAAGAGGGGGAGTGGCCTATTGGAAGTATGTGTGTCACTTCCTGAAGTTAAAAAAAAAGGTTTGGACTGCAGCAATGAATAGATTGGGGAGAAAAGAATCTAAATGAGGGGGAGGGTTTAGGATAACCTACACTATAACCTTCTTTAAAAGGAAAAAGTTAACCTCTCCCTAAAATAAGAACCCTGGTTCTATACAGGAGAGTTAGTTTCTCAAAAGTTAGGTTCCTCTATAAGCTAGGCATAATATGGACTTTCAGCTGTATTTGACTTTGTGACTGCATGAGCCCTATCCCACTGTGCGACCCCAACAGCAGCTAGTTGCTACTGTTCAGGCAGACAGGCACAAAGCACCAGGCACAACAGAGTTTAGAAGACCTTGAAGAAAGAGCTCAGGGTGGGGGTCCCCAACAAGAAAGTAAGAGCTAGCAAAATAAAAGAAAAAGAAGCCCCCCAAGAGCCCCATTTCAGGCCTGCAGGTAACTCACCTGCTCAGACCAGGGCAAAAAAAGCCAACGCACACTAAACAAAACCAGGATGCCGCTAACTTCAATGCACAATGACCTGGGTCAAAAACTAGGAATCACTCTAAACCAAGCCAAACCAAACACCAGGTACTAAACAACAAGCACAACAAGATAACACTGGCACATGCCCAGAAAAAGAGCAAAAGCAGCAATTACAACAGAGTAGAGCACACCAGGGAACTACCCAAGCACCAACTTAGAGGCAAAGCAGGAGTTACACACAGTCACACAGGAGGCCCTGACCTCTGACCTTTACTCTCTCTGTCCTGTTCCTAACTGCTCCTACTAGCCAAAATCAGGGACAAAAAAAGGAGATAACCAACAATCTAATTCAAACTAACCCTACCCTTACCTTACCTCTTGGTAAAGTCAGAAGAGAGACTAGAGAAAGCAGAACATAATCATACTGCCACAGAGCAAAGTGAGTAGACAGCAACCAGCAATAATACTCTAAATATTGCCTATTACTAAGTAGTTTGTAACACTGTTAATATGCATCTGTACTAAATTTACTAAATATACTAAATTTTATCATTATAAGCTAAATTTTATCATTATAAACTATCTAATTTTATCATTATAAGCTATCTAATTTTAGCATTATAAGCTATCTAATTTTTCAGCAAAACATTAAACTTTGCATACGTTAATAGCTCCAGAAGGATTAAAGTTCTAAGGTATATTTAAAAAAAAAAACACCCTAAGAATTTGGTGGGAGGTCAACAGTTTCTTTGCCATTCCTTACTACGATACAGCCCAATAACCAAGTCTTTAATTTCCAGGTTCAGTAAGTACAGAATCTGAGTTGGAAAAGGCAATTAAAAGTTGTTACCTGCCCTGAGACCTTCGGGTACGGGGTGGGATAGAAATATAAATAAATAATTTGGACTATCAAGTTCAGCCCACTGCTTTGTACCGCAGTCAGGATTAAACAAATGGCCGTGGAAACGTCTAGTAAGAAAATGCTGTTTCCTTTTCTACGGAATAACTCCCACTGTTTAGATTAGGGGTGTGCTCAAATGCAATTTTTGGATTCGATTTGAATGTTCAAATTCAAAGAGAAAAAAATAAATGTATTCAAATTCAAACCGATTCAAATACAATCTGATCTATTTATATGAACATTCAATTCATATTTGAAGATATGAATGTCCACAACATTCGTATCTGTCTGTATGCATCCTTACACATTGTTTTTATCCCCTTTTTGTCTTGTACGTATCCATACAAATGAGTACAGAAATGAATAAGATACACATACGAATGTCCGAATAATTGGTACAAATGATTCAAAACACTCAAATTCATTAGAATGTTAAAAAATGAATGTATACATTCAATTTGAATTCAAATGTCCGAATTCAAATGAATTCGATAGAATTTTGAATGTTTGAATATTCTTGCACATCTGTAGTTTAGATATTGTTAATGTAAAGACTTTTCTTTCTGACATTCAACTAGATCTGCCATTTAAGACCATCATTGCATGTTCCGCATTATGGGATGACAGAATACAGGTTATAAATTTATTCAACTGCTTAAACATGTTTAACTGTCTAAACCAGTGGTTCCTAAAAAGTTGTCTGGGCTACGACCCATCTAATATAAGTTTACCAACTCGGGACCCACCTCTAGAAAATTTAACCGTTACCAATATGAATAAAGGACTTTTCAAATAACAAACAAAGTTTTAATACATTTTTCTTATTACTTAATTAAATAATTACATCAAAAAAGTTATTTCCAAATACGGTTAAATTTCCTAGAGGTGGGTCCCGACCCACAGTTTGGGAAACCCTGGACTAAACAAAACCTGCAAACCTACTAACCACAATATCTGTTAGTAAAGTCTAGCAGAATTAAAATATATTTTGTAATTTTCTATGTATATGCTGGAATTGGGGGGGGGGTTAAATTTATTTTTGATCTAGCATTTGATGAACATCCAAGAGATTCCATTGAAATTGTTCCTAGAGCAGCTCGTATGCGCACATGAATCTGTGCACATACACAAAATGCTCTTCACTAGCAAGAGCTTACCCTCACATGTCCCCAACTGCGCTTGTAGTTAACAATGAAAGAAACAGGAAGCCCAGTTGAGGGTAGGAGGTGTCTTGGCATTGTAAGAAGTGCTACTTCTTGAGGAAAGTAAATGAGATGTAGCAATATGCTTCATCAAATCTTGACCTTGTGTGGAATAGAAAACAGAGAGGAAGGTCCACCACAGGTGCTTGAGCTCCCATAAAAATCCATCCCTTGCAAGATTAATTATTTAAAGTGCCCAATAAAGCAATTAAATGCAGGCGTAGAAAGGCAACTGTATAGATGAGGCAGAAAAATCACAGCAAAAGAGAAGAGCCAGAAATAGCTTTCGTTGTTCCCAGTATGTTTCTGTCATTATGAGTCACCTGCAACAATTGCTTATATACAAGTAGAAAAATACAGCCACCGGTTCATCAGTGTACACAGGGAATCTCTGGAGGTGTGTGTGAGACCCCTGATGTGGCCAATGGTACGATCTAGTCAATGGTACTGCTGCTCATATCAGTTGCTATAGCCACTTTAAACAGCCAAGAGAACAGCAGCTGTTTTGCTCTTGGCTAAGCTTCTCAAAGAAAAGCCCAGGGTGCCTCCTCCCATTCTCAACAGGGGAAAACACGCTGCCATAACACTGTGTTTGTTTCAAAATTAGTCTTCATTCAAAATTAGAGTCTGATCTTTGGCAGGGCTCTCCGCATGACACACACACACAGTGAGAGACCCAAGAGTCCGCCATGCTTCTGTACAAAAACAGAGATGACAGACAATCCCAGAAGACAAAGACTTTTCTCCCATACACTAGCACTGGAAGAGTTAATTCATGGTTGTACGTAAACAGCTGTAGTCACCTGATCCCCACTCTGTGCTCCACAAAGGGAGGAACCAAACATTGTTGCAATATCAGATGTTATCAAAAGGTCTGGTTTTCCATCTGCAGGAGGCATTCATTCTATATGGCTTCAGGAAAGGTCTGAAGAGAAGCAGGGAAAAATTCTACATTCTGTACTGCAAGCATCATATGGGAGGCAACCTCTGGGCAAGGAAAACTGAGAAGAGCCCTCTGCTGAGAGAGGGAAAAGGTCCTTCCTGGAAAATGCTTGCAACAGATGTGAATTCCTGGGCAAAAGGTGATCCAGCATGCTTCAGTTTGTGTGATGGGAAAGAAGGTGCCCCCATACAGACCAAATGTCTCAGGACACTTGACGACATCATTCGCCTTCTTATGGCCTTATAAGGGTGCAAGATGTTGTGCACAGCATCCAGGGAATGGTTCAGCCATCTGTTCTGTAAGAAACGGCTTCTAATCAAGCAGCAGAGAGTGTGGCCTGCTATCCGACTCAATAACCCTTCTCTACTTTCCAAGGATTGTTACATACCAAGCAATAGAGCTGGCAGCAACCCTTGACACTTGGCAATCAGAAGACTAAAGCACAGTACAGTTTCTGGCACCTACTCTTTGCCCTTTGTGTCTTCTAGTTTCCTAACACAGGATACAGGCAGCCACACACCGCATGGGCCAAGGCCATTCCTAAAGTAGAGGAGAGAACCTGAGGCCAATTATTCTAGCTAACTAGCTAGCAGTAAGGATAGTTCCAATCTATCCTCAGCACTGGAAATAATCCCGCAATCCAGATTATAGTCGTAGGTCACTGCCAGCTGGATCTACTGAAGAGTTCGGCACCAACACTGGCGTATCTGAGGTGAAAAAGAAGAAGAAAGTGGATATAAGAGACTGACAGTTTCTAAACACAGAACACTTGTTGTATACCTCCAAAATCACAATAGTAAAGAAAAGGAGAACAGGAAGGCTAATAATATTTAAAGGTTTGTGAACAAATATGATCAATACATATACAGAAGACATATGGCCAATAAGAGTAGAGACAGATAACAGCATTTACAGAGATGCAAAGTTGTTTGAAAAAGAAATGCTCTTCATGGTTTTCACTTTGAATCTATTTTCCAAAGGAGTAAGTTATTTGTGCTCCTTTTTCAAAATATTTGAAGAAGTGGCTCCACCAAGCCAAGACCAACCCAATTGCCAAGAACAATGAATTAATCTCTTCTGGCTGTGTAACCATCCAGATAAGGAAACTCATTTTCTGTGTTAGTACTGGGTTTGTGGATGAGCTTAACCCAGAAATGTGGCATACACAGTTGCTTATGAGTTTTATTCCTCTCTAAAATGTATTTGTCTACACAGGCATTTGTTATAAATCTCTGGTAAGGCCACATTTGAAATATTCTATACAATTCTGGTCACCACATCCCAGAAAGGATATTGTGGAACTGGAAAAAGTGCAGAAAAGGGCAACCAGAATGATTAAGGGGCTGGAACATCTCCTTTACAAAATCAGGTTGAAATATCTAGGCCCTGAAAGATGGCATTTAAGAGGTGACCTGACTGAAGCATATAAAATAATGCACAGTGTGGGAAACGTGGATAGAGCTGCTGGACACTTCTGAGTAATATATTGAAGTGGGGAAATGGGAAGATTGCAACAGCACCAAAATCAGGAAATGTATGTGGCTTCTACTAGGACCTTTTGAGTCTGTTTAGTGCTTGTTATTATTACTACCACCACAAATGACAACAGAAAGCACCAAATGAAGTACAAACATTCTTTACTCTTTCCACTCTTTTCCAGAATTTTTCAATGGATTCCTTGAATGGCGTTTACGGACCTCAGTTTGAAAACTGTTAGTCTTGTATTTCCTTTTGTGCAAACCTTGTGTAATGTTGCAATGAAAACTGCCCCAAACTGAAGGTGTACACATGGTTGTTTGCATGGGTTTTGCTGTTATTTCTCTATAGCTTTCAGAATGAAAAAAAAAATTGATAAGAGACATCATTACATCATGCAAATGACACATGTGGATCAAGGATCTACTGAGATATGGGAAAGAACTGAGCAGTAAACAGCAGTTTTTTCAAAAGTTTTCTGTGGAAGAACAAGTAAGGATAGTTGTATCAAAAACAAAAGGAGAATGAATAATATACCAGTGTGACAGTAGTCAGTTCCACTGATCAAATTTACAAAGCAGAACAGAAATAAGACAGATTTACCACTGCTGATACTAGCTTTTAGAAATACCTGTTTGGAAACATACTGAAAATACCATTTGGAATTTTCTACATCAGAGTATCAGGTTTTATGTCAGATAGCACTTTTCCAACCCCATATCTCCCCCTGTCCCTCTCTCTAATCTGAAAATGTCAATTTGAAACGGTTTCTCTGAAGGTGATACTATGGTGAAATTATAAGTGGGAGACACATCAGTGGCACAAAAAGCCTCAGTCCAAATTCTGTACCTTCCTTCCACACAATTTATTTCATGATTCAGTACTTCCATTCTTTCATTTCCTACCATTGATTATTGCTGGTAAGAAAATGTCCGAAGTGCTAAGCAAAGTGGTGTCAGAAAACAAAAATAAAAGTCCCAATTCAGTCCGCAGAAAGGGCAAACAGAAAAAGGAAAAGAGCAAGACATTTCCGCCCCAAGTTCTGTGTTTCTTCATTATCTTCACACAAGCTGCTAAAAATCCCAAAAGCAACAACCCAAGAACACTGGATCACATCCCTCCTCTTGTACAGACAAGGCAGCTGGTCACAGTAGTGCACAAGGAGATGAGGAAGTTCATGTTACGCCTGTATGAAACTGCTCAGGCCCTGTGCTCCTCATCCAACATCATTTTCTATTTATCTGTCCAAAGCAGATGGGTTTGTGCTAGAGAACAGCTTTGATTGCAGAATGTTCTTCCTATAGCAAGCTTCCTCTGGGGCCCACTTTAGCTTCTTTTCTCTGGAACTTCGGGAATGTAAAGGTACTTGCTGACTTTTAGGCAGCAACAGAAATTACTATGAGTACAAGGATCTATAGGTATTAGAACAGATTTTGTGCTTGGCCACTGGGATCTTTAATGTGCTGATGGTAAATTGCATTACAATATAGGATTCTAGTTGTTTTTGAGGATATTTAGTAGAAATTATGGTGATTTTTTTTCCACAATGGAAAGTAACAAAAACATTTAACAGATAAATTAAAAAACTCTTCCATCCAACCTCTTCACCTAGAAGTCTTGAACTATAGCTACTTAGTTGATCAAGCTGGCACCTGATCCAAAAAGGAGAGCCACTGTCTTTTAAAAAGAGACCCACTATCTCTAAAGGAAAGATCCAGTACCATGGACAGATCATTTTCTAGCAGAGTTTGGGCTTACAGTGTCTATTCCTCAATGCAAGGGTAAAGGCCCTATGAGCTGGTTCACCCTTGGACACTTATAGAAGTATGCTTTATTTGTATGTTTATATGGTTGTTTTTACTAAATATTGTAAACCACCCTGGGACCTGAGGATGATGGGCAGGATATGAGTATTTAAAATAAATAAATAAAAACTATTAGCTACTAATGGCACTTACTGCTTCTTACCAGATTGGGCTGCAGATCAAGTCTGATTCAGAGGCAATTGGGTCCAATTTAAGCCCCTTCATATTTCTTTAACCCAAACATATCAGCATGTTTGGAAAGGAAGGTGTAGAGAATCCCCCTCATCCTCCTATAAGAGAGTCAGTAGCATACAAGGGATCTCAGGTCCCAAAGGCCAGGTCTATGTGCCCGAAAACTCAGTGCCTTTCCCCTCTCTTGTTGACCTCATGGAAATATTGATGTGCCCCCTACCAACTGCTTCTTCATTTATGATGCCAGCAGAATTTTCAGTCTGGGCTCCATGTTGCCCCCACTGTTGTGATCGAAACATCACCATCTCCTCTAAGTTGCGTAGCACAGTCACGGTGCCCTTAGGAAGGGCAGATGGGACCCGAGATGGCTCCAGAACTCTGAAAGGAAAGATTTCCAGTGATGGGATGATGGAGTTCAAGGGCCACAACATACCACCTTTCCATGACCAAGGCTATAACTGTAAAAATATGATTGTGAAAAGCAAACAACACTCTGCAAAGTTAGCAACAGTATGATTACCTTACATAAGATGCAGAATTCATCCTTCTTAATATCTCTCTTTAAAAATATAACAAGTATTGGCTTTAGCCTTTGACTTGGGGGTTGGAGTGAAGTAAATGGGAACACTCTTTCCCAAAGCAAGAATCAAAATTATTCCTATTAGTTAGATTGCCTGGGAGGGACTGCAAAAGTTAGCAAACTGAGCAGTGGGGAGAAGTTCATGTCTTTACAAATTGATCTTCCAAACTAAATTTTGATTTATTTTCTTCCCTGCTAGGCAGTCTTCTCTGTTGGCTGCCTAGTCCTCTTGTCCAATCATAAACTATACCCAAAGTAAGTATCAGCAGAGATGATATCCTGTCTTTATTGGGTCATCTGCCCTATTAAGAACCTAACTCTGGCCCTTTCTGCACTTACATATTTATCTGGACCAAGGAGCCACTTAGTACATACCATCTGTTTACCTCGGCCTTTGGTTAAGGATTTGTTTTCCCTCCCCAGCTATAACGGCATCATTTTAATGCACTATGGAGTGCACAGTTTTAAATTTGTTGAATCTTAAGATGTTTTTAAGTGTGCATCTTGTTTTATTTGTATTTCATTTTAATCTGTATTGCTCTCAATTTGTATCTTGTTTTAATTTATTTTTACTTGTTGTAACCCGCCCAGAGACCTTCGGGTATGGGCGGGATAGAAATGTAAATAAATAAATAAATAAATAAATAAATAAATAAATAAATAAATAAATAAATAAATCTGCACTGGACTAGTGTTAATCAGATCCATACTAAGGGTGCACTAATCCAGATTAATGGTAGGCTCAATAAATCAAGTCCACATCCAGGCTAGTGCCATCTGGTCTGGTTCAAGGAAGAACATGGGTATAGATTCAAGTGACATGCAGTTAAGATGTTATTGCAACAATGTATGTGTTGGGGCAAGCCATGGAGAAGTTGTCTCCATTCTGCCTTCGAAGGTATTTCATGTTAGCTGTGAAGGTTGTCAGGGTCCCTTTGCATCCAGTGATGTTCTGCCATGCCCCTACTGCCTGGAAGCAGTGTTTGAGCAACGGTACACTGGATGAACTGCACCATGGTTTAGGCAGTAGTATGCATCCACTGATACTGATCTTGCTGCATTGTTTGCATTGAACGTAAGAGAAGCCCTGCTGGATCAGGCCACAGCCCATGTAGTCCAGCGTCCCGTCACACACGGTGGCCTACCAAATGCTCATGAGCATCTCAAACAGAGACAAAGACAAACCTTTTCCTGCTCTCGACTCCCAGCAAATGGCCTTAGAAGGATCCTGCTTCCCCCGCCCCCGCCTGAAAGTTGTACCTAGGCATTCGTTCTAGTAGCCATTG
Organism: Aspidoscelis marmoratus; assembly: GCA_014337955.1. Lineage (NCBI taxonomy): Eukaryota > Metazoa > Chordata > Lepidosauria > Squamata > Teiidae > Aspidoscelis > Aspidoscelis marmoratus. The sequence continues at coordinate 10,591,331 of MTQE01002208.1, read as the reverse complement.
ATAAATCTGTCATCCATAAATTTGTCTAACCCCTACCTTAAAGCCATCTAGACTGGTAGCTGTTACCACCTCTTCCGGTAGCAAATTCCATAAATCGATGACCCTCTCCCCTTGTCGGATCCGACTCTCCTACCCATCAGCTTCATAGAGTGCCC
>MTQE01002208.1:10572639-10591010 GCA_014337955.1 Aspidoscelis marmoratus | reverse complement strand
ATGTTCTCTATCCACCTTTTCTATACCTTGCATGATTTTATATACTTCAGGTCCCCTCTTATAAGAAAACTCTCCAGACTGAAGAGGCGTAGACGTTGCAGCCTGGTTCCAGACCCTTAATCATTCTGGTTCCCCTTTTCTGCACCTTTTCCAGTTCCACACTGTCCTTTTTGAGGTGGGGTGACCAGAATTGTACACAATATTCCAAATGTAGGCTCACTGCAGATTTATAATGAGGCAAAATAACACTTGCTTACTTGTTTTCTATTCCCTTCCTAATTATTCCAAGCATTGAATTAGATTTTTTCACTGCTGCCGCGCACTAGGTTGACACCTTCATTAAACTGTCCACCAAAACCCCAAGATCCCTTTCCTGGTGTGTTGCAGAAAGCTCAGACTCCATCAGTTTATAGACATAATTTGGATTTTTGGCCCCGATGTGCCTTACTTTGCACTTGTTAAGATTCAAGCACATTTGCCACTTGGTTGCCCAGTCACCCAATGCTAAGACACCCCTCTGGAGCTCTTGGCAATCTTTTTCAGTTTTTACTATCCTAAATAATTTAGTGTCATCAGCAAACTTTACTATTTTACTATGTACCCCTTCTTCTAGATCATTGATGAATAAATTAAAAAGCATTGGTCCCAACACTGAACCTTGGGGGACCCCACTTTTTACCTCTTCCCACCCTGAGAATTGGCCATTTATTATTACTCTGTGCTTCCTACCCTTTAGCCAGTCACAAATCCAGGACAGAACCTGTCCTTATTCCATGGCTGATGAGTTTACTCAGTAGCCTTTGATGTGGGACTTTGTCAAAAGCCTTCTGAAAGTCCAGATAGACAATGTCTACTGATTCGCCTTTATCCATGTGTTTATTGACACTCTCAAAGAATTCCAACAAGTTTGTTAGGCATGATTTACCCTTGTTGCTCCTTAGCATACACTTGCTGCTATCCAGTTCATTCAGTGCAGATGGTGCTGCCTGCTGTTGATCCTGATCTAGCTAATTACAGATTAACTGAGGTAAGTGCAAAAAAGGCCCTTCAAGAGTAAGAGCTGTTACTCATGAAGAAGGAAACTAAAAAATACACCTTGTTAATTTTTCTCCATAACTGAAAAGAACCTTCCTTAATTCCTTAAGAACTACCTAGGACTCTTAGAAAAGCAAACCTAACCTGGGGTAAGCTCAAAGTACAAGGCTGATGTCAATAAAATCATTCCTTTTCCATATTTACCTTTCTGATGAGACTATGCCTGTGTGGCTCATAGATCGCCTTACCTAAAGGGGGAAAAGAATCACAGCTATGAGAATACAAACATCCTCATGCTCCAGATTAACATTTTAAATAGAAGTTTTTAATAGAGGTCCTACATTGGTCAATAACTCACATTTTCAGCAAACGGAACAATTTAAATGCACATTTTTTGAAAGCTGGCAATATATAATAATCCGTCAGTATAAACAAACTAGTTTGAAATTATGAGGAATAAGTAAGTCTCAGCAAGACACAAAATGTAGCCGTTCTGAAAGCACCCAAAAACATAATACGGAGGAATAACTACAGCCTTTTTCTTCTACACGTACTGTCACAAATATGGGTTAGCAGCACTACTCATGTAGCACTGAATATCTGTAAAAAGAAAACAGCATATCTGTCTTAACTACTGTACGATCAGTATAACTGTGATTTTAAAAACTGATCACCGTCTTTAATCTCACTTTCCTAATCCCGCCTTCTAGGGACTAAACAACCTATAGCATCATAAGATTTATGTCTGTATAGTCAATGTTAGGATTGCTCCATAAACATGTAAATATAAACTAATTTACATTAGATTCTTTAAAAATTACTCTTTAAGCTAACTAGGATGAGACATACTGCAGATATTTGTCCTAGGACAGTGATGGCCAACCTATGACACGCGTGTCACAGGTAACACACCAAGCCCTTTTGGGTGACACACATGGTCACCCTGGCACCTGGGCGTGTAGTGCTTGCTTGTTCTTGAAGTGTACGAAATACCAACTTTCAATTCAAGATTTAGCAAATGCAAAGAATTATTTGTTTTTACTTTTAATAAAATACATATATCAAAAATATAACTTTTTTACTAGAGCTACAAATATCACAAAATTATGGATATTTCTAGATGTGACACAGCACCCAAGTTAAGCTAGGTTTTCTTGCGAATTTTGACACACTGAGCTCAAAAGGTTCGCCATCACTGTCCTAGGACAACTGCTCATTCCAGATCAGCAGCAGCAGTGAACCACAGTTTGAAAGTATCCCAACACAGAACCTTTGGGGGCAGAAGTCTTCATTTCTAAGCACAAAACGAGCCAAATTCACATTCCCCTTCCCCCACAAGTATATGATTAGTGCATCCAATTCCCAGGGATAGCCCATGTCCTATTTCTAAACAAGAAGAAAGCAAAGAATGAAACATGGGTCATAGTAAGCCAGCAAGTGCCCTGGACAACAATCTAGGAATTCTAGGAACAAAGATATAAAAACAGGCTAAATAACAACTTCAGTAAAACTGCTGAATATTGAAGATGACCGTACGTTGCAATAGGTAAAGTGAATTACATGGTATAGAGATGATGAAATGCACACCACTATATTTTCAGTCAGAAGTATAATAAAAAGACCCTTTTCATTAGCACAAAAGATAAACACCAAACATCAATAATAAAACTAAACGTCAGTTCGTTAGTGGCAATGTTTTGGCACATATGTCATTATTGGTGCGGTCAGGTATTTTGCCGTCCCAATGGCAATATGACCACCACATCTGCACAAGCTGAAATCAATAAGGTACTCAGGGGAAAGAGAAAAGTCAGTATATTGTCAATTACTTCTATATTTCAAACCTTCCAATTTTTCCTTCTTACTATCAGCAGGTGGCTGAAGCTTGTGTATATCACAGCCCCTAGAATTTTACATCTTATTGCTTGTCTTTCAACCCTTAGAACTGAGAATTTGGTCTACCTTCTGCTCTCTATACTTTTCCCCTCACAGGTATAGCCTAAATGTATGTACTTTATATTTGCTTTTCAACAATCTTCTTGTTTCTGCTCTGTTTTATCACAGTATTCTAAACAGAGGCTCCTATATACTTTACCTTTAACCTTACATGATCCTTCCTTCTCTTTATATAACACACAGCAATCCTGACTGCATGAGCTCCCATACAATTTAAATCTCCAAGTGTTGTTTTAAAGTGGTCAGTGTTGTGAATATTACATTGGCTCTTAAATTACGTTTAGATAAAATCCTTTGGGCTTGTTCTGTGAATCAATGACTAATAAAATCTTACCGCCTTATTCTCCATCAGTGGCAAGCTGTATTCTTTTCTGTTGTGTCCCCTAGACTCTGGAACAGCCTCCCTCTTGAGGTTCACCAGGCACCTATTGTATACTTTTCAGCGCCTGGTGAAAACATATCTTTTTACCCAGGCTTTTACTGTTTAAATAGCTTCCTCAGGGTGCTGTCCTGGGAGGGAGGGGGGGAGGGGGAGGGAGGGAAGGGGGGGTTATATTTTTAATTATGCTTTACCATTAGATATGTTTTAATCTCATTGTAACCAGCTCTGGGACCATTCGTTGAAGAGCAGGATATAAATTTTTTTTTTTAAAAAAAAAAATTCACCTTCTTCTTACTGTTTTTCTGTTCATATTTGGATAAGCCCATAGTTCTCCTTATGATGTTACCATATTTTTTGCCATGTGATACCCACATTTTAATGGTGTGTTTGGCAAAAGCTCTGGGGCAGCTAAGTGTTTTTTTTAACCTTGCTTCATTCTTTATTGTGCACAAGACATGAACTGCAAGCTGCTCTTGTCTTGGTTTGAGGGTATTGCTTTCCCAACCCTCTGCAAGGGAGAGCCACTTCTCTCCTTCTAGATGTGCCAGAAACTGGCTCCTGAATAAGGGCTGAGGTTTCAGTTTTGCATGTTTATAATGCTTTTCAGCTTTCACTCACTAAACAGCACTGGCAAGAAATACATGGTAAGGCTGATGTTGGCACCCCTCCCTTAATCATCCATCTTCAGCAGGTAACCAATGCAGAAGGGGACAATTCTATTTTCACCATCTGCCAGCAATTTACACACCCTAGTTCAGCACACATGACCCACTGGTCACTCACCCCCAGGGATTATGCTAACACATAATAAACATAAGCCACAACAATCCACCATTAACACTTCCACCCAAGGAAGCAACATCAAAGATTACAGCCAGGAAAAGACCAATGACTCATTAACAACTCAAACAAAAGAAGAACTACCAAACAAACATCAGATATCTAAAAGAAGGGAAACAAGATCAGTCACTTTTGACTCTTCCAAGAGCAAAGTCCTCTGAAGATAGATTTCACAGCTGTACCTGAAAGCTTAGGTTCTCAGAAGAAACCTGGAACAAAGCATAACAGCCCCAAAATGATACAAGTAAGATACACTATCCATGTTCATGTACAAAGTTACTGCATCAAAGCTTCCCATATAAGCTTGCTGATAGTAAGATTTTGTAAGATTTGAGCTAATCTGTCAGAAACAGTTTGTACTATCATTTGTGAGCCCATTTAATATAGTACTGATAATTCTCTGTTAAACATTTTAAAAGCCTGAAAAACATAATCTCCCAGATGATATTAGTATACAACATCAGATTCAGCCAGCATGGTCAACAGTCAGGAATGATGAGAACCGAGGTCCAGCAACATCTGGAGAGCTTCATCCCATCCCTAAGGCATGATTTCTTTCATTCCAGCATCTGCACTTCATATAAAAATCTAAAGGTTTTAAAAGTAGAAATACAGACATTTTACACATTCATACCCAAAAGACCAGGTACCCTGAAAATCCATAACTTTCTCTTTACTCTGTCTAATGCTACACAAATAAAAGACAAAAACCCCAATACTACATCCTACATAAGATTTGTTAAAAAGCATTCATGAAAGGGATTTGTCAGCACATGTGCATGCATACACACACACAGAGAGAGAAGGGGGGAACAGGAATACCACAGCCACAAAGCACCCATACCAAGGAATCTTTACATTGCTTACAGATGAAGAATGAACAAGCAGACTCACCCGGTGGGAATGAGGGAGTTTGGTGCCCACAAAATCAGAAGGCTGTGGCACCGTAGGAGTATGATAAAGCTCAGGAGCCAGACGTGTATTTGCAAATTTCATGCATTCTTCTAGCGTGGAGATGAACTGGCTACATGTTGCTCGTAATAAGGTTGAAGCTTCATTCATCTTCTGGAGGAAGCCAAGAGCACATGGGTAGGAGAAACAATGAAGCTATATAGCCTTTCAGAGTCTTATGAGCCTCAGCCTAAGAGCCTATTCAGTTGCTCTGAGGACAGAGCTCTGCAGATTCTTTTAACTTTACTTTCACAAACTTGGAACTTTCTAGATGTTTTATATTGTTCACAGTCTCTTCCTGAAGAGATTCTTATTTCTGCCAGCCTGCTTGTACAGCAGAAGTAACCAAAATTGAAAATAGGTCCCCAGTCCCTTATATAGTAATTTCACACCATTTGAACCCCAACTAAATCATCCAGCTAAAATGCATATGATTGTACTTACTAAGTCCTCAATGCTTTAGTCAGAAGAGAACCCCAGGTTGTTCATGTCTGTCTTTCATCTGGGTACGCAGCAATACAAGGAGCTGACTTATACTGGGACGAGTCATTTTCTTTGTCCACCTCCTGACTATCTGCTCTGACTGGCAACAGCGGCCCTCAAATTCCTCACACATAAATATTTCCTATTGTCTACTAGTTCATTATTCTAGTATAGATCCTTGGAATTGAACCGGGATCTGCTCAACACACCTGGGTGGACTTGTTCTCTTAATTCCAAGTACCACCACAATCACATATTCTTTTTCCTTGGAATCCCTACAGAGATGACATATAAAGCACCTTGAATGATCCAGAGATATCATATTCTGCACAGAAACCCATTCCGTATGTCTAAGTGAAGACTATATCCTCTCATCACATCATGTATACTTTCAAGAACCAACCCCACCTGTATGTCAAGTGGGGAACCGTTGTCCTGAAGATGAGTGGCATCCTGTACAGCCAGAACTTGCTGCGTTAGCACATCACAGTACAGACGTAGTTCAGACAATTTCCTCCCAAGGGACTCATTGCTTAGGTCCATATCTGTGGAAGACAAGCAGGTCAACAGTGGATTTAGGCAGGAACTCAGAGAATGATCAGCACTGCACAAAAGAAGGACTCCTTTTTCCCAAAGCAGAACTTTGTGGCTGCTTAATAATCAGCTACAGTGGTTATTTATATATTTATTTGGAAGCAGGAAACAAGAACATGATATAGCTTTGTTGACAGACAGAATTCTTGGAGGAACTGAGGTTAAGGCAGAGCCAATATTGTCTAGTATAACTTCTTATATCACAGTGCCCCCTAATGGGCCACTCCAGGCTCTAAGGGAAAGCACACTTTGGTGCTGTGCTGCAAGTTTGCAACAGGCATCTGGCCTGAAACAACAACAAGCCTTCAATGAGTCATTAAAATAATATATTTCCACTTATAGCCTTCCAGCTTGGATGTTTCCAGGGGCTCACTGAGGCAATAATGCTAAGCAAAAACCATCTGGATCCAGAGTTTCCAGGAAAAAACTCTTTTCCAACCTGTTGCAATCATGCTGCATGATCTGTTTGCACTATGTGTATACAGCTGCAGCAGGGAACAAGGAATGAAAAAAGAAGGTGAAGAAAAGAAAATGGGAACACCTGATTCAGACAGAATACCAAGGATACCTAGAGAAAAGGAAGCAACAGGAAGTAGCTAAAAGGCTAAGCAGGAAATAGATGAACGGGAGGAACAAAACTTTCTTCCAGTGTAGCCCTACAAACAGAAATACAGATTTTGCATAGTTGAAAGGTGACATTTAGGCACTGAGCATCCAACAGATGATTTTTCCAGACCAATGGGTCCGAGGCAGCCATCTTCACTGGTTCAGACTATGGAAAGACATGGTCTGGAACAGCACTGACTGCACAACAGCCCGGGTCCAGAACAGCTTTGGCCCCAAAGCTTGAATGAACTTCAGGGCTAGGCTCCAAGTGCTCCAAAGGGCTAGGAACAAAGTTCCTAGCCTTGGAGCCACTGGGAGACCCACTTCAATGAAGCACTTTGGTATACCATTGAAATGGGTCCCCTGGTAATTGGGAACATAAATGTGTGCCTTTCACATGTACAGGCAACAAGCCATGCATCCCACTGTTCCACTGATTCATTTGACCTAAGTGCAGTTATTTCATTCCCTTCAATTTTTTCCAGCCCAGCTTTAATCATGTAAATTCTTAATTCAGTCTTTCCTAACTGTCAAACGTCTTGGCCCTCAAACATCTGACAGAGTTCCTTCTCCCATATAGACCTGCTCGGATATTAAGATCTCAAAGGGATGACTTTCTTATAATACCACCACCTTCAGAGGCGCAAGGGATGGTGTAATGTAAGAAGGTCTTTTCTGTGGTGGCCCCTATGCTTTGGAACTACTGAAGATCACATTCAGTGTTTGTATTTGTGTGCTTAAATTTATTGATTCGGTAGTTGCACTTTACCTTGCAGCCTCACAGTACCCTAGATAGCTTGAAAGACATTTAAAACACTGAAGCATAACGAAACTATAACTGTAGTGAAGTCATCTGTCGTTACCTATAGAGCTTATATTTGCAAGCAAGGGTTTAATCCCTCCCTTACTATTTGCAACAGAAAAGGGCAGTGAATGTATACATGCATGAGCTTACTGCCTCTAAACAAGTATTTTTCAAGGCTGGAAATAGCTAGGAGGAAAATCAGAAGTCTGGCAGTTCCCTCATTTTGTGTACATTATAAGCCCTCACAAACAACAAGGAACTGTTGTCAAATATTTAAAACAGAAAAATTACAACTAATTCCAATGGACTGCCCAGGCAGAAATGGCAGAGTGAAAAGAAATGTTCTTAACAGTTTTCTAGAACTGCACACACCAAGTTGCCTTACATCACCTTAACTGTTACTCCATAAGGCTGCTGCCACTGTGGTGAAAGCATGCTGATGTTTCCACTGTATCTTGGACATATGGAACCATCAGTACACAGGTTCTGGAGTATCTCAAATTCTGGCATGGTTTGTACTGGGTGGGGGACAACCAGTTTCAGAGCCATGTATTCTTCAGCTATAGGATGAAAAAACACACACCCTGAAACGGGCCTGGCTTACTACCGACAGCTAGCATAGTATTTTCAGCTCAGGTGGAATATGCAGCTGTCTTCCAAGCCCACAAACTATCCTGGCTGCAGCATCTAGTGCTAAGCTGCAATTTCTAAACCATCTTCAAAGATGGCTCCATATAGAGTTCATTGCAATGAATCCAAAGAAAGGTTACTGCCATATACAGTGCTAGAAGCGAGCTATCTCTATTCAGGAAAAGCCAGGTTGGTGTACTCCTTTATGCACCTATGGGTTGGTTATTCTTTTTTTACTATATTGGATTGAAGAGCTGTAAATTAGCAAAATGCAGTGTTTTGAAGAAGACAAAGTCTAAGGATAATTGCATCTCTTTCTTCCTATGTAGCGCTGTAACTGATACTGGTGATAAAAGCCACTTCAAGTGACAGAGAATGCCTTAAAAGTGAGTGCAGATTCATCCAGAATAAACTGGATGCTGCAGCACAGGATAGATGCACCCAATAACACATAACAATCAACGTATAATTTGAATATTTACCTGAACATCAAGGGTCCACATCAAAAGTTGTCTTTCATAGTGACAGCTTTTTCATCAGTACATCAGAATTATGGAATTTCCATCCTATTTTCTATTCTTATTTGCGCAAACAAATCTTTTCCGTACTCATGCTTCTAATTTTTAATATCCATGTTTATTTATCTTTATTTTTCCACATTATTTGTAATTTTTTTAAAATTTATTTTATGTTATAACACTAGGCAAATTATACTGAGAGTTTTATTTAAGAAGTTAAATTCAGGTCTATCAACAATCTCTGCAACAACCTTTATACTAAAACCCAGGATTTCCAAACTCTACGTTTGCATCAGTTTGAAGCATTTTTCAAAAAACCAACCTCTTTCTTTCTGGGTCCTGCTATCTCCAAGGCAAGCCTTTGAGCTACCCAAGGCAACCAGCCATTTCTGCCTTTCAGCAGCACCTCCTGCCTTCAAATAGAAGTACTGCTCTCCTGGAATAACCAGCTCCATACGGGTGGGGTCAGTAGCATGCACTATGGGAACAATTAGAAAGTACAGACAAAAACATTAGTGACTGCATACGTAAGATCATCTTTTTAAATCCTACTTCAAAACTTATTTCCACTAACTAGTATCCTAACCTTGCCATCTGAATCATAGGGCCTTACATCACTTGGCCCAGTAGTCTTATCTGCACGTGTGGACTCAGATGGAACATCTGCACTCCAAGAAGCCATTTCCGATTCAGAAACAGCTCCTTCCATGCAGAAGTGCACTGTGGGTCGGCTACATCCACACCTCAATGGGGTATGCAGGGGCACATGACACGCTGCACAAGCGTGGTGGTGTGTCACGTGCGGTGCCGGAACCAGCGCGTGTGTGTGGTGCATTGCCATTGTCCCAGTGTTGCCGCCAGTGCACGCGCACTGGCGACGACAGCTGAACTGAAGATGGTGGTGCCTGGACACACATCTGCACTTAAGGTAAGTGTCTGGATGCATGGAGGGAAGGGATGGTGTGAATTAGCATTTGCAAGTGCAAATGCTTGTACATGCATGGGCAAGTTCACCTTTCCCAATACCGCGATGGGATGGAAAGTGCAAATTTGCCCATATACTGAAAGGGAACAAGAAATAAACATTGTTATTGTTCTAAAAACATTCAGAAGCTAAGAGCAGGTTTAAGTGTCTGCTTTAGATGAACTGGATGCCAGCACTGTTGCCAGGAGCTTAATCCCAGTGTCCCAGATCCTGAAGAGCAACACAGATGATATTAGTTTCTTAAAATAAAAAGATCCCTAGGGCAATTGTTCGTGGGTAATTCTCATTTCAAAGTAAAAGCAGAAGTTCGACATTTGTTCAGCTTTCTGCCTAACAACTGTGGCTGTGCTGAACAATAACAGGGTCGCATGTTAAAATGGCACAAGTCCACCAGGGCTATTTTTTTTTCAGATGGACCAGCAATACTATGGTGTCATATAACTGGTAAGAGTATTCAGGTTTACAGGTAAAGCATCAGCCATAGCGACAAATATCCTCTACAAGGTACTGTATTGACATTTGAGCAAACAAACCAATCTATTTTATATTACTCAACCCACGTGTTATGCAATGGAGCCATGGGGCATGCATTACTGAACAACAGATAAACTTTCACTGATTGTGTGATAGAATGCAACCAAGGAGAAAGATGTGCCTGGTTCACTGTCGCTGTGGTCAGCTGCTAACAAAGAACACAAACTAGACTTCACTGACTACCTGGAGCATTTGTTCCAGAAGCTCAGATGGTAGATCTTATTTAGAAAGTTGTTGCCACAGGCTGGCAAGAGCCTATGGTAAAAAAGGGAACAACAGGGAACTAAGATGTAAAAATGAATTGCCACACAGCAAAGGTTTGTACTTAATCACTAGTCAACCAGAAATTCAATGTTGATGATTGTGGACTAGCAGAGCAACGGATCACTCCAGTAAGCACTCTTTTGTCAACTCACTTACTTACTCACTTAGCTATGTGCCTAACTGTGGAAGAAGGAAAAGACTGGAAGATCCAGCTTACATGTTGTCGGCAAAGAATATTTTCCCCATCTATTTGCAAACAGCATAGAAACTGAAACAACATCTTATTAACCTTAGTGTAGAACCACCTATTCAGTCATTTCACTGAGCACATATTTGCTTAGGTGCAACTTCACCTTAGGATAAAGGCCAAGAGAAAGCAGAAGAAACCAGAGAGGCAGTATTTTACAGCATCCAAGTGGCAAAGACACAGAGAATATGCAGCTTGGCTGCCACAGTTCTCTCTGTGAACTCTTGCCTCAATTGGTCAGTGTGCAAGGATCCTTTAAGGATATCTCACATGATCCCTGTTATTTTTTCTACTTACTTAACAGACACTGTATGAGGCAACCTTAAAGAGTCCTCACATTCCACTGGCCAAAGCAAAAGCTTGCAGATACTTTCTGGCAAGGGAGTTCCATGTTCTCTGTGTCTCTGGCTTGTCCACACTATATGTTGCCACGTCTTCTGGCTTCCTCCTCCTGGCTTCCTCCTCCTCCAGGGCAGGTGTTCCTTCTATCTAGTGTCCTCCTCTATCTCTCTCCATCCTCACAAGCTACCAAATCCATGTCTGCACCTCCTCTCCAAACCAGTTTGCCTTTAGAAGGTCCCCTTAACCCTTGGAATCCAAACATTTAAATTGTTCTCACTGCACATTTCATAAAATACACCACAGATTTCTTCTGTGAATTTAGCCCTCATACTATAGGAGGTGTCCTCTACTAATTTTTCCGTTTGTTTGGGGGCAAATTACTCAATGTGTGATCTTATTTACAAAGCAAAAATAATGTATCTTCCACACATGCCAAAATAGTACGAATGGGACCTACCTTTGATCTCACAGACCGCCATCTTGATGCTGCCTTTGCTACCCTTGCCCACATCATCCTGAGAGTCATAATAAGAGAGGATGCCATTTTCCAGTACAAAGTACCGTGGCTGCCAACCTGAGGTGGATAGAAAAAGAAAGTAAGTATGGGAGGTTGTGCACTGACCTAATCTGACCTCTATCACTTCAAGTTTTCTGGGGGGGGGGGGAATTTAACTAATCTCCCATAAATAGTAGGAACATATTCAGCTTCAAATTTATCTGTGCTGTTATATATAATGTAGTGTAATGCTAAATGGTCTCTGAATTTTGACCGGCATAGCAACCAACGCAGTCAAAAACCAAAGCCCAGAAATTAGTTATACCAACCTCAGGCAATTTGGTGTGCCACCCTAATGCTGCCCCCCCCCCAATTAAACTGGAAGGAGACACGCACCCTGTTCTTTCCACATGCCTCCTATTTTGTTGTAGTGACCCCAATAGAGCTTTTTTGCAATTGATGTTTGGTTAAAAAATGTTGAGGGAACAGGATCACATAACTGAGTTCTGCTTAACCAAAACAAATGAAGTACTATCATAGGGAATGGAATGATATGTTATCAACATTTCCCTCTTCCAAAATTAGACATATACAGGCCTCCTGTGATTGCTGCTGAAAAAAATATGTTCAATACAATTTCTTAAAATAAAAGCACAAAATAATTTATCAGCATTTTCAGCAAATAAAATTCTTTATAGCCTTAGCAAGAAGATTTTCACAGGATGATTTAGTGACCTTGACCAAAGTATAGACTTTCTCATCCTGTGCATAAAATCTATTAAGTTTCTGAGTGAGGAATGTAATCCTTCTTTGGGAGTTCAGCAGGTTAAAAAAAATTGAATCAGACATTTTCTTATACTGATTCTTAAAACAAATATAAGAGGTGAGACCTTTTTTATTGTGTGCTCTTCAAAAAACAATTAAAAACAATAAAAGTTTTCAACACAATGCATTATTTTCAGTGTTTCAAAGAAACATACACATTGCTAGCAGAAAACATTTGATTGTTTTTAACATTTAATGTATGGGTATCACGAGTGATGCTGACTCAGTAGTAGAGCAAACTGCCTGGAAAGCAGAGGGTCACCAGTTCAATCCCCAGCAGAAGCAGGCAATGGCAAACCACTTCTGTCTGTCAAGAAAGCTGCATAGTATTGCCTATGGAAGTACCTATGCAGTCAACCAGATTTTGGACCAACTCAGCAGTATCAGAGAACATAAAGGTGTCATTAATTATTTATTTGTATTTCTATCCTGCCGTATGTCCGAAGGTCTCAGGGGGTTTACAATATTATATTAATCTTAGACAGGTCCCTGCCCTCAGGCTTACAATCTAAAGAGACAAGATACAAAAGGAAAATGGGGGGGGGGGACACAGGGACACTCTGGCAGCAACCGTGTCCTTGCAGTGGTAAAATAGTTTATTTTCTTTTTCTCCTCCATTCCCCACAGGCAAGATGGCTCCTTCATGACCTGTGTGGTGACAGCTGGGACGGAGAGGTCAATGCTGGATCTCCTGCTAGTATGAGTACAAATTCAGTGACTGTTCAACAAGTAGGGCTCTTATACCTTGACCAGCTTCCAAACAATAACCAACAGGTGCAGCTGAAAAGCAGGTAGTCTTTCTCCACAGTCTGCTTTCTTTCTTCTCGTACTTTACTTTTTCCTATGCTTTTGATGGAAACAGCCCATTCTACTATAAAAAGAAGCCCACTTCACGTTTCTAGGCAATCTCTGAGCAAGAGATAACGCGCCTGCCACTTCTCTTAACTCCATTTCTACTTGGCAGGGGACAAGCCGGCTGGTGAAAGTTGTTGATCTCTGAAAGAGCAGCACCTGTTGAATTTCTTCCTGTTATGCAACCGCCAAGGACATAAAGGCTTTGCTCACGAGAAGATAACCTTAATAGCCCTGGGACGGATGAAGCGGCTCTATGGCAGACGGAGCTCTTCCTTCTGGGAAGAATGGAGAAGTGACTAACAAAGGGGAATGGGGCAATTTGACGGAATCGGGGTGATGCCCGAGCCTGGACCCCTCGGTTCTCCCCCTCGCCTCCGAATTACTGCGTTGCTAAGGAACGGGATAAGGGAGTTCGCGTTGCCAAAGGGGGATTTAGAGTAGACCCGCCACCCCATCCACCTCCTCCACAGCCAGACCTGCTTGGACCTCCTCTACGCACCCGAAAGGTAGTTGGTCCATTTCAGCAGGGCTCCCTCCATCGCCAACGCGGCTCTCGGCTCGGGTCTCGCCGGCCGGGGTGCTGAGCCCAGCCAATGACGGCCCTCCGCCGGCGCGGCACAGCCAATCACAGGGCGAAGTAGAGGTGGGTACCAATATTAAGTAGGGAGTTGGAGAGGGAAAGGAGAGGGGGGGGGGAGAGAAGCTCCGTGAGGTGGAACGCGAAGAGGGGCGGGCAGGGCGAGGAGGACGGCAACGAGGAGCCAACCGGCGGGGAGAGCTGGAGAGGAAACAAAGCACAGCAGGACGAGAAAGGGAGGCGCGGAGCCAATCAGATGAAGCGCTTCCTTGCGCACTGGCTCATGGGCCATGTAGTTTTGAGGCGCGCTGTCTGTTTGCGACCTTTCAGTATCCGAAAGAATCCCGGAGGAGATCTGGATCGGAGAATTAGATCGCACTTCGAGCCGAGAATCTGGTGCTTACGTCGCTTTATCCCATGGAGTCCGAAACTCTTGAGATACGAGACGTGCAGCTTGAGCTTGTTTATGGGCAGCTAAAATGATCGAGACCGAATGTTTCTTTTTTAAAAAGTTGAATCGTTTCGAGCGTTTTCATTTAGAAAATACAGCAACGAGAGAGGACGTGAAAGAGATTCATAAAACATCTGCATAGTGATGACAAAGTGATTAAGGGTTTATTAATTTTTTCCCTTTCCCAAAATACGAGAATGAGCACTCCACTCAGTGAATCTCAATCCTGGATGTATTTGGTAGTCAGACTAGCAAACTCCCTGCCCTGACTTTTGCTGGTGGTCACCAGCTTAGATGACTTCAAAGTAAGTGGTCAAAGCCAAATCCACAGATGACAAGACTGGAAGGGTGTTTTTCCACTTAGCACTAAAGGGGTAAAACGCCCTAAGTGGAAAAACAGCCTTAGCTGCCATGTCTATGAGCCTACCTATCTGGTATAAGAAGCACGGTGCCTGTAAAAGCCAACTGCTGCTGAGAGACTGTGAACAGGTCAAGAAACGTGCAAGTGGTGTAAGTCCCACCCTGAGGTCAACTAAGCTGAGACCCTGTACAGACAAGGGGAATCACTGTGGTGAGGTTGCTTCACGTATATGAGGCAATCACACCATAGCCCCCTTCCCCCCCAACCCTGGAAGAAGAAAGAAAAAAACACTAAAAACTATTGCTGGAAAATCAACTGCTGGTTGCTGGGCAGGTACAAAATCTGGGGTACTTTTGGATTCTCTGACGCTTTCAGCTCCAGCCAGTTTGGCACTTATGACCTTTTGTGAACAGATTGTCTGTGGTAAACCACACATTAGTAATTTCCAGAGTGAGCTATTATAATGTGCTGTATGTGAGGAAGGTGGGTCAGGCACATCTGAAGATGTCTGTCCTGGCTGCCAATTTGCTACTGAGCCTGGATAAAATATTACCATGACTTGGTCTCCAAATACCTAAAGAAGTGTCTCCTCCCATATCAGTGCCTTAACATCTGCCAAGGAAGCCCTCTTGGCTGTGCCTCCACCCTCAAAAGCTAAAGGAGTTGGGCAGCATGAGAAGGCCTTTTCAGTGATAGCCCCAGGCCTGCCTTCCGAGCTGCATCAGGCATCTTCATTGGCCGTTTCTGCGCTTACATACTGTGGACCCCTCATTGACTTGATTATTGGTCAGTCGCGCCAAGCCAAGATCCTTTTCGGCCCAACAGTAGGAGTTCACCATTAACTGTAAATTCACCTAAAAGCAGGTTGATATTACTTTTGTAATCCCCAGGCATTATGTCTGAATGGAAATGGATGAAATCAGTGAACTATATTAAAGGAAACACATAGGCATCTACTTAAATTTTGTTTCAGTTGAGTACATCCCCTTATTTGGAGACACAGCCTATTGAATTCAGCCCCATTTACCTCAGACAAAATATTTTATGACAAGCAACAGTTTTAAGGAGAAAAATATCTTTTGAAGGTGTGAAAACTGGCATTGCACTTTATTCTTAATATACAACAAATAAAGTTTGATGCATTGTTTAAAAACAATTTCTTCCAGGAACTACTTTGCCAGCAGCACAAATACCAAATCTAATTTCCTCTTTCTGCTGAGATTAAAAGAAAAGTGTCATCGAGTAAAGATCAAATCCTGGTAACTCCAAGGACAAACCCATCCATATCTCTTTGAAAAACCACCTAAATAGACATTCCAGAATGTGTTCTTCGACTTTCGTCTGTCTGGGTTACAGCATGAATGCACACTTCTGTCCGCGCAGTAAGTCTCGTACTCGGTCAAATATTTGCACCTCCTCACCTATAGCTTCTAATACCAGAAAAGAATGAGTTTGAACGAGAGCGGTAGCCCCTAAGTCTTCAAAATTATGAAAACTACATATCCGGGCATGGAGCGGGAACATACCACACTAGACGTGGAAGAATCGTCAGGACGCTAATCTCGGACATCATGGGAGCGAAAGGACTTATGGGATATGTAGTCTTATTGCAAACGCGGCCTCGTAGCCGGGTCCTCGCATGGACTCCAATTCCCCAAATGCGCTTCGCAGCGCTATGGAGGCGGCAGGGGGCGCGGCTTCCTCCTTCCCGGCCATAGTAAGCCGGGCTGGAGGGCTGCAGGCGTTGTGGCTGTGGCTGTGGCTGTGGCGGCGGCGGGGCAGGACAGGAGGAGGGAATGAGCGAGGAGGAGGCGGAGGAGCCTTGCGGGAGCGCGAGGAGCTGCGGCAGCTTCCCCAGGTGAGCATCCACGCCTCGTTAGTGGCGTTGCTAAGAGACGCAGAGAGCCCCGCTTCTCTTTCTGCGTTGCTAGGATACCCCTCATTCCAGCATCTCTCCGATTTCCTCTCTGGGAGGAGCGGAGGGCCAGAATGGGCCAGGTACCGCCGCAGATGGGTAGCAGGAGGAACTCGGGCCTGGGATCAGCCAAATTTTGCTCGGCTTGCGGGAGCGGGATTGCACGTGCTGTCACCGCCAGGATACCAACTCGGTCCCCCTGTTCACCAAGTTCTCGCAGAAAGCAGCCCCAGTGGGTGTAGTGGAGCTTGCTGGCGTGTTCCCCTTCCAGTTCCCACATGGAGGAGCAGTCAGAATATATCTCCTTTGTGCCCCTCGCCACAACTGCTGCCGCCACACACAGAATTGGATGGAGTATGATCCATGAGAATGTGTCTGTTATTAAAGACGAAATACCCATTCTTTAAAGCTCAAAGCTATTTTAATTGCACTTTGTTGTTTGTGGTTGTGTACTGCCATGCCGTGATCAACTCTGAGGTCACTTCCATGAGTAGCTCTATGCAGTTTTTTTTAGCAGCGATACAGAAACGGTTTGTCATTGCCTACTTATAGGTTACACCTATAGGGTGCTTTTCCACTTAGCACTAAAGAACCCATTAAGGGTCCTTAACGGGTCCTTAATGGGTACTCTGGTGTTAAGTGGGAAAACACCCATAAATTGCATTGAACTCACAAAAAACAAAATTTATGTGCATTAGCATTGCTTTTTACCTATATCTATATCATTCTCCCTTATACAGTAATCTAAAGGAATTTGTTAGCTTGAAGTAGAAATCTGGTTCTGCTGAACACAGTAGTAATTCATGATTGGGAGCAGTAGCCATACCAGGTCAATCAGTGCGTAGTTGGCAAGATGTAAGTCTCATTATAGGACTTGTATAAACAAGTGATTTCAAAGCAGTCTTAAGTGGTTTCAATTAAGACTTGATCTTTTTTGAGGGAGTTTAACATATACAGCTTAACAGAAGGTTCACTTAGTGTCTGTGGAAGTTCACATGCTCAAATTGTGTATGAAGCACTTTGAGACTGGTTTGCTATTATAGCAGAGTGAAATCTCCATGCATACAATTCATATCTATGTTCTTGAAAAAAATAACAGCAGGAGGCCTTGCTCTCATCAGGGTTTGGGAAATTATGGTCCTCCAGATACTGTTGGACTCAAGCTGATATCAACCCAGTGAATGTACATAGATGGGAATTATAGTCCACCAAATATCTGTACAAACCATCAGCTTCTCACGTGCCAATGCCAGTAGTTCAGGACCTTGGTCAGGACCTTGGGGTGTCCAGGGACGGTATGAGACTACTTGGAAGCCTTCCTTTGATCTCACTTTATTGCATTTTAGTTTACAACAGATCAAAATTGAGCCCAACAAGATCAAAAGGAGAATTCCAACAGGAGTCTCAGTCTTCACCTTGTGTCTTCCTCAGGGGGATCTGTGGGTCATTACTAGCTCTACTTTAGCTTTAGGACTTGCTTGCAACTGAAGATGTCAACCTGGCTTCTTCTGTAAGCTTGAGGGTTGGCTGCGTGCAACTTTAATCTGCTTTAGCAAGGCAATGTTTTAGTTATACCTGACTGTGATAACAGGCAGAGATGGAGGGGCTAAGAAATATGAGGATGTGGATAATTAGTCTTAAGCAATCTCTGCATGGTGTTTTGTAGCTACTTGCTTTATTTATTTATTTATTATTTACATTTATATCCCGCCCCATACC
>MTQE01002208.1:10557854-10569145 GCA_014337955.1 Aspidoscelis marmoratus | reverse complement strand
CCCTGACCCACTCCTCCCCCTCCTGCCCGGCCTTGGTACATGTCTCCCTACCCAAAGCACAACACAACACACACACAACACACCCACACCCACACACAGCTAAGAAAGTATTAAACACTAAACAATAAAAACAACAATTCTAAAAACAGCCGCCACACAATTTAAAAAAAAAACTCGCCCTGCATAGGTGGGGTCAAGAGAGATACCTGAAAAACAGCAGCTTGTCAGTTGCAGCTCCAGGAGATAGGGTCCGCC
The DNA here is from genome assembly GCA_014337955.1 of Aspidoscelis marmoratus. Classification (NCBI taxonomy): domain Eukaryota; kingdom Metazoa; phylum Chordata; class Lepidosauria; order Squamata; family Teiidae; genus Aspidoscelis; species Aspidoscelis marmoratus. Next base: position 10,568,890 of record MTQE01002208.1, on the reverse strand, counting down.
CCCGGAGACTTATTCAGCTTGTTCTTTATAGCTTGAGGAGTAAGTGGGGTGGGGCAAGGTAAGTACTCAGCCCAGCAGCTGCAGGTTTTCCTCCTTCTCCTTTCAGCTTGTTCTTTATAGCTTGAGGAGTGAGTGGGGTGGGGCAAGGTAAGTACTCAGCCCAGCAGCTGCAGGTCTTCCTCCTTCTCCTTTCAGCTTGTTCTTTTTAGCGTGAGGAGTGAGTGGGGTGGGGCAAGGTAAGTACTCAGACCAGCAGCTGCAGGTCTTCCCCTTGCTTGTATTCCCATCCTCACTGGGTTCCGGTAGATGAAGCTGGATGGGAGGACAAGCAGATGTTGCACAGCTGCCAGCAAGGCAGCTCTGGTAGCAATTGAGTCTTTCGGTGCTTCTGTCAGCTATGCAGGATGGTACCTTAACAAAATAAGATGAAGTTTACTATGCCCCACACAGAGTGGAGGATTGTGGAAGATACAAAAATGTAATTTGGTAAAAGATTCCAGGCTCAAGAGTGGGGTGGCCTCAGGGATCCATCTGTGTTTCTTTGTTATCTTCAGTATAGAGCAAATGCTGGCGTCCAACCCTGGCAAGACCCCTATCAGCCTGCTGCAGGAGTATGGGACACGCATAGGGAAAACACCTGTGTACGATCTACTGAAAGCTGAGGGACAAGCACATCAGCCCAACTTCACCTTTCGGGTTACTGTTGGCGATATCAGCTGCACCGGTTAGTTGCAATAAATGATGGGTATAGAAAAGGGGTGGGAAGGACAAAGGATTCTCATTTTCTATAGTCATTTATGTTTTTGAAAGAGGACTGCTGCTTCCTGTTAAATGGATTCTTGCATTTAATTTGTAGGGCTTCTTTTCTCACAGAATACTGGTCCTTTTCCACTTATGAATCCAGGCAGATGTGTGTCTCACTGCCCATGGCTGTATTTTATGATTGATATAGTAGATGGAACACACTTGTCTTTTTTCAAGGGAAAATATCTTAGATGGTTATCAAGCAATTCAGCCTTCCCTCAGACACGATCTTGCCTCTCTCTCCAAATGGGAGGGGTGCCATCCAAAATAATAACATGGCCACCAGAGAAATTATTTGATCATATGTAGTGAATTCAAGGTGAATTCAAGCCAAGGTGTTGCCCAACAGCCCCTCAGGGGTCCCATACTGGAGAAGCCCATCCTAGCTCCCTTTACCCCCTTCTAGATTTGGAAATAGAATTTGCTGCTTGACCTTCCAGTGTAACTGAAGGAGAAGTAGAGAATATAGCAAGTTTGGCTGATGGATCTTTGAACAATTAGATTAATAAGGGTATCTAATTCATAAGTTATTTAACAGGGGCAGCAGTACATCTGTCCCCTTATTGCTCTGCTAGTTTGAAACACAGGAGATCTGGAAGCCAGAAGTCTCCCCATGCCTGCAGTAGTCCACTGTGCTCAACTTTCTTGCTGGAAACATTAGAATCCTTTTCTTATGATACACAGGGACTCTCAAAGGATTATGCTCACCATCACAGATTTTCTCTTGGTTCTCTCAAAAGTAATAATCTCCCTGTGGGTAACAGTGAAGATAGATACGACAGAAACACGTTCAAACCTGTGGTAACTTTGGGCCTGTTTGCACTTATTGGTTGGAGTGGTTCTGTCCACTCCGTGGCCAGACTGTCCACATTCCTCCAGTGTGGCAGCTGCCCCAGAGTGGAATAATCCCTCCTTGGAGCACCCCAGCTGTGGACTTCTAAAAAAGCAGTCCATAGCGTGACTAGGAGCATCTGCATTGCTCCTAGACAGGTGGTTCACACCCTCTTCTGAGTGCAAGTGCATTAAGTGGGTGTGATGGTGCCACTACAGTTGCAGTTGCATGCAGTGTTCCAGTCTCCACGGCAATGTCTGAGTGTGTGCCAGATGTTGCTGTGGTGATCCAGCCTGTCATGGCCTGGCCATTCACACTTCAAGTGCTACTGGCCCAGTATGGGGCATTTCCAGCATTTGATGTGTGAATGTCCACTACCACAATGGGTCTTTACAACCTTAGTGTGGTATCATTATACCATGTTAGGCTGGGAAATGTGAACCTACCCTCTGTCAAGAGACAGATGATGATAAGAGTTGGGACAGAGGCTGAACACCATACCTTCAATATGGTGTCTTGTGAGATTCTGTTGTTGCTGTAGCTTCTCAAGCAGAGTGACTTGATCTTGAAGTGGGGCCACCAACTCTACTGCACTCCTGGTCCAACAGGTTGCCTTGCCTTTTCATATGCAACTGCTGGGCATTTCCAGTCTGCCCTAGCAACGTAATTGTGTTGTCAGGTCTCAGTTGTGCAGTAAGGCCCCAACAGTGTTGTCAGGCCTAGAAAATAACAAGTGCTGCATACATACTAGATTGGGTTATGGTAAACTGTACAAGTTTATGTTGATTTAGGCAGGATATATGACTGTCAGGGAACCTTGTTTGACCCTTCTTGGTGTTCCATTGTGGAAGAAAGGATGAATGTGCACACTTATGTTTGAGTATCAGGGCACACACTTCTTAAGCTGATGATTTGGTTTCTCCTTGTTTCCTGTTTTCAGGCCAAGGCCCTAGCAAAAAGGCAGCCAAACATAAAGCAGCAGAGGTGGCTCTCCGACTTCTGAAGGGAGGGAACATGTTGGAACCAGCAGCACTGGAGGAAGCCAGGTGAGAGCTACATAATCCAGCAGTCTGAAATGGGGCTAGCACCACATTCCCTCTCCTCAGCCACCAGTCCTCTAGGAATTTCCTGTCTACAAAACCTTTTGGAGCGTTTTTCTTTTCTTTATGCACAAAGGGTAATTTGGGGGCAGTTAGAACCAAGCAGTGTAGACCTTTTCAATGTTATTGTCAATAAAGCAGACTTTAAATTCCTGTCATGTCCTGTATAAAGAGAGGTCTTGGAGAAAGGAGAAGTTGTTGGCTTCTTTTGAAAAAGGCACAACTAGAATTGCAAGGTTAGCTATTCCCCTCGAGCTTGTACAAACCTTCAGGATAGTATTATAATAGCATCAATCAAGCATGCTTTCAATGCTTTTTGTATTTACAGCCCTGTGCTAGAAAAGGGCCCTAGTCCTGTGCCAAGCAGGGCTTAAGCCTGTATCCCAAATTAGTTACATTCTTGTTTTCTTTTGTTTGTTTAGTCAAGGGTAGCCCAGCATGAAAGGTAGAGAATTGGGCTTTGGTCTGACATTAATTTCCTATCTACAATTAGATAGAGGTTATCAGTTGATAGCTATTTACATGGGCAAGTTGGCACTCAGTGCTGGCAAATCCTGCGGCAATTTAGGAAGTGCTCTATGCGTACCTGCCATGATGTCTGTAGTCTCTCAATGGCCCTTTTTGCACTTGGCCCTTTTTTTGGAAAATATCTTCTGACAGAGGTCTGTTGTGTGCATGCTAATGCAGATTATGGCAGATCTCGCCTAGGGTCTGCCGTAGTCTGCATTAGCATGCCAACAGCAGGCCCCTATTCCAGGATATATTCCAGAATAAAGCCAAGTGTGAAAAGGCCCAATATCTGGTATGTTCACGTCGGGTAGAGAGCCCAAGTATTAAGGCAGGAGAACTCAGCCCTTGTGGAGTAACTACTGAAAGTTATACTGACCCCACTGAAATCATAACACAGATTTGTCAAACCAAGTTCCTACCAATCCTGAGGGGTAGACTGTTAAAGCAGAAGATGGAAAAAGATTTGTGTGGTGCTACATTCTGTGCTACGAAACACCTGCCAAACTGGTCAGTACAATCACAAGTGCATAGATTATACTTGCTCATGGGCCAAGAGGAAATCCCTGTAGTCAGTTTTGCTGTAGAGGTCTTGGAGTGAAGGGTAGGAAAGCGCAACACTGAACAACGCAAAATGTATGAACAGGTTCTGAAGATAAAAGTTAAATATACTCACTGTTGAAAACTTTGTTCCATTGCATGTGCTTCTGCTACTAAGCTTGCTTTAATATTGTCACCTTGTATTTCGAAGCTCTTCTTTCTCTCTAGAGCCCTTGGCTCAGACCGCCACCCCAGTCGCCACACCTGTACCCACCTTGCCGATTGCATCCCCCAGGTAATGGGATTAAGGGCAGATGCCAAAGTGCAGGAAGCAGGATGCTTAAAACCTTTTGGCTGCTCACGTGCATTGGGTGGAGTTGCATGCCTCTTGCTGCTTTGCCAGAACAAGCAGGCTTTGCTGACAGGATGTTTCATGTGCTTATTCCTGCTTTGCTCCAGTGACTTCCCTAAAGTATGGATAGATGGTCCATGCTTACTTACAGAGAAGTACACAAGAACCAAACATCCCATTTTCTATGGAAAAATGTGGTATGGTAGATAGCATTATCAATCTGGCATTTTCTGATAGAGGGGAATCTCTAGGCAGTGTTTCTCAGCTGGGTGCTTAGAAGATCTCCTGCATTCCCATGCTCTTGAGGACAAGGGTTTGGGGAGGTGAAGGGTCGGTAGAATTTCTTAGGCTTCTCTTTTACCTTGTTTCATCTTTTTCCTAGAAATTCCCCCTTGGATGTAAAGCCCCCCGTATCCCCTCAACAGTCAGAATGCAATCCAGTTGGGGCCCTGCAGGTAGGTATCCGTCCTAATTTTAACTGTGCTCAGTCCAAGGAACAGTATAAAAATACAGAGCCAATCTGTGCATTTTCTCAATCATTGCAACCAAATAGTTGTGAGTTTCACTTGACCTACGCATAGGTAGGAAAATGAACAAATCTCTTGCTAGTCTTTTACCTTCTTTTTTTCATTTGGTTTCACTAAGATGCATGCATTCTTAACTCTTGGATGCAGTGCAGGCTACTATACTGTGGGAAAATCTAAAGTGCTAGGATGATTTCAGTGCAGTTACATGGTAACATCCAGCAGTTCCTGCTATAAAATTCCAGGAGCCACACTGAACAAGCCAAAGTGCTGGCAAATATTTGTGTGATGTTCTTTGGATTTGAGAATTTTGGAACAGAAAATTCATATTGCTGCTATTCAACCTTGGAATGAGATCACTTCCACCAACTTGCAGCTGAAACTTTGGATTTGTTTTGAGCTTTTTGTTGCTTCCCCAACCCAGACCTACTTAATTTTCACATATTCTGCATTCCTCCTTCTGAGGTAACTTCAATGCATTTTAACAATATCCAGATGTCTGGTTCCATCTTCACAGTGTAAAAATGCCGCCATATGCTTATACCTCCGTTTCTTATACTTGTCTCTTTCTTCAGGAGCTGGTGGTACAGAAGGGCTGGCGGCTACCAGAATACACAGTCACTCAGGAGTCAGGACCAGCACACCGCAAGGAATTCACCATGACCTGCCGTGTTGAAAGGTTTATTGAAATAGGTACAGCATCACAAGACCAGTAAAGGACTTGTGCATGGTCTTTTGGATCCTATGGCTCACTGCTCTTTGCCATGACCTCTCAATTTTCACCTGCTCCTCCAACATGAGTCTTAAGATCTCCAAGGTCTTTCCCTTAGTCATCAGTTTTGGGGGGCAAGAGTTGGCACATTTTCTTTCATGATCCCAGGGGTTAGTGGATAACCAAGTAACTTAATTGAGAGGACAACCCTGTGGGCACGAAAGCAGTATGACTGGAGATTTCCATCAGCTAAACAGGGCAGTGTAGCTTCCAAGAATCTTAGTAATGGATCTTTTTCGATTTTGATCTTACTACCCGCAACTCCCAAGAGCAGAAGATTTGCAAAGAGTATTGATTAAAGCTTATAAATCATGTATGGTGTGAAAAACGTGGGTATGGAAAAATTATTTTGCCCATCACGTAACTCTAGAATCAGAGGCTATGTGATGAAGTGGATGGGCAGAAGGGTTAGGACTGACAAGGGGAAGTATTTTTTTCACCCAGAGGGTCTCCAGTCTATGGAATTTACTACCAGAAGTAGTAGAGACAGGAACCAACCTGGATGGCATTAAGAAGAGGCTTGTCAAATTCTTGAAGGACAGGTGTACCAATGGCTACTAGACATGGTATCTAAATAGTGCCTCCAGGTTGGAGAGTCAGGTAGGTTGCCTCTAAAGGCCAGTTGTAAGGTGCTGAGAGCAGGCAACGATTTTGCTTCTGTCTTCTGCTTGAGGTTGCCCACTGTGTGAGACAGAATGCTAGACTAGGTGGTTGTGGCCTGTTCCTGTCTGCGTCTCAGAAGGAAATATTTGTGTCAACTGTGCAGAGCATGCATTGAAATATGACCTTTGATCAGCAACTGAAACCTTATGGGAGGCAAGATAGTGCAGAGGATATCAGAACATGTAATTCTTTGCAGTTCTTTCCCCCAGTATTCTGACTTAATCTCTTCCATCCCTCAAAATATCCAGTCTGTCAGCTTACTATTTTAAAGTTGTTTTTTCATTCCAGGTAGTGGCACCTCCAAAAAACTGGCTAAGCGCAATGCCGCAGCAAAGATGCTTGTGCGGATCCATAATGTACCTCTGGATCCACGAGAGGGCAGTGAAGCGGAAGTGGAGGAGGACCAGTTCTCTATTGTGAGTTTTTTAAGCATTTGGGTGGAAACAGCGTGGCAGTTTTGGATGAGCAGGTGATCTGGTACAAGCAACTCACTAATGGGATATAAACTATTCAGAAGAAATACTCATAACACCAACACATTTTGGAGACGGCAGCCAGTGTGTTAAATACAGTATGCAGCCTTACATGCAAATATGGCATCCAAAATATCCAGGTTGCCAGCACGTATTTTGTAGAGTGAGCAGGCAGGGTTCTTAGCCACACATTGTCAGCTGTCTTAAAATCTCATGTTAGATTCCTAGCCCTTGAAGCTATATCAGATTGCTGGAGTGTCTTTTTAAAAACAGCTCCTCTCCAAAGTCACACATCTGTGTTGGGAAAAATTTGCACATCAGTCAAACAGAAGGCCCTGAAATATAAGGCATTTTAAAGTTTATGGTTGTCTGATGTGCAGATGCAGGGAAGAGCTTTATTTTATTGACTGCTAGTAATCCAATAAAACCTTAAAAGCAGAGATCTAGTCACCTGGCAGTAGCTCTTTGTTGCCTCATAGTCAATTGTTATTGTTGATAAGCTAGGGAACCTTCCATCTTTGTGTTCTTTTAGCCACTGACCAGAAAGCAGGGTGCCTATACCCAATCAAGGACATCTTTGAATATGGAGGAATTTTCCTTTCCTCCTTCGCTGGCTCTGGCTCAGACTCTGAACATAACTACTGCACCCCTCTGTAGCCTTTTAGTCATGTCCTTTTGTGCATACAAGTGAAAGCAAATAAATTGCTCAAGTGTTATGGGAAGACAGGTAAAGACAGTGAATGCTTCATACCCAGCAAGGTGGGAGGGAGGGAAAAATGAAAGGCAAATTGTTAACCTTGCTTGGTGAGGGGAAAGTTGGGTGTCTGAGCCCAGGGGCAGAAAGTGTTTTGTGCAAGATTTTGTATGAGCTGACTGTAAAACCCAAAACTGCATAGCTCTGTATTGGATATTTTCTAATTTATACTTTTTAATGGTATTTATGTGAAAGATGGTATTTATGTGAATGCTTTAAGTTTTATGCAAGCACCCTAAGTTTGTGAAAATGTGCTTTTGTCTTCTGCTTGAGGATGCCCACTATGTGAGTCTAGATGCCAGTGAATCATGTATAAGGAGTAATTTATTTGAAATTGTTTGGGGTTTAAACAAAATACATTTTTGAGGCCCTTGAATGAATGATAGGATAAACAGACAAATGCAGAGAAAACCGATGCAGCTGGAAATAATTTTGGTGTCCCATGAAATATTTTTGAAAAAAGGAAAAGAGTATATTATACATTAATATTTGTCTTTTAACAGAAATTGTAATATCTTATCAAAGAAAATTTTGCCCATACTCACTCAAACTCTCTCTTTCTCAAATCATTGGCTTTGGGTTATTTTCAAATAGTAAAAGTATTGTAAGTAAGTATTGTAAGTCTGGATTAAGGCATATACAGGCAGAGCTCTATTCCCTCCCAAACCAGTCTGTAAAGACAAGAGTTCTGGCTCAAGAGCCCTCTAAAGCAAAATTAACGGGCAGCTTAGTAGGAAAAAAACACCGACATGTGTTTCTTACTGACACTAGATGGCACTAAAGACAAGTTTCAGCAAACTTCCTGTTAAAGGATACCCAGCCTTTCTTTTCTATTCATAATATTGTGTCGCATAACATTTTATATATTTGGTTTAGGATCATAATGTATCATTCCATATTTCCGTCTTTTCATCCCAATTTAGTCATTTTTGCATACAGAACGTATTGCAGTAAAGGCTGTTATCCCAGCCTTAAAGTATGAAATGTCAAAGTGGAGAGGCATACAGAGCTAATTCAAAGTGCAGCTTACAGTAAATAGTATGGTTCAGCTATGTATCTAAATCTCTGTTATTTCCTCTGCTTCTCAGACTGCTGGAAACAAGGTAGATGGAGTGAAAGGCCGCATATCTGGTTGCACATGGGATTCTCTGCGCAATTCTGTGGGTGAGAAGATTCTGCAGTTGAAAAGTCACCCACTGGGCGTTCTCAGTGCTGGGTTCTGCAGCCTCTTGGAAGAACTATCTGAAGAGCAGAGCTTTGATATCAGCTACCTTGATATTGGTGAGAAATGAGGCACAAGTCTAGGGTTGTAGCTCCCCCATGTACATAGTGATGGAATTCTTTTGAGCCCATGACAACCCTACACTCATTCTTTTTTTAAAAAAAAAAACCCAAACCTCCAGTTTGGCCCTAAATTTATATATGACCCTATATTTTTCAGTTGTGGTGAGGTGGCCAAGAGCATCAGTGGATAGACAAGCCTACATACTAGCCCAAAGCCATAATCACTTAGGGAAAATTTGATTCCTCATTTGCAACCTCTTGCCTGGAGAGAGAAATTTATTCAGAACGCAAGTTAAATTGAGAGTCAGGAGTTCAGCATTCTGTATGTTAATGTCAGTCTTTTGTGCAGCTTATTATGCATGATAGCCCCAAGACAAAGAGTCCCCTGGAAATTGTTCATCTTAGCCCATTCCTCCCCCCATCACTTTACCAGATGGCACAATGACCGTGTTTGAATACAGTAATAAGCCAGAAAGTTGGGCTTATCACAGCTACTTGAAAATGAGCACACTATCCAAATTGTGATATGGGGATACCTAGCAATTTGGATATAAAACATTTTTTAAAAAAAGCTGCTGTCTGAACGTCTTGGGAAATTTTATCTTGCTTATAGCAAAAGGGAATGAAATTGGAGCAGCCAGGAGATGTTTGCTGCTGCTACTCATTTGCAGTAACCCAGAATGTAGGACTTTGGACAGGACCATTATTGAAGCCTCCCCTCAGACTTAGCTATTGATTCTCAGTTTCTCAGTTTACTCTTCCCATTGCACAGTAAGTCCTATAGTTTTCCTGAGCTGGAATTGTAAAATGAGTTTAACGCTGGTGTGGTAATTTGGATGGTCACAGCAGTTGATCTGTATGCTGTCAGGAATCCAGAAAACCCGTGAAATAGCTTTGTGTTATCTTTCCACATTGAATATTGAGGAAGAGGGGTGTCTGAGAATGAGAAGGAAGTTTATTTAGGCCATATAGTGAGTGCATTGATAAGGTGAGATTTGGACTGTTTATCTGTGATCTTCTGACACATATCAGTCTTGTCCCATGGGAAAGATCATAAAAGCAAAGGAAAACAGGGTAAACATTTTATGTTCTTCTCCAATTGCGTGTTCCAGTAGCAGCTTCATAACTAGCTTAACTGCATAAATAAAACAATCATGTTTGGAGTCACGTTTTGGACTACCCTTCTGTTAAAAAGAGTGCTAAAGGTCTACTACAGCATATCCTTCTTTATTACTAGTCCAGAGGTGGATCTTTTGGATTTCCCCCCAAGAAACTGCCCTGGAATGAAACCTAATTTTTCCAGTCACCTTACAGATTTCAATGAAATGTTGAGACCTGCCTTGAGTTCTCAGGCTAAGTCCTGAAATGCCACTCTTTTTTCCTGCTGAGTGATAACCAGTGTCTTTTCTGTTCCAACAGATGAGATGAGCTTGAGTGGTCTGTACCAGTGCCTGGTGGAGCTCTCTACGCAGCCAACTACTGTCTGTCATGGTTCAGCCAACTCTCGCCATGCAGCCCGGGCTGATGCTGCCCGCAATGCCCTCCAGTACCTCAAGATCATGGCAGGGGGCAAGTGATGCACCAAGATACCTCTAATGACTCTCAGCAGCTGGGGATTCCCAGAAGGCTTATCTCCATCTTCCTGCCTGCCAAGGAGACACCTCTATCTTCCCCTGTGGTGAATTGGCCAAAGGGCAGACTTGGAGAGGTGGAACAGAAACCTCTGGTGTTCACTGGGAAGGAAATGGGTTGCAATTTCAAACTGAAATCAAGACTCGGAGCGGGTTTGCTGTTCTGCAGCAGAAATGAAATGAAGCCTTCAAAGACTTGTAGTTCTCAGTGTGACATGCTGGGACTGCCCAGCTGGAGAATAGATCCACCTCTGAGTGGCTCACACCTCATGTCACCCTTGATTATTTTTTTTTATCATAGGGGAGAAGCACTGATTAATTCTGCCACATTTGGGGGATGCAATAAACAAGATTTCTATAAGAAAGTGACACCTTCCATCATTTCCAGTCTGTAGGTATTCCAGCTGAGCCTATAGAAGTTCATATATATATAGCACAGCACTATGAAGATCAGCCTTTCCCCACTCCTGCTTTGCACATAGCATCAGAAAAAAAGTGTGTGTCAATGGTGTTGGATTGTTTGCTGTTATGAGTGGAATGATGTCACCTTTTCCTCTCCCACTGGCCTAGATGAATCCACTTCTTAATCTACAGCGATATATGCTACTGCACACATGCTTTGTTCTTAAATGAAAAAAGCTCTCTTCAGATTTATATTCTATCCACAGAATCTCAGACTAATATCCATGTGAGCCAGTTTGGTCTAGTGGTTAGGGAGGCAGGCTCTTATCTGTGTATACCAGGTTTTCCTTCCCACTCCTCCATGAAGCCAGCTGGGTGACCTTGGGCTAGTCACAGCT
>MTQE01002208.1:10515686-10554257 GCA_014337955.1 Aspidoscelis marmoratus | reverse complement strand
CACAGTGGCCCACCAATTGCTTATGGGCATCTCAAGCAGAAGACAAAGGTGAAACCTTCACTTGTTCTCAACTCCCTGAAGATAATGACCTTTAGAGGCATCCTGTCTGTCTCTCCAACCTGGAGGTAATACTTAGGCATCCATTCTAGTAGCTATTGATACAGCTCTCCATGAATTTATCTAATCTTTTCTTGAAAATGTCCAGGCTGGTTGTTGTCAATACTTCTTCTGGTAGTAAGTTCTATAGACTAATGGGTTTAAAAAAAATACTTTCCCTACTCTTTTCTATTCCATCAGCTTCATAGTTGCCCCCTGGTTCTACTATTGTCCATCAGAGGAATTTTTTCTCTTCATCTTTTCCATGAAATACCTTATTTTATATACTCAATCAGGTCATCTTTCAAATGCTGTCCTTCAAGGCTGAAGAGACCTAGATGTTGCAGCCTGATTTTGCAAGGGAAGTGTTCCAGCCTCTTGATCATTTTGCCCTTTTTCTGCCCTTTTTCAAGTTCCTCACCCTTCTCAAGGTGTGATGACCAGAATTGTACAAAGTTTTTCCAAATGTGGCCTCATCATAAAGAGGCACAATGACTGCTCCTGGAATTTGCTGCCGGAAGAGGTGGAAACAGCTACCAGTCTAGATGGCTTTAAGGTAGGGTTAGACAAATTTATGGATGACATATGTATCAATGGCTACTAGAATGAATGCCTAGGCACATCTTTCAGGCCGGGGGAGGGGAGGGGAAGCAGGATGCTTCTAAGGCAATTTGCTGGGATCTGAGAGCAGGAAAATGTTTCCCTTGTCTTTGCTTGAGATGCCAATGAGCATTTGGTGGGCCACTGTGTGTAACGGGAAGCCCTGCTGGATCAAGCCACAGCCCATCTAGGCCAGCATCCTGTCTCACACAGTGGCCCACCAATTGCTTATGGGCATCTCAAGCAGAGATAAAGGCAAACCTTCTTCTGCTCTCAAATCCCAGCACCTGGCCTCGGAAGCATCATGCTTGTCCTCTCCAGTTTATTTTAAGAACAGTTAAACTAGAGAAGCCATGTCATAATTACAGCTGGTTACACACCCTAGAATTCCATTCTAATTTGGGTGTGGTGTAAATTTCTGATATGGGTGGTCTTCAGTAGGAAAAGTTCCACCCCCTTGGCTGTGAATGGAAAGGAACCCTCTAGAAGGAGAAGGAGTTTGGAGTTAGTGGGCCAGCAATTTCTGTTTTCCCAGGAATGGAATTAGCTATTTTTCTCTCATGGGGTTGGATTTTAGTAGGTATGATACCCTGGGTTGTGGAATGCATTTGTCAATTGCTCAGTAATGCTACAATTCATACGGGAAACATAGAAATTGCCTTAGTCTTCTGTTTCTTACAATTAGGAGATAGAAAAAAGTTGGCTAATGTGGCTTTTCACTTACTGTTGAACTACAACTCTCATCAGGTTCTTATTTAGTAAGGGTTGATAGGAATTGCAGCCCATAAACATCTGGAAGGTCATATGTTTGCCATTCTTGGGCAAAGTGAACTGGCTAATATAATTTCAAAGTCAAGGAATTTTGTTTTTAAAAGTGAAGGACTGGAGAAGTTATATGAAATAGATCTATTATACATGTCTGCTATAACCCAGATACAATTCTCTGCTTGAGTCATTCAACTGCAAACCAATTACCTTTGGGGCTGGAACAGGAAGGATGGACTTCGCCCTGGTCTCTGAACTGCATGGAGCAGGGAGCGGATCAAGACACCCAATGGATGCTCCTCTGGTGGACTCTGGTCTTCAATTTCTTGCTGGATAAAGATATCATGAAAGATGAAAGATCCCACCAGGGGCTCATTGGCAAAACGAAGAAGAAACAACGCTGCTACAAAATCAAGTCATTTGGGCAACAAGAGGACCAGAGATATTGTAATGCTGACTTTAGCATGAATATTATGTTTGAGGCACCCTGTGTAGTTTTCATGCCAAAGTCAGCATTACAATACCCCTGGTCCTATTTACTATAATAGCATGATGATTCCTAAAAGTTGGCATTGATTGCAGCTCTTCAATTTCAGCATTTATAAACAAGCACATTGCCAAGCACCATCTGAATTCCCAATATGCTCTCCCTTGAAGAAAACGGATAACTGCTCTGCCGATTGCTGTAGTTTGAATTCCATGAAACACAACAAAATTATTTTATCCTTGTGGGTGTTTTTTTATAAGGCATGTTGCTTATCTTTAAAAATATGTTTGTTTGTTTTACTGTTAACACCAATATGTTTCAGTTTAATGCTTTTGTGGTCCAAAGACCCAAAATAAATTTAGATACACAAAACAAGGAGAGTAGACATTTTATAATTAATAATCAGACAGGGGAACATGACATACTGTAGAATTTCTAATCTTCATGGCAGTGAGCAAAAATGCAGCAACAGAAAATATTCTGTCATTCTGTCATATAAAAAGCTCACTACCTGTTTCAGATATATTTGCCTTATAATTCAGCTACACTTTAAACAAAACGGCTGTGGTCACACCTTGCTGAAATAGTGTTATTAAGAAACAGGACTCAAAATGCACTAACTCTGACCACACACAATACCTGATAATCCTTCCTCAGTTTGGGTCACAATGTTCTCATCCTGAGACTCTTTCATGAGACTTTTTAAGAGACCCCTTTCCACCATCATATAACTTGTGCTCTGATAGGATAGAAGTTCTGTGACTCAACAGCATGCAATCACACATCGGGCAAAAGGGAAGGCAAATTCATGCAGTGTCCACCCACTCTAGTACAGTTCAGCCCATTTTAGTAATCTCCCCCAATCACGCCCAAAAAACCAAACAGATGAAGACTCTATAACAGCTTGAGACCTGTAAAAATTAGAACTCAGGAAAGTACGACTGAAGGGAGGAAAGTACAAAATGGCTGGACAAAAAAGGTGTGAGTGATAGGATCCAAAGATGGACTGAAGGATTAAAGTGAAGGTGTGACCATAACCTTTCTTCAGCAGTATCAATATGGGACTTCATGCCATCTCTACTGGGCCTAATTCCAGATTATATTCTGGTATAAGAACCTGCCATCTAAATCCTGGTACAGACTCTGGCAGTGGGTCTAAGTGAAGTCACTCATCCTTTACTGTGCTAGTACTATTAGTTTAATAAACACAGATATAATGCAACACCTCTTGATGAACGCAGGTCAACAAGTTAAAGTATCACCATAAGAATCCCTCCATTACTCTTTGTGTGTGCATTTGTGAGGCATTGTCTATTACCAGACCACATTGTGCATGAATTAGTGCACTCTTGGCTGTTCTCAGATCTGCTATCACTATGGGAATCTTGTCAGCTTGGCTGAAACTGACACCCCTCCTACCCACCAAGAGAGTCTGAGTACTTCATATGAGCCCTGAGGCAAGAGCACTGGGTCTGCTGTAATCTGCGAACTAGTATTATTCCTCCCCAACTTGTCTTGTTCACCCCCTTAAGGAAGCACAAGTATTTTAACATCAGAGAACAAATACCTGCTTCAGATGGCATGCCTCTAACAAGGCTGCTTCAGATATGTATGTTTGCATGCATGTGTGTGAGAGAGAAAGAGAGAGATTCCTCTAGCAAACAATACACTGGAACATGGAAATCCTTGTTGCTAAACATTTCTTCTTTCATTGCATAAATTACATACATCCATCTAATGTGTGTTATTTTATCACAAAGGATACAACCTCTGTTCCCTTGTGTTGGGCTAAAACCTTCAGATACCATTGAGTTCTAGCCAACTTCTGATTGACTGCATGGACACCATCATACAATTGCCATTGCCTACTTCCAGGGAAAGGCTGGGGATCGAACTGGCAACTTTCTGCTTTCCAAGCAGTTTACTCTACTACTGAGCTACAGTCCCTCCTTATGTTATTGATCAATGGTGTGTCTGACTAAATTTGAGCCAATTATTGTCTGTTAAATACTAGTTACTAAAGGCTTATACAGTAGCTAATGTGTTTTTTTTTAAGACACCAAAGACTCAGCTACTTTTCTGGAACTTGTATAAATATTGTTCTAGGTCTTCTTATGATGTTGATTATGATAGCCTTCTTACCTGTATATAGAAGAGAAGAAACTATATATGGCATTTCCTTGCCACTGGAAATTGGGTTAAATTCACTATGGATTCTGGGCCTTACTAACTGAATAGTTATTTTAGTCATTCTTTTATTTTATCTACTTTTATCATGATTTCAGATATAGGACAGGATAGAGAAATCAATCAATCAATCAATCAATCAATCAATCAATCAATCAATCAATCAATCAATCAATCAATCAATCAATCAATCAATCAATCAATCTCTTCACTGCTACAAGGCCTACAAGGTTGTTTTAAAGGGGGGGGGAATCAAGAACCTTAGGGCATTAAATATGTACCAACTCATGGTTGCACTATGTTGCCACAAAATACACAGAGATCTTAAACCATGATAGTATTCAAATTATCTGCCCTAGAAACGCAAGCATTCTTAGCATGAAGCATTCCATCTTCTTTTCAGCCAATCTCTATGGTAGGCCAGTGTTACCACCTTCCCCCTTGAGATGGAGATGAGGAGGCTGAGGGAAGATAGGCTTGCCAAAAGGACTAGCCAGACAGCAATCACCTGCAGAGCTGGACTGCAAGGCAATGGAAGCGAGATGACGTTCCCACTGGAAACCTCAGTGCCTTAGAGATGGTGGCATGTGGCCCCCATGTTGTCATCCAATGTCTAACCTGCCTGTTCTACTCAAAATGTTCATGACAGAGGGGAGGAACAGACTGGCCTGTAAATGAACTCACCTGTGAACCACCTCCATGCTGGCTCAAAGGGTCTTGGTGTTGTTTTTTTACTGCATATTAATGCAAATAGATGGGAAGAAGAATAGAAACATGCCCTTTGTCCGCAAATGTCTGCTTGGTACCATATGAAGATCCATAAGTAGTTGCTCATTCCACTATATTTAGCTCACTGTGACTGAGTAAAAACAACCCATTACGAGAAACTGTCTGGCAGCTATTAGGTCACTGAATTAAGCCAACATTTCACACTGTGATGTCCAATGGATATTGCTAGGGTCAGGACTGGAAGTCTAGAACCAAGGGAATGCTGGTTAGAACTTGTTCACTGTTCCCCCTTGGGCCAGTTACCTCTTCCAACCTAACCTGCCCCCCACCCCACCAGTGTTGTGGTGAAAATAAATGCAGAGGAAAGGAGGAAGAGCACGACATATACCATCAATGGAAGAACAAACAAATAGTATTCTCATTAGCATGTACTTTGGTCTGGGGTTTGAACTTATTCGCAAAGAATGACACAAATACATCAAACAAATAGCCAGATCAATCACGACCACACAGAACCCCCTGCTAGTACCTTGGGGTCCCACACTTACCATCCAGTCTATGAGCTTCTCTGGGTACCCATTGGCCTCTTCAGCTAAAACCTCCATGGAGGTAAGTCCCTCTTCCAGGCCTCGGCCTGACCTCAGGCTAGCTGATAGCACAGCCAGTGCCAGCAACAAGCGGATCGCTTCCATATTTGAGGCCCGCTCTCGGCTCTCTTCCCCTGCCCTGCTTGTCTTTGCTGTGCCTTTATATCTCTACACTGGAGCTGGGGGGGGGGGTGTAGACTGGAATTGATGACAGCAGTGGCAACCATTTGAAAGTCAATGCACACAATAAGAGGCCTGCAGCACCTCCCTGTGACGAGCAGAGAGGGACCACGAAGGCCCCTGACAGAGACGGCACCATGACTGACGGGAGCTGATTGCGTCTTATTGCGAGGATAAATCCACTGAAATGGCTCTTTAAGCCCTGTTGGGACTTAGCAGCTAATTGCTTGTTTATCGGGGCTTGTGTAGGCATTGGGGAGATGGGGGCCAGGCTTTTCGGACACTGACCTTCAGCCTCTTCCCCTCAGGTGAATGTGGCTCAGACTGAATGGTCTGGGAGTCCCAGAGGCTGCTCTGGTGCATGCATTTGTCATGCCGCACCACAAGAGGCTCCACAAGCCCCAAGCCCCAGAGGCATTCACGTTGACAAAGCGGCACTCTTACAGCTTAATGAAACCCATTTACAAAAAAGTGAACTGGTGATGGGACAGGGAAAGAAGCTGTCGCGGGAGGAGTCTAGCATTTCTGCCTTGAAATTATTCCTTTACAACCATTTGGATGCGAGTTGTGGGAGGATCTTCATCTTGGGCTAATAGAAGTCTCTACCAGGAATATTTTCACCTAATTTGCACCCACCACACCTCCTCCTTGCCTCCCTCCTTCCCTATCTCTCCCCTCCTTTTTTTAACAAAAGGCAAATCAGCTTGTACCATTTACAACAACTTAAAATGTATAGGTAGAAATGAAAAGCTTGGGAGGTGAGAATAACTTCACCTGTTAAATGTTTACCCTTCCGGAACTGCAGAGATGGTCTCCCCAACACACTTAAAGATTCAACAGTCCAGAACAGAAGAATTTCAAGCCATCTTCCCTAAAAGAAGTTACTTTGTTTTGATGCCTGCATTTTAAAATGAAGATAATATGGAAGCTGCAAACCAGATTTCCAGGGGTTTCCCTATTAGGTGCATACATGACTTAGTCCTAAGACTTGCCTAGTTTGTTCTTTGCTCATCGACACTGTTATTGTTAGGAGCCATTGATTTGGGGCCAACTCCTGGTGACTAGTTTGGACAGCACAGAGGCCCTTTCCTCATTCACTGTTGGTGAAGAACTTGGTCCACCTCTGGATCTCTTTCATCCACACCTTGGTGCAACCAAGAGTTGCACCTCCCCCTCCTTGGAACGCTTTGTTGTCACTGGACAAAGTGTTGGATCAGAATGTGGTGCACACATGGTGCTGAATTCTCATCCTGCTGTGGACTTCTTTGAAGAACTCCACAAGTGGACCAGGATTTGTACTCCAGACCACAAAGAATATTTGTCTGCACACCCGTGTAGGCCAGAATGCAATGGGGAAACTATTTCTGCAGTACACCAGGAAGTGCCAGAAGTCTGTGTGCCACCAAAACAGGCCCGCCAAGCAACAATGAAGGCTGGGAAATTACCTTTCTGGACGCTGAACGTTCCACTGAAGCCAGCAGCTGGGGCTGGGTTGTGATGACCTGTACAAATGTGGACAGCTCTTGGAGTGCAGCTTGCTCCCCCTAAAGAGTGCTATGTAAGTTGAATAGCCCATGTAGTATCGAAAGAGATAGACCTGTGGTTGACTCCTGGCAACTAATATGGGCAACACTGAATTGATGTTGACTCCTGGCAACTAGTACAAATAACACATCAGCTCTTGGTGACTAGTACAGACAACACTGGATTGGGTTCAACTCCTGGCATCTAGTATGTACGGATCCAGGCAGCTTTCTGGTCTTCCTGAGAGGCATCAGGATTCAAAGTTGCAACCTTCTACCTTCCGGGCAGCTGCTTCCGTGAGTTATAGCCACTCTTTTATATTGACATAAAATGATTGTAGAGATGAACGCAAAAGAAAATTGCATGTTTGGTTTGAAATTGAACCAAATGCCAGATTTGTTTGGCTCTATAGCAGTTATTTGCATTCCATTTCAAACTTGTTTGAAAAGAAAAATACAATTTTTTCCATTGAAAAAAAGTCATTTTCAAGTGCAAAACCTGTTTGATCAAATAGCTCATGTTTTCAAGTAGAGGATTGGTTTGGTTTGACAAAATTTTCAGATATTCAAACAAACTGATGTGAACATCTTCAAACATGAACAATTTGATTAATTTTTTGAATATGAACTGAAGGATGCCAGAGAATGGTTTCTAACACCCTTCTCCTATCAAGCAGTATGAATATGATTGAACTGTGGCTTAATGTTTTCTACCTTAATTTTTTTCAGCTAGAAAGACAAAACCCAAGCACATGTTAGTGCTGTACATTCATTGCATTTAACAGAAGATAGGGAATGGTATCTTCTCCAGCTAAATCTGTCTGTTGAAGAGAGCTGTGGATGTGGGATTGGAGGAGGAAAGTAAAGGCAATGAGGTTCTTGTACGAAAATACTTGCAAACAATGATACGAGGTTTTCATGTGACACTCGTATGCAACTATTCAAGGCAAGATATCAGCATGGCTGGCATCTTAATCCACACATCATGTTTTTCTAGAGGTCTATGAGGAACCACCTGATCAACACCTGATTGATGTACCCAATATTCTCCAACTCCTCCCAGACACTGGAGCTCCAAGTAGGACTACAAGGCCATATCCATCAGCATGGTTTTTCAAGGGAGGATGACAGTTCATCAGCAGCCACGTGGTTCCAGCTGGGAAAGAAGAAGGTAATCGCCCTGCAGCAGGATGTGATGGACGTGTCTGCTGGTGCAAGTGAGAATGTCTGTGGAGGAATCACTCACATGTTCTCTACCCTCCTCCCCTGCTAAGTTGTTATGTGTTGACAGAGACCAGGAAAAGGCATGGGGATTGCAGGATTGTTGTGATCCACGTAATGTCACAATGAGCAAAGGCAGGTGGTGTAGGGGGAAGGAATACAATGGAGACAGGAGGATCCTACCTTTAATCTCTGTTGCACTCACCTGCTCCTTGTCTTTCTCCTCACTGCCATAGGGGGCTAAGATTGCAAGGTGTAAATCCTGCCACTCTTTGGAAGGTTCACATCTGATAAACTTTCATATAAACCTCTTTGTGCACATCCTTAGAAGGGACAGATCCTCAAGGTAGCACACTTCATGGGAATTTACATTCTGCAGGTATCTCTCCTCTCATTTTTTCTTTCTCTCTTGTTTCATTTTACATCTATTAGGTTCCCTGTAATGCAAAGAACAAGAAACGACAACCACAATTTGGCCATTGCCACTCTGGACCATGCTCAGAATTTGAGTCATAAAAACATAAGAGGAGCCCCGCTGGATCCAGTCATATCCCATCTGGTCCAGCATCCTGTCTCACACAGTGGCCCACTAATTGCTTCTGGGCATTCTCAAAGGAAAGACAAAGACTTAGAGGAAGTACCAACTTAGAGGAAGTACCTAGTAGTGGCAGTATTCTAGTAGCCATTGATACACTAGACCTCTGTGAATTCATCTAATCGTTTCTTAAAGCTATCCATTTTCTCTCTGCTTCCTGCATGTTTCAATCTGGAGCTGGTTAATGTGAGCATAATTTACCATGCTCAGTGGAGTCATTTGTCTTCTAAGACTGTTTAGAGCCTGCAGCCTTACAGCATCTTATCTACCATTAGCCCTATCCATTCTTCTCCCTTGTCCCCTTTTGGCTGCCTAGACCTCTTGCACAGTCAGCCATAATGGGCAGCTGCCATCACTGTTTAGCAGTTCCAGAGCTTTGAGGCTGCAGCTGGTCTGTGTGAGCTGAACTTTAGAAATTTAGTTTTAGAAATAGCAAAGTGGGGGCATGAATATATTTGTTTCAGATCTCTGGTCTTTTATGAGGAGCCATGGATCACATATGAGTCTTCATATTAATGCAGTACTGGGGAATGCCAATTACCTTGTGCCTTTATTTACCCAGAGGCAAAATAATACTAAATTTGCACATCAATGTGCCCCTTGCTTCTGCCTTCAGTCCTTTAAAAATCTAACAATTCTTATGAATATAAAAACATTTCAAATTATTTGATGCTGTAATGTACTTATGAAGAAAAAAAAACACTACTGTGTAGAGTGTCAGTCCCTGCATTGCACGGAGAAAGAATGTTTTCATAAGATCTTGAAGATGTTTTCAGCCAGTACCTGCTTTGGTATACCAGTGGAGCAATACTGCCATCGTGTGGATTATTCTGGGAAAAGTGACTTCCTAGACTAGAGAATTCACACAGTCCAGTCCTTTGAAAATGAACATCTCAGTTATACCCTAAAGCTCAAGTTCCAAACTAAATGCTGAATCCCTGAAATCTAAATCCCTAAAATCTAACAAATGAAAGGCTTAGAGTACCTTGTTCTAGATAAAACCTTGGCAGATAAAACCTTAAACTGCATTTCAGAAAAGAAGGGAAGGTGGATATGCTCCAATACCAGTCCTAGTAACCAAAATTCTAGATTCCACTGGAAATTAAAATTATTGACTTGTAGAATAGCTCAGGAGAAGAAAATACATATTTTCAAGGGTTAGGGGTGCACTAGTGCCTGGACATCTGCAAGGAAGCACATTCCTAGTATAGCTAGACATTTTACACATATCCATTTTATGACTGAGTATGTACAAATAAATGCACACAATTCAGGTTTTAAAAAAGTAATTGTCAGTTGAAAGGGAAACACATCCTTAATGTTTTTTTTCACAATCCCTGCCTGATACAACTAATAGCCTCAGCATGCATATCCTCTGTTATGGGAACTGTTGTTGACATGTATATTTAGCAGTGTTCCTACAAACCTTCAGGGCTAACCTTCAGGGCTCTTAGGACTATTGCTTTGGTTTAACTGATAATGGATTGCAGCCAATCACAAGGGGAGAGGAAAAGATTTAGCTGAACTTAATATAAAGTTTATTAAAATTTTATAAGGCACACAACAAATAACTTTCTTACAAGGCAAGCAGCAAAAATAAATAACGCGTAGCAGTAGAAAACAAGTGGCAATTTTAACGAGCAAGTTGCAACAATTAAACTTTGTCAGTTGTGGGCAAATTAGTCAAGTGGCAACATTTAACAAATAACAAAAATACTTTCAAGATTGAGTGACATTAGTCAAGAGGTAATTGTGTAACTTACAGGCTGATACGGTCATATGATTAATCAATAAAGTTCATTCATTCCTTGTAATTTACAGCAAGACACTTTAAATGCCTAACATGTAATAAGAGAAAATATAAGTGCGGTCATGGCAGGGACACAAAGGGCGGGTCCTCATAGGGGGTAAAATCTGGAGTGGATTTGGATTCGGCATTGAGGGTTCCCATTAAATCCCCCAGTACTCCAAACCCACTCCAGATTTTCGCCCCCTGTTCACATGCCAGTTTTCTTTCCACAGACTTTCCAGGGGAAATCTGGAAAAAGAACCCCCCCTGTTTCAACAGGTGTTTTTCCGGCTGACTCGGATTAAAGCCAAGCGAAGGAGGATAGCTGGCGGCTGGGTAAGTGAGCGAGGGGGTGCGGCCCGGCTGCTAGCTGTCCTCCTTTGCTCAGCTTTAAATTGAGCCAGCATTTTCTTTCTCCTTGTTGAAACAGGGGGAGGGAAAAGGAAGGAAGGCAGCCAAGGACCTTAGGAGGAGGAGGAGGCTGGCAGCGGCTGCCTTCCTTCCTTTTCCCTCCCCCCTGCCTGAGGCCTGATGCTGCCACATACAAGGGGTGGCCTCCCCTCTGCGCACCCCTCGATCACTTACCTGGCTTCAGGCTGTCCTCCTTTGTTCGGCTTTAAACCAAGCCAGCCTCTCGGATGTGGTGGCATCAGGTATCAGGCAGGGGGAGACGGAAAAAGAAAGAAGGCAGCCACTGCAAGCCTCTTCCTCCTAACATCCTAAGCTGCTTTCCTTCCTTTTCCCTCCCTCTGCTTCAACAGGCAGAAAGAAAAGGCTGGCTCGGTTTAAACCCAAGTGACGGAGGACAGCCAGTGTCCAGGCCGCACTTACCTGGAAGGAAGACAGCCGAGGACATTAGGAGAAGGAGACTTGCAGTGGCCACAGGTGCACTTGTTTGGGAACAGCCCAACACGGGCTCAGTGCTGTTCCTGGCTTCCAACCATAACTCGCAGCAGAATCCGGATTACTCTGGATCAGAGTAATCTGGGTTTGCTCCAGATTCACGTTAGGTGGGAACATGGTGAAAGTTTTACTTGCATCAGGAGATAATGTTAGCTGTAACTTCAGCCAGAGATAAAATAGGGGCTTTTGCTGCCTTCCAGACTTAATAGGACATGCAGGCCACTATCCATGGAGACCTGAGTCCAGATTTCCGCTCTGCAGCAATGATTTTATTTGAGACTGTAATCCTTTACAAACTTATCTGACAGTAAGGCCCATTGAGCTTGATGGGATGCATAGGAGAGTGCTGTGTGGCCAATTCATGGCCTTTCTGCCTGATGTGACTCTTCAGATATTTCCCATATAATCCTTGTACTCTGCAAGCAGCTGAGCACATCACTCCGTACTGCATATGGTCCTATTTTAGCTGCACTTAAATATCTGGGAATTTCCAGAGGTATTTTTCCTCAAATCAAACAGCTTTTCCAGGAGTAGGACAGGTGCTGGAAGAAAAGCAGATGTTGGGTACTTTGAACAATTTCTTCCTGAAGAAGGACTGTGAAACAGTGACGAACTCATAAGACTGCTTCCAAAAAAGGAATCTTAAAGGTCTTGCCTTGAAGTTGTATGTGGTTTCTTCCTTAGGCCTCAGTAATGCTTAGCTTGGAGTAACTGTCAAAAGGAAAGACAGCTCAAACAGACAGGTTAGGGTAGCTATAGAATACTGAACAGTAATTGCCCCTTATTGTTGTGGAAGGAATACCTCACCTTAAATGACCAGTGCTCCATTCTCTGAAAATTGCAAGACAGAACATAAGAATATAAGAGGAGCCCTGCATCTTTTCCCACACAGTGGCCCATTATTGCTTATGGGCACCTCAAGCCAAAAACAAGGGCAGAACCTTCAACTGCTCTTGAATCCCAGGAAAAGCCTTTGGATGTACTTAGGCATCCATTCTAGTAGCCATGGATACACCTGTCATCCATGAATTTGTCTAACCCTCTATTAAAGCTATCTAGGCTGGTTGCTGTTACACAATATTCCAAGTGTGGCCTCATCCTGGATTTATGAAAAGGCAACATGAAACAATTGGTGCCATAAAGTATGCGACGGCAAATCCACAGATCCCACCACTTCTATTTTCTGCACTGGAGCAGCTTGAATCGTTGAGCTTGGTTTACAGCAAATGCAGGAATTCAGCAGCAGTACCACATGGTGTGTTGCAAAATCCTTGTAGATCTAAGATGTCAGAACTTTTTCGTGGAGTTGGCAAGGCTTACCAGTTGATAATGCTTGATTTCCAACCAAAACTACACCAATTTTCTACAGTTTTACTCCATCTGAAGTCCAACAGTCCTATGCTTGCCTTTCTCTTGCATCTCATGAAGAATCAATAGCTTACACAGCATTACTCCTCTTTCAGTTCAGTTTTGTCTTGAAGAACACCCAGCTTGTGGAAAGATCAATGTAGCCTGCAGTGCTTGAGAGCGATCCTTGACCATTTAGCATCTTCTGTGTAGTTCAGCATGGAGATGGTTCAGGCTATCATAATCCCCAGTGCCACAAGGAGCCACAATATGTCTTGTGACTCCCCACAGGCACTAATTGTGCAATGTGTGACTTGATGGGAAATTAGTTCAATCTAATAGGAATTTTCTTCAGTTCTTATAACTTAAGAGGCATTCATGAAAAGCATCTGGTTGTTTTAGAAAATAGTTCCATTCAAGTATATATAATAGTAGAAAAACACATTACAGAGGCCTTTTGAGCTTACCTTGGTTTTAGCCAGGACCTACCGATTTGGATTGCATGGAGGAATGGGTCAGATCAGTGCCACCTAGACACCTCTCTATGGCTGTGAGGTTTGCACAAGCTTTACAGCCCCCCTCTTAATCTGAATCTAGCTCCATCTTGTGTAACTGGAGCAGGACTAGTGGGAGATGGGCCTCCTTGGTCCGCATCAACATATGGATAGGAGGCCCATGATCCACATAAAGACACTCCTCAATCCAGAACTAAAATGAGTGTAGAAAAGGGGTGAGATTCATGGAGGCACCTAACTGTTTTTACTCACTTACGTTGCTAGGTTTGTGACCATTGTGTTGATGTACTCGTGTGTATGTGAAGTTATCTTGATTGTGATGCAAGATATGGCCTATAGATTGGTGGTGACAGCTCCCTATGAACCTCAGTATAGTAACCTAGGGAGATCAGAGATGGGCTTTCACAATTACTATTTTACTATTACCTATTAATTTCTTCTCACCCACAGGGCTACAAGGCCACTAAAGTCATCTGGAGAGGTTCTGCTGTAGAGGCCAAGAATCAAAGATGACCACCTTGGATCACCTCACAGCTGGGCATTCTCTATGATTGTGCCTACCCCGTGAAATACCTCACCAAGTACTGTATCATGCTGAATATCTTCTCTTTCCAATCTTTGTATTGTTTTCTTCTACCACTTTACAATATTCTTTTTATCCTTGTTTTTAAAGCTTATTGTAAATGGAATGGCGATGTATAAGCCTTTTTAACAAATACATGCTACAGCAAGATTTTCAGGTTGCCCAAGAAGGCTCTGCAGTTTTGTATTACCCCATCTCCACTGAGAAACTCATACACCAGTGCTCCAGCATTTAGTTAGTTTCTGTAGCTGAGAGTTAAGGGCAATCTTGGTTAACTTGCCAACATAATTTAGCAGAAATTTAAGACAGGATCTTCTGGGTGCCTACACTCAGGTTCTGAGCCTCTTTTCCAAGGACTTTTTTTTTTTTTTTTTTTTTTTTGCCATCACAGCCAACCAGATACCTCTAGAAAGTGCCCAACCAATGTATGGCCACAAAAGCATATTGCATCATGTATTTCCTGGTAGTTGATATTCACAGGCTTACGGCCTTTGAGACTGGATTTAATATTGACAGCTCTGTAGTGGTTTACTATTAATAGGCAAATACTTTTGTCTTTAGACAAGTTTAAGTTAGTGGTCAATTATGATCCTTAGTCATCTAGATGGTGAAAAGAGCATTTAGAATGACTTCCCTTCATGTACTTTGCAGAGCGGACATATGCACCCATTGCACATTTTTCAGCCAAAGGACAGTCACCACTGAAAGAAATACCAACTGTCCTTTAGATTCAGAAAGTCCTAGGTTCGGTCCATGGTGCTTTCCAATAAAACGAGGTGATGATCTCAACTTTGTTTGCAACCCTAGGGCACCCATGCCATAACAGATAATACTAGGCCAGTTATACAAACAGACTTAGGGCTTTTCTGCACTTACTGCCCTTAGTTTAAATAAATGAATCTGGATCAGCCTGATTTGGAACAACTGCAGGCAGAGGCATATGCATTAAGAGGGTTGGACTGTGGCAAATGCAGTCTAAGGAAAGATGCAATGCAGATGCCTAAGACCTGTTCTGTATCAGTGGATGTGAACTACTGGCAACAGCACCTCCCAAACCAATGCAATTGGTCCCCATCCTTATTGAATAGTTGATGCATCTGGGTAGCAGGCATGAAGTGTCTTCACAGGCAATGCAAAGAAACCATCGCAGATGTGAGGTGTCGTAGCAGGCAATGTGACATCACCATTGCCGTCAATAAGGCCATTGTTCAGAAGGAACTGTGAAGGTGTCTTCGTGTTCTCAGTGTCACAGTGCATGTTCCTTGATGCCATGTCCAAGATGTTTCTAGTTCCATTCTACATACAGATGTCTCATCCTTGTTCCAGATCAAACAGTACTAGTATAGTTCACCAATGTGCATTACTACACCTTTAGTACAGATCTGGTCCAGAATGCCTGTGCAGATAATGTGGACTATGAGGCTCCTTGATCTTGATTACCAAGTAAGTGCAGAAAGAGTGTTACTTGGAAAAAGAAAGCTCCCTTATTACTTAAAAAGGACAAAATGTGAGGGAGAACAATCGAGAATGTTTCAAAGGAGTGTGTGCACCAATTTTTAACAGTGCTGCAGCCTTCTGAGAGAGAGACATTACTCCCCAAATTGCAAGCAGTAAAAAGAGAGATTGCAGACATGCTTGTTCTTGTTAATATTTTAATGTTACATTTGCAGCATAAATAAAAAGGCACATTATACGTTTGGTAAGAACAGTGGCTGAAAGAACAAGTTGGTAAGTGCCAGGATTTTATGTATGAATTTATGTATGTACGTACGTATGTATTTTAAAAACAGCAGAATACAAAGATGAAATGCCACAGCTCACACTGGCCTGTGGTAACACACAGGAGCATGGGACAAGTGAAATGCTAGCTTGTGAGGACCTGCTCACAGGAGCACTTAGGTGAATTATTGGTTGGCTTATCAGCTAAGTAGATGCATCATCCCACCTTTCTCCATCCTGCTCTACTTAGCAGAAAATGCAGAAAAACCTAAGCAAAGCCTCAGTTGAGGGAAAGGTGTCTAGAACCTCGGATCTGCATACATTACAGGAACTGACATGTCAATCATGTCTTTGCATAAGGAACAGCAGCCATTGAGGAGTAAAGAGCTGATATAGGCCTATATAGTTCTATATATATATATTCATAGATATGTATTTCATTTTATGAGATATTAAACCCCATTTGTGGTTAAGCATTCAGGGAACTCTCTCCCCCACCTACCTTCAATTCACTGATCATAAAAACTCTCCATATAATATATCTATATTTGAAAATAAAACAAAGAAATCCCAGACAGCTACTTGGGCGGAAACGGAAGGTGTCCCATGAGTTCCCTCAACAACTTCAGTTGTACAGCAACAACAGAAGGACATATGAACACTGGGAGTGCCCACAGAAGAGAGAGCTGGAAAAAGCTTAAGGATTATGACATGGAGCACCTTTGGTAAATCAGAAGCAATCCTACATAACTTGCATAACTTTAAACAGATTCTGAAACATGAAGGCTTGGAGTTTCTGGGATGTCTCTCATAAAGGCAAGGGGTGCTAAGATGTGTGCTCAAGAACGTCTGACAGCTCTCTGTCTCAATTTCAGCATTCTGGGAAAGAAATTGTTTTCTAAGGCAAAGGAGCAGTGGTGAAGTCAGAGGAAGACTGGAAGAGTTGTGGCAGACACAGATCAGAACGGGCTGCATGTAATACTTAAGCTGGCAGAGGCATCAATGACCATGCTTTTTCAAAGCCCAAACAGCTCAGTACTGGTCAAATGCAAGACAGAAGTGTTGCCTCCCTTTGCTATGTCCCCAATGGTTTCCTCCTAACATTGTATTCGTTCTCCAAGGCAGTCTAGCCCAGCTAGGTGGGGCAGCACCATTTAACATACAAACGCCTTGAATATTTCAAGTATTGCCAAGTTTCCTGAGCCATCTATTGCACAGCAATTTCTCCCAACCCATGTGATTCCTTACTCGGGAAACACAATCTCTTTCAAATCATTTGATGAGCTAGGAAGATCTAGCTGCTTGTGAAACAGCAGATGGAAGGCCTACAACAATACAAACAGAGAAGCTAAAATCCACTGGAACAACCCTAGGATTTAGTATGCCTCACTAAGGACAACCAACATGGTTGATTAAAGTTCCTCTTGTTGGCTCCTCTGAACTTTGATGCAATCCCTCAGGCACTTGAGCATGTTATGCAACACTGCTACAGAAACATTGCTAGGGCCTGTGGCAGAGCACCAAAGATTAAACAACATGTTTCCCAGCCATCTATCAGAATGATTTCTAGACACCTAGGACTCTAGACATTTGACAGAATGTATTCTTACATCTTACACAAAGAGGATCTACAATTAGTCCAGGAATCTATTTCTTTAGTAACTGGCTCCTTCCAGAAGGAAGTCGTGGTGACACATTTTTTTTTGGGGGGGGGATCTGTACACATACTATTTGAAATTACCTCCTGGAGGGTAAAAATGGGCCCCACCACAAATAGTTCTTTGGTTATGCATTTGTCTGTTCTTGCATGCATACTTTTGAATGCACAAAATTTAGATAATTTAACTAAACATCAGATGGTTGATTAAAAAGCATTAAATTTCAACCTGATTAACTTATTTGAGAAGCTACACTAATTGCCTCTCTATCTAATGCAACTTGTTTTATGTGGGATGGGGAGGTCAAGGAGACCCAAGTAAACATTTTGCTAAACATGTTTCCTGGATGCCGTTTGGCAATGGTTAGCAAATTACCAAGATTCTGAAAAACCCAAAGAAGTGTTTGCTTGGCTGAACTTTAAGATAAAGTACAGTCAGCTTTAAATGGCTTTTGGATTCAGGATGAAGCCAAGTTACAGAGTCGTTTTGTTCACATTATGACCTGGCTGTGATATGAAAAGCAAACGATTTGGGGGAAGGTCCACAAGGCATGTATTTGCTTCCAAGGGACACCCACATACTTCTGGCATTCTTCATTAGGCCAATGGTATTTACCCATATGGATTGGCACTTTAAAATGGAGAACTGGATGAACTCCCACTACATTACCATGCTGAAAAATTATCTTAAACCGTTCTTCCATGGCTGAGAAAAGATGGATTTTTTTCTGCTCAAGAAGTAGACAAGCCGGTGAATGTGTAACACACCTACCATTACCACACATAGTCTGGTACTAGTAATGTGGGCATCTAGTAATACCAAACAAGCTCAACTCTGCATCTATAAGAATTCTAAATAAACTCTGAAGTGTCCCAAGACAGAGAGGAAAAGCAAACAGAAGCTTCTATAGGAGAGAAAGAACACCAACAGAAGAATGGATGTCAGCCCAGCATTTAAAGATGGCCCAGAAAAAGAGAAAAGAAAGAACCAGTCATTTTATACAAATAGCTCACCAAGTGATCCAACATCAGTATAGGTGCATCTTAACATGGGCAAACACCAACAGAGTTTGCACTTATGAAACTAACTTGTAAACTCAATATGCAATGTGATAAACCAACAAGATGTTGAAACTGTGACAAGAATCAAAATCCCATTAGGGCTATGCAAAAGGCTATTTCAAATGCTAGGTTGAACACCTGTCAAACCTGGCCCTAAAGCAAAGTGAGCCAGCCTGATATTGCATCACCCTGCCAACCGTGCAAAAAGTTCTGAGGGGACAGCCACAAGCAAGGCGAGCTAAGGCAGATGGAAGATGGATGTGGACATTTTGAAGGCCTTATAGAGTATCTGAAACAGCATCTTGCATGTCCCTAATCATTATGCTACAGAATTCAGAATTGCAAGCACACATTGTGTTTTATCAGGTTCTTATGCTCCCAAGGAGTGGTCAAAATTTAAATTTGAAAAAAGTTTGAATTAAGTGGAGAAAGCCAATGCATACTGAATGTGAATTGCTAGAAGATTTGCTTTTCTACCCTGATTTTATCACCCATTTAAGGGGACTTAAAGCGACTGACAAAGCTTTCTATTCTTCTTCCCACGACAGAACACCCTGTGAAGTAGGTGGAGCTGTGAGAGCTCAGAAGAGAGCTGTGACTAGCCCAAGGTCACCCAGCTGGCTTCATGGAGGAGTGTGGAATCAAACCCAGTATTCCCAGATAAGAGACCAACTCCTTAATCACTAGACCAAACTGGCTCACCAATCTGGACGGAAGAAAAGAAGTAGAAGTTATGAATATAGGATTCATAATATTGCAAAATATCATGAAGTAGAAGTTATGAATATAGGATTTATGATTACATAAAAAGTATGGACTTGATCCACTTACTTCAAAAAACTGTATCTGCTAAGGAAGCTGCCTTTCAGCTTTCTTCTACTTTTCAGTTCCGCCTCTTCGAGATTTCTTTTTAGAAAGAACATTGTCTCATCAGCTTGTTCCAACTCTAAGCCCACCCAAACATCAGAATCACAGATAAAATCAAAGGTGCATCTAGGAACTTTACTTCAGCATTTACTACACTGTACCTGGAGCATTCCACCTATTGTGTCAGGGAATTAATCTCACTAGTTCATTTCATCAAAAGCATAGGGGAACCTTGAAGACAAAAACTTCTGGACAATCAAATTTGGTAGAATTACAGGTGCTCCAAGTCTGCTTCTTGTTCTGGCAAAATATATGCCTGCTTTTCTTTGGTTTATAAAATCACACTGAGAGGATGAGAGGATGGCCGGCAGGCAGGCAGAAGTTTAAAAAGCTAGCAGCGGCAAATACCAAAAAATGACCTAGAGTCTCTTATCTAACTTTCAGTAAGGTGGCTGCTCTTCTACCTCACATCCTATTAATACACCAAAACACAAACTGAAACCAAAAAGGTACACATACCCCATTCAGTGAAATTTGAGAAAATATGTTAACTTGTATTTTGGTTTCTGCCCTACTTAGGGCAACTATAGAGCTTTCCCAACTAAAGTGACTGTTGTTGGCACATTGATCATAAGAAGGAAAATGTGCAGCACCATATCTGCATTTGCACTGAAATTGCTGAATTCCTAGGCCCAAGAAGTCATCAGAAGATCCAGAGCCCCAGAGACCCTTGGAAAAAACCACTGGTGGGTATTGTTAAATGGCCAAAGGAAGGAGGGCTGCCTTTCTATTATGTGTTATCCTCTCTGGTAACTGAAATAATCCAGAAATGTCTACATGCTTTAGAGCTTACTGTTTTAATGTTTTTTTAGACTAAACTGCGGAAAAATGCTTCCTGGATTCAATGCCTGCTCTTCAAATATACCATAAGAGCATCTTAGCTGAGAAAGAACAGCATTCCAAGTCATAACATATTATTTGCAAGAACCAAGCCAGAAAAGCAGAGGCTGTTTCCCGCCAAAACCTAAAAGCGGCAGAAGTGCCAAAAATCACACACTCGAGCCAAAACATTCCACATACAATCAAAAGGGGTGTGTGTACTTATAAATTAGCAAATTGGGTAAGCCACTGAACAGGGCCTGTAATTTCTTCCAAGACATTGCACAGAGCCCACAATACAGGAGAGTAACTACTCCCTCTGAACTGGAGGAAGAGATCTTGGCAGTCAAACAGAATGTGCACAAGCACAGCAGAGGTGTGATGGGGGCGACAGGACAGAAGGATTTATTGTTAAGCAGAACCAGAACCATCTGTGGCTTAAAGGCTGATGGTGGCGGGAGGGGAAGGAGAGATAACTAGAGGAAGGAAAGGAAGAAAAGATTCTGCAAAGCAGCTAAAGGCTCTCTTAAGTTGGGGAAAGTATTTTGCACTGAGACAGCAAAGATGATTGAGGCCATTGAGTGGGAGTGGAAGGAACCCAACTTGAAGCAAATTAATGTGTCCAACTAGATATTCGAAAAGGACCAGTCAAACAGACACTGATCTTACCAGGAGCCTGTTCAGGGAATGATGGCAAAAGTCTATTTCTTAGTGTTTACTGAAGAAATCACTTTTTTTCTGTTGACAAGGGTGTACAAAATACCATTTTGAGTGCTTTATGGAACTTGTCTCCATGTGGGGGCTTATCTTATTAGCTGGAGCGTCAGCAAACTGAGCCCCGGGGCAAGCTGAGCACATAACACAGCAAGCCTTTCTCCTAAGATGCCTCTCCTGCCTTTTCTCAGATCCTGGAGGGAATGGGGCCACCTCTTGGCACATCAAGCCTGCTGGAGCTTCCCCATCTCCCCCAAGGCCTCTAAATAAATAAAGTTCTTGTTTAAAGGTCTGGCAGGAGCTAAAGGAAGCCTGCACAGGCCTGAAATGGTGCTGGGTCATGTGACAATGTCATTCTGAAACTGCAGCATTGGGCCGTATATAATTCCAAACAAAGTCTGAAGCCTGACAAGGCAGCAAGTAGCTTTGTTCCCATTAGTAAAAGCAAAGTGAGTTGAGAGAAGGGTTCCACTTAGCAAACCTGGTCCTCATGAAATAGGGCTTCAAATAAGAACATAAGAGAACCCCTGCTGGATCAGGCCACAGCCCATCTAGTCCAGCATCCTGTCGCACACAGTGGCCTGCCAAATGCTCATGGGCATCTCAAGCAGAGACAAGGACAAACCTATTCCTAAATGCTTCCTAAAGCATCTGAGATGGCATTTTGCACACCTCAGCTGTTGACATTTAAAAGGAAAAGGAAAAGTCCAATACAGAATGGCTCCAGAAAGACAGGAGGGAATATTAGCAGCTCAGAATTTATAAGAATTTTAAAAATTTACCCTACAACTACTTTCACATAGTTACTGGAAAATATTTCTAAATACAGGAATGTATATATCTGGTGTTTTAGAACTTTTCTTTTTATTTTCTGAAGCCATGGAAACAGTCTTTCCTATCTGCATACTCCTGGGCGCAGGAGAAGTCACTATTAACTGTAGGAAGTCACCATGCCAAGGCTAACAGTTTAGTTCTTCCTGCAACCCATGTGACTAGCTGCCATGAGTTTATACACTGCAGAAGCTATACATTAGCTAAAGACCTTCTAATGTAAAAGATTTATTTTGCCTTTTTGTGACAGAATGATGGGGAGCCATAGCATTACGGATTTATATTCAAGAGCCACAGGCAATGCTGTAACAAGCCACTTGCTTTCTTGGAAGGTAGGCCTTGGCTACAAGAAATGTTACTGAATTAGTTTTGCCTGAGGAGCATTCAACGGCTTATTTTCAGAGTACAATCTCTGTGTTTCACAAGACATGGGGACATCGCCTATAAAGGCCAGTTCTGTAAAGTAGAGTCTAGCTTCTATGACAGCAGTTCTCAACCTGTGGGTCGACACCCCTTTGGGGGTCAAACTACCTTTTTAGAGGGACCATGACGAGTCTTCCGCCTTCATGACCCATCCTCACCCGAGCTGCCCCGCCCCTGTGGTTAGGGGTGTCCACAACATGAGGAACTGCATTAAGAGGTCGCGGCATTAGGAAGGTTGAGAACTGCTGTTCTATAAGCTTCTGTGTAGTAAATTGCTAGAGATCCTGTTGCAGAGCAAGGACATTTTTGTTGAGAAAAGCACGCTCAAACTGCACTTTTGTCACTGATTTCAAATTCTAGGTACAGGCACGTAAACTGTTTTTTCAGCTTTTCACACAAAGTCCATCCAACATTCCTCTTAAAAGCAGCCAATGATTTCTAAGGGCCACTGGAACCATCTCTAGCATCTTTGTGTTTTTTTCTACCAGGAAAAATTAAGAAAAGCATCTTTTGTGCATGCAGTAACATCTAGCTAGAGAACCTGCAGCTCCAGCTCTTACTGGATTCCTGCCTACCATCAGCACCAACCGTGGTCAAAGGCATCATGTCTTCATTCTATATGATAAACTAGATCCTTGATATATTCTGTACTTATAAATGGATCATAGGCTGAGATTCATAAAATTCTGAATTAATCTCATATGCTCAGAGATGTTTAAAAACATGCCTCTCTAGCTGCAGCATTCTCTCTTCCCTGGTAATGTCACATGACAAGTAGCTTTCGAAACTAAGCATTTTGCATGCCACTGGCATATAATGGGAGGCTGCCATTTCCAGACACAGTCTTACAATGACAGTTTGTTTTACTATGTATATTATTTATCTCTCTTCCTTTGTTGCAAGAAATCTCAGGGCTAGTCAAGTCTGAACTACAACACTATAAAAACAGACTACAATTTGAAATCATAAAGCTACTTCATACACAAATCATATGATCTGCTTTCTGCTTTTTGGCTAAATATCTCAGCCCCTACTTCCAACAAAAGCTTGGATAAAAAGACTGGATTTTCAACTGTCTTCACACTGTTCATCCCTAAATAATAACAGAATCATCATAGGGACCTCTAGGGTCATCGAGTCCAACCCCCTACTCAATGCAGGATTTCCCTGCTTTCTGTTGGAGGGCAGAGACTTGAGCAAGCTTATGAAACAAGATCCACATGTCATAGCCCTCTCCAAGAACTACATCATTTCAGAAACTTAGTCAGAGGATTGCATGAATGCTCTCACACACTACAGCAGACTCACTGTACATAAAACGCTAACACGTAATGGAGACGGCTAGAGCAAAGCACATGACCCATCCAGTTTTGCTAAGCAAGAACTTTCAAGTGTCCATCACAAGACCACCTGCACTCTGAAAAACCATAGCACATCTGTAAACAAGTACCCAGATGGCATTTATTTTATTTTATTTCTATCCTGCCCTACACTCAAAGGTCTCAGGACAAGTAACAACATTTAAAATCAGACATGTCTGTATCTGTATTATTATTTTTAAAGGTAGAAATCTGGTTCAGCTATACATGGATAGAAATCGACTCACTGTGGCATTCCATTGTGTCACACACAACTGATACAACTCCTATTACTAGCCCTTTCTGAAGGTAGAGAGCCAGGATGCAGTTATCTTTTTGGTACACAGATAATTTTATGTGGGGGACTCACTGGTATTACATGGACTCCCTTTAGAAAGCCATTTGTAAAAAACACTCGTCTTCCTCTGTGCTACCATTCTTTATACATTATTCTGGATGTCTGATTTTGAGAGGAAAAAGGAAAAAAAGAACAAAAGCAAGCTTTCCAAATGATTTTTTAAAAAGCCCTGAGCATATGCTCTTAAACATTTTAAAAGTACTAGAAATATAGCACCATCAAGACTTTGTAGGAATAAAATAAGGTTTCCTGCCCTGGTAGAAAATATAAACACTTGGGAATAAGCACCTTTTTGCTGCAGAAAAGAGAAGTGAATTTAAAAAGCAACATATTTATACTCAACCCATCAGTCTTCCAATCTAAAATGTTTTTGAAAATAAGAAGGATGGAGCAGTGATCAAATTCAGTCCAGGTGGAGACCCACATGCCCAACTGCTGATCCTGGTCTAGTTGCCATAGCTGCGTCATCTCTGTCCACCAATCAATCATTTGGCACAGAAATCAAGCTCCAGGTGCAGTCTTTATCAGTGACACTAGTTCCTCAGTACAATTACACACTGCTATTGTAGGTATATGAATGACTACTGAAACGGTGAGGATGGAGGAAACCATTATGGCATCAATGTTCTTCCCTTAAGAAAGGCTGACAACTAGTTGGTAGAGAGCCATGTTCCCACTCTCCTGAAGATGAGAGGCTAGCATCAAGGGCCAGATGTTACCACACAGCAGCCAATTCATAAAAACACCACAAGAGAAACTAATCCTTTCAAACACATTTCTGAAGTGATGATTAAATACTTGCCCAGGCACATTTTATCACCCACAAGAGCCAAATGTTACAGGTAAAATAGTTGGGACAAGGCTGCTAGTGCAAAAGGTAACCTGGGGAACCACGTGCCACTTGAGTTGCTGTGATATAACATTACAAATGGGGATGATCAACTATATGCAGGGAACCACCCAATACTCCAGTTCTGCTGCCTCTATTCTACCTTCTACCCAGCTCATTCATGTTGGAACCATCTCAATCAATACAACAAAATCAGTGAAAATTGGTCTTACCTATTGAACACATTCTTTTTTTTTCCTGATAACCTCCTGATTTCCCATTACCACCATGTACAGTAATACTATAGTATAAGCGTGTCAGTATCCAAGCTCTGAAACCAGACTCCTCTGCTGGCAGATTCCCTTCTCAACTCAGCAAATTTGATAGCTGACACATCCCTGTATCAGGCCCTTAATATTCTACTGCACTACATGCATGTAGCCGGACGGCATTCATTCAATTCAAGATGGAGTGACAGAAATTATAGGTGGTTTAACTCCTTCCACCTCACTTCTATGCCCTTTAGCAGGTGGCATGCATACTGTGCCAGGTCCAACAAGTTATCAGATAACAACCCTTTAAGTTTCTCTTGCCCTCAGGCTGTTATTATCTAAGCAACGTTCGCCACAGTTTATCACTAGCTCGAAACTCAGTTCTGCCTTTTCGACTCAATGATCCTGTGTGTGTATGTGTACCCTGCAACTATGAGAGGCAGAGGCAATCAAACTCGTGTGTGGTAGGAAGGGAAAAAGCAGGCCTCTCTCACAAGCAGGAGTGCTCCAGAGCATGTTTTCCTGACCTTGGGTCCCTTGACCGATAAGGGCTGAAGTCCAATAACTTCTAGAGACCCAAGACTGGGGAAGGTTGTTCTGCAGCTTCCTGAAAATGACAAGCACTCTATTAGGCATTCAGACTGTCTTCAGCACCTCCAGTTAAAGGGATTTTATGTGGCATGACTAGGAAAAGGTCCACTGGTTAAGGCTGTGGAAAGCTACTACCAGCTCAAACAAACTGCACTGTTTTGAACAGATCATCTAGAATTGGTTATCACAGATTTTCAATCAGTACAGAGGTTGTTAAGGAGATTACAGTACTAATTTAATGTCCAACTGAATCTCATCCTGATCCTTCCCCCACTGAAATTGTGACCAACCTGAATACTAAATTCTCCAGTGCCCTGTCCAACCTTTTGTTATAGTCATTCAACTATGGAAGTAATTCTGACTCCCCTCACAATGAAAGCAGCACTATTTTGCCTCAAAAGGTCCAAAGAAAAAGAAAGTTGCAATCTCCCTTTTAGTTAGCAATCTCTTTTCCTGTTCTATTATCCTTAGAGGATCCTTGCTGCACCTGCTCTGTGTTATCAGGGCTGTCACTAAGGAAACAGATACCCTGTTGGGACAAGTTATATCCAAAGCACTTGCCTCTGTGCATTTTCAACATATCAAATAAAGGTTTGGGGGTGGGGGAATAAGTGACAGGATGTCTGAAATGCTTGCTAAAAGGAAGTCTGCAGCCATTCAGAATACATTTCTTGTTGTTTTTATGACGGAGGGGGAAGGAAGAGGAACTAGACAGGAGAAGGGAAAAATAAAGGCACTTGGGAATATAATAGAAGCTCACATTAAAGCAAGGAAACAGGTCAGGGAACAATGATGCTGGGACCCTGAGAAGCTAGGAAAATAACAAAGAGCAAGGAGAGCTGACTTTCTGAGAAAAATCTGCCCAAGTGCCTAGCTGTCCCCATCAGCCAACTGATACTGTGACTTGTGCCTTAGGGATGGGGGATGCGGTTAGAACCACATCAACCACCCCCTCAAAAAAAACCCCACCCCTGACTGCGTTCAAAGCCATACCGAGCACTGCAAAAGGAAGTCATCTTATAGGAACAAGGCATCTTGTTTGGCATTTAACAAGCTGGTACACGTCAGCTCATCAAACTCCAAATAGAGGATCCACTTTTAGCAGCATCTAATGCAGGCTAGAAATGCTTTGTTTCTATAAGCTCCAGTGACTTGCTGCCTTTGCAGAGCTCACTTTGTCCCTGAGCCCTGTCAATCAGACATGGGCATGTATGGGTGACGGGGCAGCAGGCTCTCTCTGCCAAATCCCTACTTTGCATAGATTCAGATATGAGGAATGCACTTGCTAAATTGGGGTGAAAAAAATAGCTTATGAACTTGGGGTAGTTTAGAGGTAAGGAATAGAGAAGTTCTCAGAGATGAACAGGGTATGTCAAATGAAAAGAAAAAGCCAATAAAAGAAGGTGCAATAGGAAAAGTGTTAAGAATTATATGGGCTTGAGTATTAATAGCTGCACATCATCACTACACCTCCTCTTTTCTCACTTAAGACTCAAGCTAAATAGACAATTACCTAGCAAGATGTCAAGGCCATCATAAGGAAAAGATACACAACCACACACAAATGTGCACATGTGCACTCCAGTAGGAAGTAGAGGCAATAGGAAGAAAGCTTTTAAAATACCATTTTTGCTTTTAATGTTTCTTGCGACACTGTCAGTCCATGTTTGTTCTAAAATGTCTGGGCGGCAGAAGTAGTGGTGGGTGTATCGTTATTGGAAATCTTGGGTGGGGGAGAGGGATCCTTAAAAAAAATGAGGGAAGACAGATTGGAATGCTCATCTGTTTCTCTTCTCCTTGAAAGAGACAGTCCATGATTTAGGTCACGTTCTTGGTAAGTCCACTTGGTTAAATATAACAAGAGAGTCTTTTGAAATGCATAGAATTTTAAAAGGTGTTTGAAGTCTATCAAATTCTTAATTTATGGAGAGACCTTTTTTGCACCATTATTTGGCTCATGCTTGCGTGAACCACAATCTGCTAGCCAAGGCGACTATGGAAGTTCAGGGCATTTCTATCATTGAGCAAAATGTTACATATACTCTGAGCACATCCACAAAGCTCAGTGACAACTGCTTCAGGAAGACCTGAGGAGGAGCAAGGACGTCCACGGAGCGCTAATGCCCTGCACTTGGACCGCTAGCAACACTGCGTGTCCCTTTGTCCTAGCCTAAGAAAAACCATGGCCCTTTCTAGTTTCATTGACGACTTCCATAGCCGCAAGGGCTTGAAATGTTCCAGACAAATCGGCAACCAAGTATGCACTTTTACGTGACCAGGCATGGTAGAGAAACTACGTAATCTGAGCACACAGGTTTGCTATTTCCACCAAAGCAACTGCAAGCTCTTATTAGTCTCGCAGCTAAAAGTGAAATTTCTTCTTTGCTTCACAAAACAGGTGGGGATGTTGCAGGCAGGAAGAGAATTAAACTCACAAAGTTATGGAGCTTACCACCTCCAGGGCTTTGTGCAACAGTCCTCTATGAAAGTGCAGAATTGAAAGCCAGCTACAGTGATGATTTATATAACCAGAGATAAGTATAAAAGCAATGAGGATGTTAAAAATTAAACATGGGCAGCACCAGCCAAAAATAATAATAAAACAACAATTAAAAAACTGCAGCTTCTCCCAAGAGCTTTTTTTTTCCTAACATGGTCAACTCAAGAAAACCTCAAGAGTAACCAAGCAAAGGGAAGGTTAGTGTTAGTGGACATTATAACCAAATATTAACCATTTAAGACCACACTGAAAAGACCATAGGGACTGTTGATTTTATGACTCCTGGCTCATCTCTAAGGAAGATAAAGATGCTTATTCAGAAGCCATCTGCTAAAAACATGATGGACGTATGTCAACTGCTTCAGGTCAAAATCTGTATGGGATACACATTTTTGAAGCTCCATAGCTGCTCTTAATTCATTTTTGGAAAACGAGAAAAAAAAAAGTATCCACCCCTTATGGATCAAGAGGTTTAGTTGTTATCAGTCTCTCCGGCTGCAAGTTCTTATTGGTTAGTTCTATGTCATGTGCTTTGTGACATCATCTGCCAGCAGACTGGGACTGGGGAGCCATAATGACGTGCGACTGAATTGGCACGTTCAGTTCTGTCCTTTGGCTTGCCATCTGAGTGAGGACTGAAGTGGCTACGGCTTCAGCAGCAGATCGGACGTTCAGCCCATTTGGAGAAGCTGTCACTGAACTGTGTTGGATGACAGGGGCTGGGGAACCTGTAGGCTCAGAACTCTCCTTTGGGCTTTCTGCATTTTCATAAATCAAAAAAGAGAAAGAGAAAGTAAACATTAAAATGCTGACCTGTACATTCTGAAATCTATATGCCTGGGTGTTACTACAAAACACACTTATACAATCTTTTTGTTTCCTCCACTGCATACGTTTGCCTTAATACTGAAAGAGTGTATTGTTATCTTTATAAATAACATTCTATACAGAGAAATTAAATAACTGCTCGTGCTACTGGCTCAAAGCAGAAAATACTTAACGAAAATCTTTCAGTAGCTTTTTCTAGAACCTTCTGGAGAGGATGAATATGATGCAGCCCAAACCATGATTCTTATTTAATTGCTGTGACACCATCTTTTGAAATAGTTCTACTCAACAGAAACAATACATGGCTACTTCACAATCCTAGAACCTATTTTATGAGTTCCATTGCAAGTTTTCCCACCATTTTTTGGGGGGGAAAGCAACAAAATTATTAAGGCGTGTAGGTGAGAGTTGCTTTAACTGTGTGAATGCAGCACTCATTAACAGAAAGTCTAAGTCCGTGCTGCTTGCTTATCAGAGTAATTCTACCACTTGCTCTGGCTGCAATGACAATCCATTCTGCTTCAAGCCAAAAAAAAAGCACCAGCTGGTTTAAAATGAAGTTTCTTCACAGGAGCAGAACTGACAGAAAAAGCTCCAGCAGAAGCTTCATACATGACTAACATCTCATGGAACATCATGGGCATTCAATATTGCTCCTTTGTAAAGAAGAACTTGAACATTGGTTAGAATCCAGTAGCACCAGCTGTTCTTGGAATGTGTCTCAGAGGACAAGCTAATACTCACTGACCTGTGATCAAGTTCAAAGGCACTGCTACTGAATCAGGCTTTTATCCTAACAGTGCATCTGTGTAGCCTGGATACAAGAGGAAAAGCTGGGCTTGCAATAGGTTTGATAGAGATCTGTTTTGAACCACTTGGCTTTTCCCTTCAGAGTCTCAAAAAACATTCTCTCGCATAAGAGTTGGCAAATTTAGCACTGTGATGCTTCATCCTTTCCTTGC
Organism: Aspidoscelis marmoratus; assembly: GCA_014337955.1. Taxonomy (NCBI): domain Eukaryota; kingdom Metazoa; phylum Chordata; class Lepidosauria; order Squamata; family Teiidae; genus Aspidoscelis; species Aspidoscelis marmoratus. The sequence continues at coordinate 10,524,300 of MTQE01002208.1, read as the reverse complement.
ATTCTAAGATACGCTGGCATCCCCCTTCCTGAATAAAAATGATTTACAAGGTATTACAAATAAAATAATCCAACTGTGCACAGGGAAGCAGTAGCCCCATCCATGCTTTCTGGCATTTTTGTTTAAAGAACAGCTTAGTCACAAATCTCAATAATGAAAAAAGACTCTGAGAAAGAATTTCATTTTTGTTAATCAGATGCAAACTGAATTTCTCCCCCAGCAACAACCAGAAAGCAAAAACTAATAATATGAACTATAAACTCCAGAAATTAACCGGGGGGTGGTGGGGGGTGTAGAATAGAAATAGCCTTTAGTAATGGAAGAGGGAGTAGCAGCTTTGGTTTGGTTTCACTGATATAAGTCCTAACCTGGAAGTCATCAAACAAAAGAGCGTATGACAGAAACCCTGCGAGGTATGAATGTGTACTCACTACACACAAGCAACATTTCTAAACATCAAGGCTTTCTGCAACATAGTCTTAAGCTGTATACATATATATTTAAAAATATCTCCTTTATATTAGGGATGTGCCAAATGCATGCTTAACAAACGTGAACAGGGTTAAGAGGCCCAGAACTGTTAAGTTCATTAACAGTCTTGGCTGTAATCGGTTGCACTGGCTTACTCACAAGTAGAACCAAGAAACAGGGAACTTAACAGGAAACTCTTAGTGTTGTCACTATTACAGGGCCTTTTGTGTGCGTGCGTGCGTGCGTGCGTGTGCACGTACGTACGTAAATATGTACGTACGTATGTATGTATGTCCCCACTTTCAAGGGGTCCCATAATGGCAGCAATGATGAGAGAAGAAATTGGGCAAGTTCCCTGCTTTGCAAGAAAATGAGTGCAACTAATTATAGCCAAGCTGTTAGTGAATGAAACTAACATTCCTGGGCCTTTAAGCCCTGTTTGCAGTCACTGAATGTATTCGGCATATCCCTACTCTTTACATTTCAGCCAGCAAATGAAGTCATTCTGTGCTTTTGATGTCATCTTGTCTTGAGTGATACACAAATACCAGAGGTCACAAGCAGGATCTGTGCAAGAAGACCAGAAAATCTCAGGAAGGCAAAGGTGTGTGTGTGGAGTGGTGGAGGAGAGTGAGATAAAAAGTTGCATCTCATCAACATGGCAAAAGTAAAATCAAGGAAAGTGTCACTCTTAAATACCACCTTTAAAGATGCCAAGTGATGTCAGAGACGTGTGTGTGCTGGCACTTCTGAGCCGGGAAAGCACAATGAGGATTATTTACTGATTTTCATTCATTTAAAATATTTATATACTGCTAGCAATTAAAAATAAAATCTCAAAGCGGTTTACAAAATTTTGAAAATAACAGCTAAAGTCATCTGTTATATAAAAACATTATTAAAATCAAGGATAACAAACAAAAAACATTCACCCTGGGAAGGCTTGGATTAAAAAAAGTAGGTCTTCAACTGGCACCTGAAAAAAAGTGTAGATGCCCCATGAATATCAAAGGAAAGAGTGCTCCAGAGGTTGGTACCACCATAAAGAAAGCCCGGCTGTAGGTTGCCACACAAAGGCATTCATTAATTCGTGGTACCTGCAGCTGAACCTCCGCAAATATCTAAACAATCCCAGGGCTGTTCTGAGATATATATCAATACCGTATGGTACAGATTGAGACCCTACAGAGACAGTCCCCTCTTTGTGCCTGTTTCTCCATGGAAACTGCTCTCACCCCAAATATCCAGATAGCACACAAATTACATGAAATGATGCTTCATGGTAAGACCCTTCTTCACATAAATGTATCTTCCCCTTCTCCAAATACCCATGCACGTAGATGTAAGATGATAAGAAAACATATCCGTAAAGAATACGGATCCCACCCATCATTCACTCTACCGAGTAGCATAAAGTTCATGACAGTGACTCTTAACTTAAAAGCCCTCAACACAGAAAGGTTGCCCATAACTCCTTTCACAGATTGCTTTGTACAGTAGGATCATTCGCCCCCACTATCGTCTGCCTGAAGGCATGGTCAGAGGCTTCTCCTTACCAAGATAACCTTGAGTTTTTTTCTGTAATGCAGTGACTGGGCAATCCTTGTGAGCCAACAACAGCTGTTTCAGTTGAGCAACTTCATTCCTTAATAGTGTAACTTCATTCTGCAGGAAAAGAAACACTTATCTTCATTGCATGCATTCACATGTCCAGCCTTTATTGGCAAATAAGTGTCGCAAGCAGAGGCACTGCATAAATTTGGAGATCTACAAAATAATGAGTATGAGTCAGATGCTGATTGCGTTGCCTGTATGCTCATGAAGGGAGGAAATGTTCCATTTTGTACATCTTGCTTTCTGGCAAAAGCTACTCCTGGCTCTTATGATTTAACCCTATGCTACCAAGTCAAAGAACCTCTGTCTCAGCCAATCATGAAGTATCAAGAAATTATCATCTGAGCCAAGTTGGTAATAAAGAGAAACCACAATGGTTTTTAAATGTAGTAAGCTGCTATGTCAGTCACAGTGAAATATAGGATGATGTTTTAAGTTACATAAACATGCAGCTTAATGGAAGGTATGTATAGCAACTCAAGTTTGTTTCCATTACTAAATACTCCAACAGCTAAAGCCTACACTCAACAAAACCAGACAGGACATTTCTCAAGGAACAAGACAGAAGAAGAGTACTGTGAGGATATGCAGAATAAGCTAGTGCAGATCCACTGTACCAACTGGACAGGGGCCCAAAGCACTCCTCCTCTTCTAGCTTTTTATTAATATAGCTCCATGGAATGCTAGAAGCTATTCTTAGATGCCAGTATGCAGGAGCAGCTTGCAGGGGTTACAGGTCACAGCATGCTCAAAAGAGGCTGCTTATACTTGTAGCCATGCCATAGAGTCTCCTAGCAGCATTCCAAAGATGCCTTTAAGTTTTCTACAAAAGAGCAAGGAGATAAGAGGGAATACACCAAGAACTAAATAAGCCTTCTAGTGAGAAGCAACAATTTGCCACTTTTCTTCTCACAGCTAGCCCTACTTTAGTTAGGCCCTGAGGATGAAAAGGTTAAACTCTTCTTACTGGAAGCCTCTCACTATTCTCACTGTACTAGGCTTGAAGAATGGTCCCAAAGACCTTGTAGAACACAGTGTGGATCAGCCTTTCAGGAATCCACACCTCCTAGCAGAACACTGCATCTGCACTGGACAAGATGTTGGACTGTCCTATGCTGTGAAAATGGCATCACAGCCTCTTCCAGCTGTGGACTGCTGGGATGCTAAGCACTCCATATAGTGTTCCAGGTTAGTATACTGGACCAGGTGCACACAAGCAGGTTGTCTGGTCTACCAGGGATGGGACACCAGCAATGTGGAAGGCCCTTGCTCTAGGCAGGATTACCTAATCTGGCCAACGCAGCATGGGGGGAAATGGTTCTGATCAGTGATAAGCACATCAGAATAAATCAAAATTCCATGCAAACCAGAAGAAGAATATATTGAGTGTTGGGATATTAAAAAGCACTATATCAAAGGAAGGAACAAACCTGGTTGTACTTGTAGTCTCTATGATTTAAGAGGTTTCTGGAAAATTTTATAGCAAACTTTGCCTATGTCCTGGTGTCAATCTTACAACACTTCATAAAGCGTGTGAGCAGAAGTGTCCATGGATCTGTTCACAGAGACTTTTTCCAAAATTCCTATAAAAGAACTATGAGCCAAATCAGAGGTTCCCAATCTTAGGCCTCCAAATATTAACTATACCTTCCATCATTCCTTACCACACTGACTGGGACTGATGGAAGTTGCAGTCCAGCAACATCTGGAGGCTAAAGTTTGGGAACTTTTGCCCTTAACTAAGTTAGCTAGAATCTGAGTGGTATATGCAAGCATAGTCTAAATCAGAATAGCTACAGAGGCAGTGTTCTTGGTGAGTGAAGCCATGGAGAAAGAATTGGCTTTGACTTAGCAGCACAACAAGAAAATGAAGCAGCAACTCTGGAAGCTCTAATAAGTGGGTTTAGATTGACTATGAACTCAATTCTCACACTTCATGATGGAATGAGAGAAGGAAAAGAAAGATCAGCTAAATGCATTTACGAATTTCTAGATCAAGAGGTCAACTGTGTCACAGCTTGATTAAGCCATGATTAGGACCATCTGAAGGCTTTCCAAATAGTTTTGTCTTGACAAGGAGGACACTTTATATGGAATATATTTTATATTTTTTCTGACCTGCTCTGGAACCTTCAGCAGAAGGGTGGGATATCAATCAATCAATCAATCAATCAATCAGTCAGTCAGTCAGTCAGTCAGTCAGTCAGTCAGTCAGTCAGTCAGTCAGTCAGTCAGTCAGTCAGTGTGCAAAGAGCAAAAAGAAGCCAGCATGACTTGATACAATGCTGTGGCAATAACCTATGTCTAGTACAGTTTCCCTTTCATCTCTAATGGAGACAAAGAGCACCAGTATTACAGGTAACTGTGAGAAGAGCACATTGAGGAGGAAACCCGGATTAGAAAAATTAGGGCTGCTTGAAAAAGATTACATTTGTCTTGCACTTCACGGCCCTCCTGAGAAAGCAGATTGAAAAAATAACACAAAACCTGCAAATGTCTTCCTAATCTCCCAGTCTATCTGCCCTTGGGTATCCTTGAAGCAGCTGATTGTTCACCATAGCAGAAAAATTACTCTTCTATTCAAAGTGTATTTTATCTGATCTTCTAATTCAGCTAAGCCAGTCTCCTCAAATGCAGAGAAGTTCAATTCTGCTTTTTATTACTAGAAAGGAAGTATGCCTTAGTCTCCAGTGATGAAAGGCAATCTTGAGGAGAAATGGAAAATGGTTATATCCACGAATGTTCAGAGAAACTTTTGTAATGAAGCCACTGGTATGGAAGAACATGTCACTTCGCAATTCAGAAGTTAATGACCTCAGAAGCTAAAGAAATTACAAATTCTTGTGATTTGATTAAAATACCATGAACAGATCGTAGGTGCACTGACCACACACTTACACTTAGCTGGATATTCTGTGTTGTGAGCTCCTCTGCCTTCTTTTCCAAGGATGATACCCACAGTTTGCGTTTCTGACGGCAGCGGGAGGCAGCAGCACGATTCCGCTCCAAGAAACGCTGCCTACGTTCATCTGGATCTTCATCCACCGTGCGTCGCCGTCTACCTCCTGTACTAGGTGTGGGCTGAGCTGGGGAAACCTGATGTTGAAGAATTAGAAGAGAATTACTGAAATCAACAAACAAGGTTGATAAACAAGTTTATGCATTCTCTGGGTTGCCTATCAGCATCAGTGTAGAATAATTTCTCTACACTGTGGCAGAATAAGAACGCAAGGTGTATTGGGGAAGGGGACAGAGAGAGAGGTAGACAGACCTAAGATGTATTTGTACATAACTACTGTCTGTATGCTTTTTATTTAAATGTGACTGTCACATTTACTTTTAAAAAAGTTTCCGTAAAGCTGTAACTCTTCAAGCTTCAACACAACTTACTTTGTGACTGTCATTATGGGGAACCAACAAAGACTTTGAATCTTTTTATTACTTGAAAGAACAAAGGAAATTAGCTGCCAAGAGCAAAACAGATCCACAGCTTCCCACCTTTGCTCGGCCCCACCAAATGGGCTCTATAATTATGCAGACCAGTTTACACTTCAGTACTACTCACTGTCAGGAAGGCACCATATGGATAGTAAACTTCTGGAAGCCTGTCTAGCTGATTGAACAGGTGGCGGTTTTGATGGAAGGCTGGCATTTGGTGAACTGGCAGGAGCAAATGGGGTGCACTTAAACCCAAGTAATTAAAAACAGAAAGAAGACCTCAAAGCACTGCTGCTGTATTCCAGACTGCAACCTTATTGTCTATGAAGTCTAAAGTGTAAACATCTGGCAGCATGGTGACAGAAATAATGGTGGCCAGAACACCCCTATGCAGGGCAACTGGCCTGCTGGTTCTGATCAGGAACTCATTGCCTTTACCTCTCCAAAATTTGCAGGTAAAAAGTTGGAAATTGGAAAAATACCAAATAAGCATTTTTTTCATAAAATGTCAATGTTTAGCTTTATTTGGGAAATTGGGGAAAACATGATTGGGTCCCACTGGTGGAGAAAAGGTGTGTAAAAATGGAAGAGGCTTTTATAGACAGAGTGACTAACCAGATGTTAGTAATCTAAAACTACCACTATCCATTGCTGTTGACCTTCCTGGCAGTTGTACTTCACCTACATCTGGTGTGACATGCTTAGATGATCCCACTCATCTAGGAGACAGTCTGTGAGCAGTGCATAATAAGAGACCATTGATCTTGGGAACTGAAAGGCCAGCTTGAATCTGAACACATTCCTGTTCCCTGCTTGCTGAGCTAATGATAGTATGAATGAAGAATAAAAACATCCATGGTGCTTGCCCTTTTCACACTACTGTCTTTGTTGAACAGAAATTGAAAATCCTTTTACCTGGGGCTGAAGATGTATGCCATAGAAAACAATGCTTTTATACCCTTTCTCATCTCTTTAATTACTAATATTTTGTCTCTATCACCTCTCCAGTAACCACCCACCCAACTCTTTCACATCTATGAGGAACAATAAATCTGACTACATCAAAAAGTCTCCAATTCTCTATATTCAGCAGCAGCCAACAAATTTTACAGTCTGACATGAAGCAAACCTGTGGTTGGGCTGGAGAAGGTGCATCAGGGTGCTGGATGAGTATCTGACCCTGTTCAGGATGGGCTGTCACCATTGTGCTTGCTGAACCTACAGTTATGCTGCTGCCATTGAGTGAGGAAGTAACTCCCTGTGTCAGACTGGCTTTCAGTCTCTGTAAAGAGAGGGAAAAAATTGTTAAAGATTGTGGCCATGGTTTATTCTTGAAACATTGTTACCCAAGTAAGGAAAATATTTGGTACAGGTGTCATCCATGAAGAATTTTTTCTGTATTTATATCAACATAGTGCTCTGAGTATATCTTTAACCTTTATAACATCATGGCCAGCATCCAAAGAACTATGAAACCAGTTATGTGCACCTAAAAGAGCTTTATAGCTGCTGTCAAGCATCTTCCTTCACTAACATATGGCAAACTACTTTTGAAACTGAGAAGGTTTTCAAAATCAGTTCATTATATAGGGGAGAAGAACATAAGAAGAGCCCATCTAATCCAGCATCTTATTTCACACACTTGCCCACCAATGGCTTCTGGGTATTCTCAAGCAAAAGACAAAGGCAAAGAATTTACCTGTTCTTAACTCCCTGTAAATGGACTTCAGAGGCATCCTGCATGTCTCTCCAACCTAGAGATGGTACCTAGACATCGATTCAAGTAGCCATTGATAATCCTGTCCTCCATGAACTTGTCTAAAACTTTTTTTAAAGCTAGCTAGGCTGGGAACTGTCACCACTTCCTCTGGAAGTAAATTTCATAGGATGACGACCTTCGGATGAAAAAAGACTTCTTCTTTGTCAGGTACTCAATGCATGATTTTATTTACTACAGTTAGGTTACTTATTAATCACTCCTTTCAAGGCCTAGACATTGCACCATGATTTTATATGGGAGGAGTTCCAGTCATTCTGGTTGTCCTTTTCTGCCCTTTTTCCAGTTCCACAATATCCCTTCTGAGGTGTGGTGACCAGAATTTCACACAATATTCCACATGTGGCCTCGTTATAGATTTACAGGCACAAATCATGTTTGATTACTTGTTTTCTATTCCCTTCCTAATTACGTCTAGCACTGAATTTGTTTCTTCACTGCTGCTGGGCACTGGGTCGAGACCTTCATTAAGCTGTCCATCAAAATCCCAGGATTCCTTACCCAATCTGTCAAAGATACCTCAGACTCTTTGTCACAATATACATGTCAGGAGATCCCTCTGGAGCTCTTTGCAGTCTCTTTCAGTTTTTACTACCCTGTATAATTTAGTATCATCAAGAAAATTTGCTACCTCATTAATTACCCCTACTTATAAATAATTTGTCAATAAATTTAAAAAGTCCGAATACTGGACCTTGGAGGACTCCACTTTTTATTCCCCTCCACTCTGAGAACTGTCCATTTATTTTTATGGCCCATTTCCTGTCCTTTAGCCAGTTACTATAATCCAGGACAGGACATTCCTCTTACTCCATGTCTGAAGAGATGATGAAGGCGAATCTGATCAGGCACTTTATCAAAAGCTTTCAAAAGGTCCAGACAGACCTGTTAGGCTGGAAAGCCCATATAAAGAAAATGTAGAGATGTGTGCAGAAAGGTAACTAAGTGTCACAAGAATCACCAGACTATCACCAGACTGCTGAAGGCTGAATGAAGTAAGGATTGCAACACCTTGTGTAATACAAAGGATGTGAGTCACCTTCTTGTGATAAAGGAAGTGTATAAAAGTGATCACACACGGCTGTGTGTTGATTGATTGCTGGAGAGGGAGAGAGATGCAACTGCTAAGATGTAACTGCTACGAATAAACAAAGCCTCTACGGAGAATCTGTCTCAGTTTGTTTGCTTCGGCTGTGGGCACAGCAAGGGGGGCGAACCTCCTGAAATATTAGACAGCGACAAAGAGCTGACAGCCAGCAAGCCAAGAGGGAGAGACTTGTATTTTCCAGCACGGACGTGCAACTCTGCGAAGAT
>MTQE01002208.1:10497632-10511903 GCA_014337955.1 Aspidoscelis marmoratus | reverse complement strand
ACCTTCGGGTATACGGCGGGATAGAAATACAAATAAATAAATAAATAAATCTGCAAGAATCAGAGTTCTAACATTTTCTGGTGACATCAGTACATAAAAATATGTATCCACAGCATGAATTCTCTTGATTTTTATATGGGTTGTTTCCAAAACCACCATCAAAATACACACAGCACTTCTGTGTATGTGTGCAGAACCATAAAGATCATGACCTTGTATTTTACAGCACCACTATGACCAAACCTAACCCTCAATCACTCAGCCTCATAAACATCCCACATTTATGTATGAGAACTCCATAAAACCAACACTGTATCTCAGATTACGAATAAATCCTTAAAGGACATATCCAGACCTTGGGAAACACCGTAGTATACAAACAAAAATACAAGGTACTAATTCTCATCCATTTTTTTTTCCAGTTTCCACAGGAGATTGTCCAGGGGAAACCATCACAAACGACATCTGTCTTTGTGGAAAATGGGAAAGCCATCAACCTAACAACATCAGTGTAGCCATAGTGCAAAAAAAAATTATGTAAAGCTCAGGTATAGACCTCAATGGTTCTCCTCAAATATGGTATAGATCACATCCATTAATATGAACTGAACAATATCAAATAAGTACTGGATCCACATATTTTTTTCAGTTCAGATTAGGTAATCTACCCTAAAGCCTACATTATTTTTCCATTATTATAGTGCCAAAAACTGCTGGTTCTGGGACTGATTCCTTTAAAACATATAGAATTAGTAATCTCATGCTATAGGGATAGGGTGGGGTGGGGGGGACACTGGCAGCAAGAGACTATGTGGATCCATGTTTTGGAGGGACTGTGGGATCAGAAATTATTTGAATTGTTCATTCTGAGTACCCAGAAACAATATGTGATTTCACATTGATTTCCAGGGATCACAGAAGTACACAATCCATGCTTTTATAGTATAGTCCATGCAGATGTGACATCTGTTTTGATGGTTTTAGGGAATCTTTCATACAAAATGATCCACACCTTGAATTTTTGTTCTTGTGTTTATGGTGGCTCCCATGAAGGCATTGGATGTATGTTTATTTTTATATCTTGCTCTGCATCCAAATGCCTGAGGGTGGATTACAACCAATTAAATCCCAAATGAATAAGTGTAAGTCACAGCACAGGGTTTCCCAGTCCTTCTGCAATATGGTCCTCTGGGTTACTCTGCAGATTATTTCTATGAAATGACTGGTTCATTTATAGTACAGAAATAATATTCAGATTTACATTTGCATCCTGACAGAAGCGGCTTGGGTAGACAATTCTATCGACTACATTACTTCCAATCACAGCTGTGTTTAGTAGAGAAATATTCATACAGGAAGTATTTTATCAGCAATAACAATGGATACCAATGCCTTCACCTTTTGCTTGATACAATGGATCCAACCTGCCACAAAGAACAAGAAGAAGAGGAGGAGGAGTTGGCTTTTCTACCCTGCTTTTCTCACCCATTCAAGAGGGCTCAAAGCAACTGGCAGAGCTTTCTTTCTTCCCACAATAGAACACCCTGTGGGGTAGGTGGGGCTGTGAGAGCTCAGAAGAAAGCTGTGACAAGCCCAGGGTCACCCAACTGGCTTCATGGAGGACAGCGGAATCAAACTAGGTATTCCCAGATAAGAGTCCGGCTCCCTAACCACTAAATCAAGGTTCTCTTGCTTTGTTTTAAATATAAACAACAAATTCAAGCCAGGTGATGGTACAGACAGAGACCAAATGGCAGGGCTCAAACCAGGATAAAACTCAATGATGGAAATTCTACTTATCGAACAATGATGTCTTTAATATTCACTCATCCACAATCTTACTATACCATTGCTTCACTTCCAACGTCTTGAAGCGTTGTACAATGCAACTTAAAAAGAAGACTGAAGTAAGTTTTAAAAAAGCAACACACTAAAACAATAATAAAAACTGAGTTGGAGTCAGAAAGCAGATATCCATTCATACCAGAAATGCCTATGTGAAAAAGTTTTCAACAACCCCCTAACTTTTCCTCAAACCATTCTGCTGCATAGTAGAACTCACCATTTTTGCTTCTGAGTGTACTGGAAGGCCGGATGGTGAAATGGAACCACTGCTGATCATTGGAGGGCCAGGAATACCAGGAATGTTTGGCACCAGAGATATAGGCCGTGCCAGCTATACAGTGGAAAGAGAATGAAAAATGTCTTGCATAAATTACAGAGATTTTATGATAACCTCTTTCCATGAACAAAAGATAAGAAACGTACATTATGAACTATATCTATTAGATTTTCCCCCATTAAGAAATCAAGAATGATGAGATGACTAGCAAATTAGAGCCACTGTCAGCACTTGTTTTAGATCTGGATCAAGGAGGCCCCACCACCAATTATTCCTGCTCTGCCTGCACAAGACGGAGCTAGATCCAGATTAAGAGGCCCTTAATCTGGTTCTCTTGTGGACCCGTTTAATCAGGTCCACAAGAAAACCAAGGGCCTTGTTCCAGATCACAAAAGACCTACAGATGGCATGCCTCCATGTTCCAGAAACCAGGGGCCTGCTTTTCCATGTCACACTCTCCCAAGCCCCAAGGCTAAGAACTTTTGTTCCTAGTTGCTGGGTGGTAGTTAGCTTTGCAGCTGCAAGGAGGTATGGGTTGGATAAGCGCCATCAATGCAGACAGTGCTGATCTGGCCTACAACTTCACGTGATTCAGATTCACTGGGTGGGCTTAAATCATTCATTCTCTCTCAGCATATGCAAACACACAGGCTTGCTGCAGGATTAAAGGGAAGCTGCCAAACCACACAGGCTACCTTAAGCTAGGGATGTGCCAAACAGGCATAAAATGAACTTGTACCAACTGCGAGTGGTCATTTTGGGCCTGAACCAACCTGGGAGGGGAGGGGGATTAGATGCACAGTTTGTTGATTCAAATTCCTCCTCACATTATGCCCAAGCCTCTTCACTCTTAACATTTTCCCAGGCCGTACCCCGTTGTCTCCTATGTGTTCGCAGGGTCTTACCTGGTCCCTGCCAGCTCATATAGCTCCAATCTTGTCAGCCATGAGGTCAAGGGAAGACAATAACCAACATCTGCCTACTCTCAGCCTACTAGGCCTTATGGAATGGAAGACATGTGTACATCTACTTCCTGAAAAGGCTTCAAATGTGATTGGTCAGTTTGAGGACACATGAATGAACACTTTCTGGAAGGATTTGTAGTCTTCTATTCCAGAAGGTCTAGTAAGACGAGAGCAGATAGCATAACTGGTTCTTTAGTGACATAGGTTAATGAATGCAATGAAGGGAACTGCAGGATATGGCTTGAGGTTTGGTGAGACACAACTGTGTAGAGGGATGGAGGTTGGGGTGTGATGCAGAGGCTTAGTATGGTGCAATTGGGAAAGGGAGGAATGGCCAGGCAATCATCTAGAAGGAGGACAGATGGGGTGGCATGATTTGGGGAAGCAGCAGGAGCAATAGGAGAAGGGGAAATGGTCAAGGAATGACTGAGAGGCTGGCAACCATTTTATGAAGCCAATGGCTGGTTCTTGGTTTTATTGTTTGCCCCCTAATCAGTTTGAGTTTGTTATGAACTGATTCCTGCACATACCTACCCTAGGCTCCTCAATTAAAAGGTAGAAACGATTTCATGATTATAATAAAGAAGAAGACTGAAAGCACCTCTGGAGACTATCTTCCTTCATGTGCTTTACTTATAAGCTTTTGTATTTACAAAAGATGTTGAACAGATAAAAGAATGCATGGCTACTTAGCAGTGATGTACAATTGCTAAGATATTCTGGAAAAAAAAATCAGGTAAAATGCACACCAACACCTGACTGAGATGTTCTATATATCTCTTGACACTTTCCAGAATTTAAAGGGCTTCCTTTTCAGCTGTTGCCGATTATTTACATCTAGCAGAAACTTTCTATTCCTAAAAATGGACAAAAAGTATCTTTACAAAGAAAAAGACAGTGGATTTGTACAGGGTGAGTAGCCCATGGCAGAACTTGTACAAGGCACCAGAAGGTACTTACATTGTCAATCACATATCCAGAAAAAATTCATATGCAGAAATAAAAGCTAAATAACCATTTCATGCCCTGAAGAGGCCAGGGAGGGAGTTTTTCTGGCTTGGAAAAGCCAACATGTTCCCTGTATGGTTGAGTGATTTTCAGCATAGAGCTAACTAATCAGAGAGCCTGCAGTTTCCAGCCCTGGAACCAACAGTGTCAGCCATCTGCTCGGATGAGGATTCAGTTTCTGCGCCTTATTGCCCAGCAATGCCGTTGGCAGGCACTGCTGCCTTGCAGGCAGTGGCTCCTTCCATTCTCACATTCTTTCCCCCAGCCTGGGTTATCTCACACAGAGGGGTAGAGAGATGTCAGTTTTGGAAATAAAAGTGCCCACGTATGCACTACAAAGGGAAAAGCTGTCCCTTTCTTTATCAAAAAACAGCCATGCTGGAAGCTTCTATTACCGATATGACAGAAGGCATCTGAACGGGTGGGCCAGGAAGGACAGGCATGTTCTGTCCATTCACAAGGTGCATGACAAGTGGTACAGAACTAGTTGGAGATCTGGAAGAAAACAAATCAAATGAGAAATGTGGCCATACGGAAGTCCAGGTTGCAACACTATCATAAATCCCTACTCAATCCATCCAAGATGCAGGCAATTCTTCCTCTGGCATACCATAGCTCCCATTTTAAGTTCTCCACTGAATAAGCTTGATGTTTTTGACTTAGGAGATTACCAAACTAACAACTATAACTGCTAACAGTCTAAAATGCCAAACATTCTAACAACTCTTAACTGCTAATAGTCTATCTTGTCAGAGTACCTAGACAAATGCACAGATGCTTTAAATTTACATTGCTTTGCAAGAAATGTTTAAACTTGTTACAAATCTCTTAGGTTTTTTTTACCATTTTCAATTTTTCAACTGTCAAGTTTATTCTGCCTCATTACTGTATGAGTTTGATTAAAAGAAAAATCACCCAAATTTTAAAAGTATACTTTGCCCACAGTTCTGCAAATAATTATCACAAAATTCTTAAGAACAAATTTCGAAGGATATCTGCATCTTGGTCTAGTAGTGCAATATTTTAAGTTCATGTTCATAATGTCAACAAAACAAATTTCTCCACTATCTTATTTTCAAGAGCATCCACTTTTGAATTGGCATATGATATTTGATCTTTGGTTAGAAGACAAGGGCTTACAATTCAAGGTCCAAACAGATGTTTGGGGGTTGGGGTGAGAAAGGGGGGGGTCCAGCAAAATTGACGACATAAGAGAAAAAAAATCATTGTTTCTTTGCCATGGCTTTCCTTTCTAAAATTCCACTAGGAGACACACACACACACACACACACACACACACACACACACACACACACACACACACACACACACACACACACACACACACACCACCCTTGGTTCCCAAAAGAGAAAAGAAAATGATCTCCTTATCTCTTTGGAGCAAAAATTTATTTCAAGGATTCCCTAGCTAGTCCACACAAGTTCAAGGAAAAAAGAAAACTATTTTTCTAAAGTTTACTTCTAGAGAGGAAGAGCAGCTAAATCAAAACCATCAGAAGCTAAAAGCTAATGGGGACAGGAGATCTCCCATGAAATGGACATTGAAAGAATAACCCTGGAGACCATTTGCTGAGAAAACCAAGGCTGCAACTGGATATTAGTTACTTATTTTATTATATCTGGATATTCCAAAATAATGCATGGATATTCTGCAATATTCATGTTTTATTCTGGAATATCCAAATATAGTGGGAAAAGTAACCAAAAGACATGCTGTTAGAAAATAGCGCTCATGGAACATCTTTAATGGGTCAAGGGCAGTAATCTGTAATAAAGTATCAAAAGGTGTTATCAATCTGACAAGTTGGGATTTTAGAGTCCTAGTTTTTTTTTAAAAAAAATAAAGCTGCTCCTCTACTGATCACTAGGTAAGTGCTACATTATGAAACATTTAAAATCTAGCAAAAAAAAAATTGCTTTCTATCCAACTGTGACCTGAATGTTTAATTCTAATAATTTTATGGCTCCTAAACCTTCCCTTCAGACACCCATCTCCTTACTTACCCAAGCTGTCTGTTGGAAGGCGGAGCTTGCGTGATGACGGAAGTTGGAGAAGGGAGAGTGGGGTGTAGAGGATCATATCCTAAGTGCAGTGGCAGTGACCCAGGACGTACAATGGTTGGAGTAGGTGTAGAAATGATTACAGGCTTTGAAGTACTCTCCTAAGAAACATTCCCACAGTCAATGCCAGACAGTATCATCTTGTGTGACTAATAACTTCTCCCTCTTTCCCAGACCTCAGAATTCTGAACACAGATTTTTCTTGCTCACAGGAACCAAAAGTCTAAATCCTATAATAATCTTTTAATCTTTCTCTCAAGGCATCTAGCAGCTGATTGGACTAGAATTTACAATAACCAAAGGATCTTTGTATACATAAATACATTTATTGCCAGAAAGTCTGGTTTCAACTGCTGGGTGGTTTTTTTTTTTTTAATGACTTGTGACACCTGAACAGCTCAAGTTTGCTGCGCCCAAAAATGAATGAATGAATGTTCTTGGCTCTGCACTTTACTTCACATCAGAAAGTATAAAAGGGCATTTTAAAACCATCCAAGTAATACCAGATACTTTGTCCTAATTGCAAACTAATGCAGTAACAGAGGCTTAAGATGGATGGATAAGACATGTAAGAAATTTCTAGAGAAAAGCAAGCTGTCCCTCAGTGTGTCTATCTCCGATAAGACACTGTTCATTCTTACATCTGGCCCTTTCACATGATCATAGGAGCTACAAATTCCAGCAATGGTTCTGCAGGCAATCTGGGTAGTGAAAGAAGGGAAATAAGACTATGCTTTCTGTTTAGCCTACTGTTGCCTTCTCTCACTTTTTCCTCTCTCCTTCACGGGTTTAAGTGGAAATATACATATGCCCACCATATCTGATTCAAGTTTTATTATTTTAAAAAAAACAGGGAGAAGCTATTGAAACCAATGAGAAATGACTGATGAAAACTCACCTTTTCTGTGACCTGTGGTGACTGTGGACTTGTTACTGGGCTGTCTGGAGGAGAGGAATCTACTTCGACAGGTTCTTCCTCTTTAATTTTGATATCCGGAGTAGAGGGCAGAGACATATCCAGGGGTCCAGAACACTACAGAAACAAATAATACATATTTCAGTGATCTGTCATTAGGCAACATTTAGACTGGAGAATAAATTAGCATGGTGGTCACCAAGTGCCTCAGCACTTGGGTTATACTTTTAGCTCACACTACTATCCTCGAATCAATCCAGTATTAGCATGGCTGCACACTACATCTGTTGTTCCCCTCAATCTCTAACAGGAATACCCAGAAAATACAACTTAGGGCAGATGCATTATTGGTGCCACTTAAGAGGAAAACCTTGCAACATGTGAAGAAGGAACATAAAGGTGGCCTGTTAGTTCAGTATCCTGTTTCACACAATGGCTAACTAATTGCTCCTGGACATTCTCAAGAAGAAGTCAAAGGTAATACCTTCACCTCCTCTCAACTCTCTGCAAATGGCCTTTAAGAAGCATCCTGCCTGTCTCTCCAACCTGCAGGCAGGACCTAGGCATAACTTCTAGTAACCATTGATAACCCCATCTTCCATAAATTTGTCTTAAAGCTATCCAGGCTGGTTACTGTCACCAGTTCTTCTGCTAGTAAATTCCACAGAATGATGAGTGAAGAAAATACTTCTCCTTATTGGTCCTAACTCTCCTGCTCATCACACTTCATAGAGTGCCCCCTGATTCTAGCGTTGTGTGATAGAGGAAGGAAGAACTCCTCCAACTATGTATCATTCCAGGTAAATTCAGACTGCACAACTGTTAAGAACATCTATTAACAAAGAATGTTTTATTTTTGAGATTTTGCAAGTAATATGACCATTTTATTTTATTTTTTAAAAAGTCTTCCTAATATAAAATGAGCTGAAAGGTCTGTAGGTTACAAAAAGGAGTTTCATTCACAGAAGTACTGCAACTCACTATAAAAGTCATTTTTGAGTTATTGCTTGATTTATCAAAAGCCAACAAGAGAGCTGTATGAGTTATTACAAATCTATGACCAGTCTATTGTAATAAAGTCTAACCATATGCCTGAGTCTGGCAGAATGCCACCACACCTATTTTTAACAGCACTGCATGGCCTTCTCTGATTTTATTAATGGCAGCTTGTTGCCTCTAAGATCAATGGGTCAGAGTAATAGCAAAAGGAAATAGCAAAGTTAAAGGTATGGTGTGTTCACGACAAAACTGGAAAGGAACTGTACATCAAATATCCCTGAAGCAATCAAAAACAGCACAGTGCCCCCCCCTCCCGCCCCCAGGTTCATGGGTATTGCTCCTGTGCAACATACTAAGAGGATAAAGACAAGGTATAATGAGCCGCTGAGAAGAAATAAGCAAGACAGCGGGAGCAAAACATCCTTTGATTACTAGAGCCAGGGAATTCCTTAAGTGGCTACCTGGAAAAACCATGCTGGCAGTGCTTAACTAGATCATCTATCTTTTCTTGTTTCTTATTCCTTCTAAATTCTTCCCACTGGCTTCTTTGAACACTGCCATCCTGGGTCCTGGTTATCTTCTATTATTCTATGCTAACCTTATTGCTCTCTTTAAATCCCTCTCAAGCTATATAAATATATAACATATTGTACAGTATACGTGCACCTGCTAGACACTGAACCTCGGTTCTTTTACATGTAGGGTTTGTGCACAATTTACAGAGATACAGTTTAGGGGTCTGTCACTTGACTGACCCTCTTCTTGAGATGTCTGTTGGCTCTAAGTATAAGGTAAGATAATAGAGGTATGCAGGTCAGGAGAAGTGAAGAGGAAAAAACAGAGGTTTGGAGGCTCCTGGGTTGGGTTTTAGGGAGTGAAGGGAGCAACAGGGAAGAATGTGAAGTTATACAATGCTTTGTTTCACAAATGAGTTTAGAATTTAGTTCTAACTACTGTAAGCTTATGTACAGGTTTGATTTTATCACTGATTTTTAAGGGGTCTATTCCCAAAATAAGAGAACCCAGTTCTCATTTTGATTTGTAACAGTCCTCTCTCTATAAATGCCATTTCCACATACGAGACATAAAGTATATGACCAAGATTCTCTCTCTCTCTCTTTCTTTATATATATATATTGGCATGCCCAGTTCCCTTCTTTCCCTGCTGCTGCCTGTTCTGGCCATTTTGGAAGGGAGGTCTTAAGGCGCTGAAAACACCTTTTCTTCCCGTCTCCTTCACTGATCTTTAATCTTCTCTCTCCCTTGCATTTCTCACTACCATCACTTTCTCTCACTCCCTTCTCAGATCTTTAACTTTTGGGAGGAGGGGGCTCTCCCCACCAGCCAGCTAACCTTTCATTCCAAAAGGCCCAGTATCCTTACATTTGTGAATTTCTGACTTGTAAGGATTTATAAATAACATATTCTCAAATATACCTAGGGATTATTGTACCGCTGCAGGCTTGCCTATTTCTCAGTGGTTTCACATCACAACCATATTTCTGAGACAAAAATCATGAGACACACATTTGACAACTGAAGAATATGAACCAGGCTTTAGATTAGGAATCAGAAGCCTGCAATCCCTGAAGCAAAACTGTCCTCTAACAGAATCGGCCTCAGTCTTCCTACCACTTGCCATCCTAGAAAGGGATAAGAAAAGTTGCAGATGTAGAAACTGAACTTGCAAGCAGACAGTTTTAAGAAATATAGCCTGAATTTGGCTCCTCACCCTTATCTAGAGGTCCACAGCTTGCCAAATCCTTAGGGTGTCTGGAAATGGCACTGTATTTTTTATGTGCTGTGCAACACCTAGTAGACTAAATGAAATATTTAAATATTATTTTACAGATAGCCTAAGAAGCATACAAGAAAAGTGTCTTTAATGAGGAATCATTACAGCTTCACATATTGGTCTTTGTCACCTAATGTCTTTTTCTGTCTGAGCCTGAAGGAAGTCAGAAGCAGCTGGAGGTGATCAGGCTGTCAAAGACTGCCATGTAGTCTTCAGGGAACCTACATCCAGCAGCACAAACCTTTATACACTAGGGAAAAGATTTAAATCCCTCTCTGAAAACCAAAGGCTTGCTTGACAAAATGCTGATCTAGGTCTGGGCAGAGGTAGGTTCAATTGTCCACACAGGCAAGAAGCATAGCAGTCATTATCCTTCATACAGACCATATGTGTTTAACTGAGAGGATAAAACTGTAAGGGGGTGTGAGAACAGTGTCACACCACTAACAGATCCTAGAAGAAAAGGAGGATTGAACACAAGCAAACAGCTGGCTTCTCCTCTATCATGTACTTCTGAATGCCTTACAAATTGGTTTTCTTAACTGTGTGTAAAGCAAGTACAGTAGAATTTAACACTAAATACGACACTGATTGGTTTCCCACTAGGTGGTTTTATACAGACTAGTGCATTGAACGAGAAGGCTAATCACTCAGTAGCGTGTCTGGAAATACCCTCTCTTTGTGCTTAATTACCACAAACTTTGTGGTTGGAACTCTCCAGGATTTTTTATTTTAAAAAAATCCCACACAAATGAAAACTGGCTCCAGCAACTAGACTCAACTCCACCAAATGTTCAAAAACATCTCATGAATGTGCCTGGCCTTCCCTGCCAAGTTTTCTGAATAGCAAACCAGCTGGATCTAACTATCCAGGCAATTCTAAGCAGGGGTAATTCCTTCAGCCTGCTTGAAACTAGCCAGGCTGTGAACTGAAATTCAGAAATATTAAGTACCAGTGATTTTTTAAAACAAGAAAGAAACTCCCCACGACATAAGATTTAGAGTGGTAGCTGTTAAAACAGTACATTGTGGGTGGCCCAATATATAAATGTCAAGTAAGACTTTACAAAACAAAGCCTAAAGTCAAGCCTAATATTGAAAAATTGTTGTTGTTGTTTTTAAAAAACACAGGCACCTAGGGCTACCTCACTATGTGATCATACCATAGAAAAAGCACACAAATCCAACATATTAGGACTGTGAGGTTATAAATATTTTCATAAATGCCTTTATTGGCTGAACAGTCTTTATACTGTCTCGACATTTGTCTTGCATACAGGCAGCCTTTGTTTGGCCACAAGCACTATAAATCAGAAAAGAAAAAGAAAATGCAGATGTTGCATGTGATCAGTACAGGCCCACAGTGCAGATATTCTGGACCCACTGGTCTAGATTTACATGAGGTAAGTGGAAGGAGGTAAGTAGCTTACAATCTAATAATGTTAGACAAATTCTTGGCAGAGGCATGTAAAGCAGTGCCCTGAGTAATCTGGAACAGCTAAAAACTGTCTTAAATGATGGTCAGTGTAGAGGTATGCTGGTATGCCTTTAACCGCCTTTTAGAAGGGGGTTGCAGCCTCTACCTGTCTTT
Organism: Aspidoscelis marmoratus; assembly: GCA_014337955.1. NCBI lineage: Eukaryota > Metazoa > Chordata > Lepidosauria > Squamata > Teiidae > Aspidoscelis > Aspidoscelis marmoratus. Next base: position 10,500,425 of record MTQE01002208.1, on the reverse strand, counting down.
CTATGCTGTATTTCAGTCCCTCAGACATCTTTGGGCTTGAAGGATAAGGCCTCCCATTGCTGGGCAACACAAGGATTGCCTTGCACTGCAGCACACATTTCCAGGCTTTTGGAGAATTTTCTCCAAGTTTGTGTGAGTCCCCTGAGAGATAAATAACACTTGGCTTAACATTTTCTTGCCCTTGGAGGGGTTATATGGTACCATTGTGCCAGACTTACAATACATACTCACAACCCTCTAGGTTGAAAGAAGCCAGGGGGATGAAATATAGCAGGTGAGGTCATTCAGAACTACACAGCTCTAGATTGTAGGCCCTTCAGGCTTACAACCTAAAATGACAGAGCAGACAAAGAAAGGGAACAATAAGGAAAAGGAGGAGGAGCAGACCAAGACCAAGACCATAGCAGTTGCCTGGATGGAAACTGAAGGAGGATTTTGGTGTTGCTGGTCTTGATAGGGCAAATGGAGAGTCACTACAGAGCCATCTCTGTGCTAGTTTAAAAATCTTAATGCTAAACTCCTCAGATTAATTCAATTCATGGTCACTAAGGAATAGAAAACCCCCACTGCTCCTAACATTTAGTTTAATAAGAATGAAGATTTAGCCTCTTGCCTTTTTCTCATCATCTTCTGTGGCTTTCTTGAAGTCATTCTCAAAGGAGCTTGCTAACTCATTGAAGAGGCCAACTTCTTCACAGTTCTTCAGAAAACGAGTTGGTGTTGGTGTCTGATCTGTTCAGAGCAAGAAAAATATATCAAGAAATGAAGCTTTATATTAAAATACTCTAAGGAAGGTAGATCAGGAATATTAATTTGCAGCGGAATTTCCATACAGCATAATTCCAGTCTAGATTGATATTTGAGAAAAAATTCAGTTCTGAATACAACAGCTTCTTTGAGTTGTCTTTTTTCAACAAAAGAAATACTATATGAGTTATGAGCAATTAAAATATGCTGAATGTTGAGCTTGTATGAACCACTATGTTAAACTTCTTTCTTCACACAGCAATCCATATTAAAGCATTTCCAAGAGACAGCTGTCCAGGCTTTGCATGAACTTATGCAATGACGAAGGACCTTTTTGCACTTAAAACCTTCAGAGAATGGTGGCCAGGGTTCACACTGCAAGCACTGGCACTGTCCCCAACTTCCTTATTGGCCTTTGCACCATGGACAGTCTATCCTGGACCATCCTCATGGTGTGTGCCAGGCCATTGCTATGGTGATTGCAATGAGATGCCACCCCATCCCCATGCAGCGTTTACACCAGGAAGTGGTGACAACACTGTTTCTGGGAGCTTACTGGGACAATATTATATGTTTCTAGTAAAGCTGTGGAACAGTTTTTACTGCACTACAAACAAATTGTCCTAGAGAGTGCAAGGCTGTCCTGATTAGCTAAGTGCGAAAAGGCCTTTTTACTCTTAAACTGTTATGAAGCAGGTAGAATACAAGTACAAAAATAAATAAACTGCCTCAATTGTAAGGAGAATTCTATGATAATCAACTGGAATCTGCCTGGTACTAATTTAAGTCTATTATTCTGAGTCTTATACAGTATTCTGGGGTCACAGAAATGAGGTTGTGATAATTTTGATCTCTCTTAAAGCATTTGAAAAGGGCTACTACAGTGTTTCCTCATACTGTATGTAGCACGTGATTCCCACTCTCCAACCATCTTTTTTGCCCTTCTCTGAACCTGATCAGATCTGCATGAACTGGACTGCATACCTAAGGTGGGGAACAATCAGTGAAGAACAAAATATTAAATATTTCTCCCTGTTATTTGGGGACTATCAATTTTTTTCATTAAGTATTATTCTGGAACAAGTTCTGGAATAAGGGCCTGCTGTTTGCATAGTAGTGCCAACTAAAATTTTATTTATTATTTATTTATTTTTATACCCCACACTATACCTGTAGGTCTCAGGGCAGGTTACAAGTTTTAAGACAGCAGGAAAAACAATAAAATCCAGACAAACAAATGAAAAAAATCCAGCATTTTTTTAAAAAAAACATATTCTCAATATTAAAATATTAATAGCTACAATGGTGGTGATGGTGGTGGTGGGGAATGGTCACATTAGCCAAAGGCCAGTGCAAAGAGGTGCATCTTTCCCACTTTCCTAAATGTATACAGAGAAGGGGCATGACGCACCTCGAGGGGAAGACTATTCCATAACCTGGGGGCCGTTACCAGAAAGGGCCTTTCTTGAGTGCCCACCAGCCTCACTATTGAGGGTGGTGGGACAACCAGGAGGGCCTCACCTCCAGATCTCAAGCCACAGGCAGGTTGGTATGGGAGAAGGCATCCCTTTAGATATTTGGGGCCCAAATTATTTAGGGCCTTGTAAGTCAGAGTTAACACCTTGAATTGGGCTCGGTAGTGAATAGGCAGCCAGTGCAACTTTTTAAAGACCAACGTAATGTGCATCCGGAGCTAGTTGTTCCAGTCAGCACCCTGGCAACTGCATTTTTCACTAGCTGCAATTTCTGAACCATCTTCTAGGGCAGCCCCATGTAGAGTAGTCCAGTCTAGAGGTTACCAGAGCATGGGTAACTGTGGCCAAGTTGTCTTTGTCCAAAACAGGTTTCAGTCGATGCACCAGCCATAGTTGGAAGTAGGCACTCCTGGCCATGGCTTCCACCTGAGCTTCAAGCTTTAGCGCGGAGTCCTGGAGTACTCCCAAGTTACACACCTGTCCCTTCCAGGGCACTGCAATTCCATCAAGGACTGAGTGTCCTACATGGACCCAAGACCCTGTGACACACAGCACCTCCGTCTTGTCTGGA
>MTQE01002208.1:10486791-10497573 GCA_014337955.1 Aspidoscelis marmoratus | reverse complement strand
GATTCAGCTTCAATTTATTGGCCTTCATCCAGCCCATTACTGCCTCCAGATACTTGTCAAGCACTTCGACCACCTCTCCTGATTCAGATGGCACAGAGAGATAGAGCTGGGTATCATCAGGGTATTGATGACACCTCACCCTGAATGTCCTGATGACCTCTCTCAGCAGCTTCATGTAGATGTTAAATAGCATGGGAGATAAGATAGACCCCCAGGGAACCCCACATGTGAGTTCCCAGGGTGTCAAAACAGTATTTCTCACAGCCACTATCTGAGATCGGCTCTGGAGATAAGAATGGAACCAATGCCAAGCACTGCCTCCAACTCCTAAACTCTGTAGCCTCTCCAAAAGGATACCATGGTGAGTGGTATCAAAAGCCGCTGAGAGGTCCAGAAGAACCAACAGGGTAGCATTCCCCCTGTCTTTCTCTTGGAGGAGGTCATTAACCAGGGTGACCAAGGTGGTTTCTGTGCCATAACCTGATCTGAACCCAGATTGAAATGGGTCTAGATAATCAGCTTCTTCCAAGCAAGCCTGCAGTTGAACAGCAATGGCACTCTCCAGAACCTTGCCTAGAAAAGGTATGTTAGTCCCTGGGTGATAAATGTTTAAGTCTTCCGGGTCCAGGGAGGTCCTCTTCAGGAGGGAATGCACCACAGCCTGTTTCAGGGGTGGTGGGACTACCCCCTCCCTCAGAGAGGTGTTTACTACTTCCTGGATCCACCTGGTCATCACGCCTCATCATCAAGCCCAGTCGTAGGCCCCATCATGCCTCGTTTGCACTGAACAGACCAGAACCATACATAACCTCCTATTGCCAGATTAAATATCTGACTCTTATTCAGTTAAGAAAAAAAACAAAAAACCAAAATCACAACTGTACTGTTGCCAAGCCAAATATACCCTGTTTCATATCTGTGAGCTGTGGTAAATGGTGCACTTCTGAATATTCCATCCTCTGTTTTACAAAACTGCTTCCTTGGATACAGCATATTTTTATCTGCAAAATTTGGAAGGAATAAGCCAAGACATTCTGCTTAAGACCTTAACATTTTTGGTAACTTAGTCACAGTAATAATTTATGTGTGCATGTGTTTGTGAATACATACTTTCATGAATATAACATTTATAAAATACAATCTGATCACTGTGCTAATGACATAGGACCAATTCACACCTTTATGAGGTGCAATGGCCAGTGCACCTATGGAATGGTTTTGGTGTCTGCACCTTGTGACGCCTGATCCATTCCAAAGTTAGCTGTCACTTCCCCAAACACCGGCTACGTGTGATTGCCTGTATACTAGGAGACCATCTAACCACAGCAACAAGCATGCATTGTGTTGTTGCCCTGGTAACCAGGTGACACAGTGTACAATTGCAATGCTGTCGTACTGCACGCTCCATTGGCCCAAAAGAGGGGACGATTCTGGGCCACTTCTGGTATACAGGTGGGTCTGTGCAGTGTGAAAGGCCATTAGAGAGGCTACAGAAATCTGCAGCATAGTAGACTTTTCTAGGGAAGAGGCAGTTAGCCAGTCTGTGAACTGGGGAGAAGACCTTAGCTTGCTGCAAATCTGGAAGGACTGTTTGCACAGACTTGTGAAAAAACTAGCACGAGAAATGTATTTGGGAGGGTATTTTTTTAAAAAATTGTTTAGCTCAGAAACAAAGAGGAAGCAAAATTGGCCAATCAATTCTAAACGTAAAGGAGAAGAACTGTCTATTAACAGCCGGTGATTCACTGGAATTCTTCAGCAAGGCTCCTCTGTACCATGCAAGCTGCATGAGGAAGCCCACTGTCATAGTGGTGGTCACCAGTGGCCTCTTCCTCTAAGTGACTGTTTTTTTGTTTATTAATGTTCATGGTTCCTCTGGTTCTTCCCTTACTCCACAGCAAAGGAAAACATCATCTGGACCACCAGCTTTCCACAAAGAGATTCTGGAGGGAAAAAAAAAGCCAAATAGTCTGCCCTACTCGAGCTGCTCCTGCCCCAATACTCTTAAGAGAAATTTATCACGAGTGACTGGGTTAAGCTTTTTGTTACTGCAGTTCTTTAAGTACAAAAACACACACACATTAAACGCTTTAAAACTATAGCTCAACTATTTGTGTATATAAATGTTTTAAAAGAACATTGAGTTTTTTTAACACATTAGAAAAATCATTCATGCTTGGTTTCCTGGAAATTAATTTTTACTTTCCCACAGGTGCACTGGAGGAATTACTATTTCAAACATCACAGTGGTAGCACTGGCTTCTTATGTCCGTTTCAGAATGGGCACTCCACACTAAAACACACAGACATATTCATGTGCCCACACAAAGTAAAATGTCTCTAACACAAATTCTGCATATTTGGTTGTATTTGCTGCTTATTGTGTTTTGGTTAAGTCCAGGTAAAACTAGAAAAAGAACAGAATTTCCAGCAACCAAATAGTGGAAATCCTACTGAGCAATTTTTTTAGACCAAACTGCCTACATGATTTATCTGAAAATCAGTAAAGGGTAGAATGATGCTTCTCTTGCCACAGTGGAATTGGGAATCACTAGGACACAGACCTTTGCATTAATTTGTGCAGTACAGCTATAGAAAAATAGCAAAGCTTAGTTCTGGCCAACTTTCTATTAGGGTGGTTGATGCTAGCAATTCCAGAATCTCAGAGGAATCTTATTCTTGCCCATTACACTGTTTGATGTCATAGAGAAAAAATGGTTTGCTCTTGATGAGAGTAACAAACTGTGTGGGTTGATATTTTCATGATGCTTGCAAGGACAGGAGTTCTAAGTGACTCACCGACTAAATTATATATCTGGCACAAGAAAAATAAATGAGTTCCATCTCCTGTACTGAAAGTATCATGAACACAATTGGCATTAAAATTAAAACTGGAGATGGTAGCAGCAGTCAGGATTTGAGGATTGTGGACACTTTGTTATAGTGCAAGCTGTTGATATTTAACATGTTCTTCTTTATTCTAGTTCTCATAGCAGTTCCTTCAGTTCCAATAGATTTCCAAGAAAAATAAGGGTTTTGTTTTCAGCATGCTAATACCTGGTAACGAACTGCAAAACTACAGAAAACAAACTGTGATTCTTCAGGAACAAGATTGGGGGGGGACAGGGGACCTGTCTCAATAACTGCAAGTAATAGTTCTAGTCTCATGGGATCTTCAACGAAGAAAAGGGATTCTTAGAGGATCCCACAGTTAAATCCTTTTGTTAGGACTGCTGGAGCCCAATAATATCGAGAAGGCTATAGGTTCTCCATCCTAGATCTAAGCAACATTCAACATCCATTGGAGTTGCTCCTAGGACAACAAGGGATTGCACCAAGGGTGGGGTATTTATACATTCCCCCTGCTCTGCTCTGCAGCCCCTGACAGTTCCCTGAAGTGTGAAATAGTATGCTAATGGAAGAGCAGCTTTTCCTTCTTTCATGGAGTCCTGTCCTACTGATATGGCTCATAGTGGCTGTGCAGCTGTTGGGGTGTGGGTGGCTGCATAGTGCAGTCAGCTGTCATGGATGGCAGTAAACCTCGCCATAATGCACTACCGCCATCAGCCCCTAAGCGAATTTGGGTGGTAGTCAAGTAAATGCCCCCACTTTGGATGGTCCCTCCCCCCTAAAGATGCTTCAAAGCAAGGCACACACCTATACAGCCCTAGCTGAAAATGATTAACGGATGGGAAAGACTCTGGCTTGACAACTTGTAGTGAATCATTTCTAGGCAGGAGTTAGAGATGGAAAAGTTACTTGATAAAGTATAAGGCAGTGATCCATACACATGACAAATTTTAATTATTTTGTCTTTTCAGAACAACAACATATACACATACTCAGAAGGAGGACCCACTGAACTGAGATCTGGATTCTGACTGCATATACTAAGGGAGACTGTTGATTTCTTACGATACCATAGAAATGGAGGAAACCACACCTCCTAAAACTTGGTATGTGCTACCAGCACTACAAGGCATCACTATTTAATCTCAATTTCAAAGAGCAAAAACACACTTTTAAAAACAATGACATAAACTCCCAAGTTACTTAACAGTATTTAATTCCACTTTTATGGTGTTCTCTCTCTCTAGCCCTTATAAGGATTATAAGTAGAATATAGAAAAATATAAGCTAAAAAAACTTCCATTCTAAAAACAGTAGTAGATTAACCACATTTTTAAAGCACTGTGCCATAAAATCATATAAAAGCAGTCTGAAATAAAGCTTTCTTAGGGCCTTCAGTAAAAAAGAAACATGCCTCCATTCCTGGAGAGAGTTCCACAAATGGGAAGGCCATCTAAGAAACCCCTTGCCCACAGTATTTATTAACCTAACAGAACTCACTGGTGACTCAGAGGGTTGGGCCTCTAGTACAAGTGCATAAGGGTCTCAAGCTGGGACAATGAACCTATAGTCCTCCAAAAGTTCTTTTCATTCCAGTGTTCATCAGCCCTAGTCAACCCACAAAAGTGATGTTTTTGCTTTCAACACTCAGGAGTAAGGAAGGAACTTCTGACATCCTCAAAACTGAGGGATGGCTGGCAATGTGGGAGGGGTATGGGCACGGAAGCTGTGATCCTGCACTCTCCAGGCAATTGCATTATATTAATCCATGGTCACCTCCCACATGCAACAAAGAAAAAGTCAATTCATTCAATGACTGCAGTTCTGATCTTGTCCGTATAAAGATTATGAAGGCAGGACAACTGACAGAATGGGAAAATATCCCTCGGTGTTTACAGCCTCCTATCAAACAGCCAGGTGGATTTTCTTCAGAGCTTTCACAAATGACTACATTGATTTTGTACACGAAAGATTCATCTTGACTTTGCAAATGAACTCTTAGCAATAGACCAACGTACAACATGGTGTTTCAAATTTATTATTAACTGACAGCCGAAAAGCTTGAGAAAACTGACACCTGGGGCAAGGCAAGGAAGCTGAGCTTGTCAACTTTTGTACCTCATTCTGAAAACTGCTGAAAAAGTGCCAAAGACCTTTCATCTCTAAATCTTACAGTTTTAATCAGAAACCCCAATACTGGCACAGAGATGTCAAAGCTCTGCCTTCTTCCGATTAAATGAAGGTCACAACATGGGTGGAACAACTATTATTGTGTGCATCTGGTCCCCAGTACCGAGAGCTTACAATTGGGCTGCAGTATATGCGGCACTTTCCAAACTGACTTGGATCACAGATTTCAACACCTACCTGCTATGATGACTGAATCTGTTCTGGCAGGACCAAACTTCAGTGTCATCTCATGCTTGAGTTTATGAACTGCCAGGTGGTCCTCATTTGTAAATCTCTGAAATGAAACACAGGGGAGAAAGACAACAATAAATGAATAAACGCATTTAATATTATTGTTCATCCCACACCAGGATTCAGGGTGGGGTGGGAAAGTCCCAAGAGGAAGGCTGTAACATAAGCACAACAAAAAATACTAAGCCAAAACAGAACAGAGCAGATTGCAAGAGAAGTGCCATGCATGCACATTTTCTCTAAATGGAAAGTAAAAAAGGCATAACACACTGAGCTCTTGGCTAACAAAACGAAATGAGTTTAATAATCAAAATTTAAGGAGAGGGGGAAAAGGCAACAGCGGGTAGTTACAGCAAGTAGATGAGGAAATATGAAATATTCTCTCTGCAGAGTGTTCTGCAAAAATGTGCTACTTTATTATTGACTAATGGAGAGAGAAATTATTTACTACTGGCAATGGAGAGATGGGGAAGAAGAATCAGTTAATGACTTGAACTGTACCAAACAGAGTTGGCATATAGAAGGCAATTTGGTCCTGCAGTTTATGGAACACGACAGAGCTAGGCTGGCTCATGATCACTGTCCAACAGCTACAAATGCAGAAATACAACAGCTCAATCATCATTCCCAGTGAACGGAGGCCTTTACATCTCATATGCCAGAATATGCTATGTTCGACCCACTCTATGATTACAGAAAAGAACTAAGTGTAGCTGGTCTTTGGGACCTACTAGCAAAGATTAATTTCCTCTGCAAAACTCATGACCAAGGATATTTCTTATAGGTACAACTGCCAACGAGTTTAAAGAATATTTAATTATTTAACATAAGGCTGATAATAAATCACTGAAATTTTCCCAACATTAAAAATGCCTCTTTTAGCAAAACTAACAGAAGTGATCACACCAAGGCAACCAAAGTGTAAGAAAGCCTGCCTTTAACACTGTACTTTCCTTTCCTTGTTAAATACAAAGACACAGATTTAAAAACACACACTTAAAAACAGCATTTTCACACTGTGGCTAAATTAACACTGCCTCTACCAATTGACCAAGCTTCACTTAATAAAACTGCATACCTAAACTTAAAATTCACATTTCTAATTATATGCTACCAACAACAATAAATCATTTAGTATTTTATATATAATTTAAGTTTTATTATCATTCTGCAATTAATTCTCTCAGCATCCTCAGAGATGACTCAGCTATTTCTGCTCAAAGTCTAGATAGAAGAAAGTGACTCGATCTGCAGTTAGACGGACCAAAGAACTCATTAAGCAATGAAATGAAACCATATTTCATTAGTTAATTGCTATCCTGGATCAAATATTTTCAAATGAGAACTATTTTGTGCTTGTGCCTGTGCACATTTCTTCTAAATCAGTAGTCTAGTTTGGAATTTCGCATGTGCTCCAGTACACAGCTCAGATTGCCAACTGAAATGGCTTTTTCAGTCATATCAAGGAGAAGACAATCAGCTGAAAGGTGGGACTGGCTAGAATAGCAGAAGTGCTTGCTGACGGAATGCTGACATTTCAAAGCTGCACTTTACATTCATTTTTACAGCATTCAGCCAGCCAGAACTATGATGTGGATGCACCCCACTCCTAATTCACAAAAACTAGGAATCTTTATTTAAATACTGTATAGCAAAAGCAAATCTAGCAAAACCAAATGGAGAGAAAAATCATGAAATCAATCCATTTGAATTGATGGCCACCCATGATGACCATTTTCTATTACAGGAATTGTATGTAGTCAGTAGTTTTCTGGGTAAGTATCTATCCAGGGAATTTTTCTGAATCCAAAAGATTTCAAATTCAGAATGAGGATGAGCAGTTTCAAAAACAAAATTATTCTTCTAAAAGGGAAATACTTAGTAGTTGAAACAAAACTGGCTCCTATTCTGTCAAAATGTTTCACACTCTATTCTGGATGCCATTTTCTTTTGGAGTTTTAAAAAAGTTTTCTCACAGGTTTGCATAACACACTTTCTACTGGCTAGAGTCTTTTTTGTGATTTCCTTGCTTTGTTGTGGATTAACATGCTCTGTAATTATGGGCATACTTTTACTTTCCTTTGCTGTGAGACTTTTTTTAACTGTTTTAATTAGACTTTCCTTGATTTGCTAACCAACCAGTGAAGGCACAGTAACTTCAACAGGAGTGTATCCTGCCCCTCAATTGTGTTCAGTGTGGGTACACATGTGTGGTTATGCCTGCATACCTGACATGGAATCCAGCTGCCAACTCCAATGCTAAGTCTTGACTATGTGAATTCTAGACATCAAGATAATACATAAGTAAGAGGAGGAAGACTATTAAAGACAAGGTGAATGGCACCTGTCCTTCCATTTCTTACATGCAGGAAGTGTTAGACATTCTAAAAATAGAGTCTAGCTGGCTTGGAGTAGAATAGATTGTAGGAAATAAAGCTGGGCTTTGGTGGAGTTAGGTCAGGTTATCTTTCTCATTGGTCTGAGAGGATATTAGCTGCTTTCCCCATCCTTCCCCTGAAGGATGCTCTAAGAAGCCCTGTAAAAGCAGCAGTGGCATTTAAGGGATGTATGTAAGGCTTTGTAGCCTTGGTAAAGTGCCACTATCGTCATCCAAATGTCATGAAGCACTTTGTGGCACTTTTACAGACACAGTAATCCTTTTGGAGGTTGTAAAAAGTGTCCCGCTCCTAAACCGGACAAACCAAGCAAACTTAGACCGCTGGCCCCCTCACTGACACAGTACCTCAATGAAGTACCCCGGCACTTGACTCAGCTAAAGGGAAGCTGAGTGCCAGCAATTCAGCTCATGCTATGGAGACAGACTAAATAGATTCTATCCCTTTTTCTCAATGTCTATTTTAAAAGCACTGCATGCAAATCACAGTTAGGGAGCCTTTAAAAACTGTAAAAAACATCTGGGATAGTGCAAGGTGGCATATGTGAACCAAGGATGACAGACATATCCCAGATTGATAAGGTTAACCAGAAGAGGATGCAACAAAATCAGGAGAAAGGGGCAGAAGTACCTACTACTAGTATACAGGGCATTCCAGCAGTAGCACATCTTCCTTCCTTCCTTCCTTCCTTCCTTCCTTCCTTCCTTCCTTCCTTCCTTCCTTCCTTCCTTCCTTCCTTCCTTCCTTCCTTCCTTCCTTCCTTCCTTCCTTCCTTCCTTCCTTCCTTCCTTCCTTCCTTCCTTCCTTCCTTCCTTCCTTCCTCCCCTTCCCTTCCCTTCCCTTCCCTTCCATTATAACACTTTGAATTTTGATGGGACATGGCCCTTTGGTTAGCAGCAATGAGGCAGGTTGTATATTTATTGGGTGTTTTTCCACTGTCACTAAAAGTACCCATTAAGTACCCATTAATGGGTATGTAATGGCATTTTTGTACCCATTAACGGGTACTTAATGGGTACTTCTAGTGACAGTGGAAAAACACCCATTGTCTGCTTTTGCAGGTACCCATGATATTTATTTGGTTTTATACCTGGGTGAAGTGCTGCTACCCCTGCTGCTGAGAGGAAGTTCTTTACAGCAGGGTTTCCCAAACTATGGGTTGGGACCTACTGGTGGGTCGTGAGCAAATATTGAGTGGGCCCTGCCTGTAGAATTAAGTAATTCTTTGTTTGTTATTTGAAAAGTCCTTTATTCATATTGGTAACGGTTAAATTTCCTAGAGGTGGGTCCCGAGTTGGTAAACTTATATTAGATGGGTTGTAGCCCAGACAACTTTGGGAACCACTGCTTTACAGCTTTTTTAGTAACCGTTAGTGTTTTCCCCATATTTTTTACTTACAATTACCATTACTGGTCCAATGTTTTGACAGTGAGGAGGTTCTTTTTTATTTTTTGTTTTACGTTTCTATGATGTTCCCAATTCTCCCCACATACTGTTCAGCAGAAACACATTTAAAATATTTTTAGACATACGTCTGCCACCACAGCCATTCCCACCAGTTACCTGATTGATTGGGGTGAGTTTCTTAATGAAGATGTCAAAACACTTGTTGGAGGCAGGTTCTTTTCAACTGCTTCTCTGGCCCTTAAATATTTTTCCTTGAAAGCAGAGTGATCTTCTTGGCTTTGACAGGTAAAGCACTTTCATGGGAACTGATGGAGTACTTTAAAAAACAAAACTGAAAAATCCCTCAATCAGCCCAGTCATTTGAGGTTTGACACCAGAGAGCACCCACAGTGCCTTATCATCCATCCATTGCAGGGTCCCATAGGAAATAGGACAGGATATTTAGAACTTCCGGGCGTTCTGTGGAACAGCAGGTCATTTTGATGAAACACCCTGAAACTTTTTGATAAAAGACCTAAAAAGACTAAGAGTACATTCTGGACACACCTTTATGACTTGGTCATTTTGATTACCTTGGTGGACCTTGTATGTGATTTCTAAACATTCAGATGATTTCTGTTTTTTAAGAGGAGTTCCAGATAGGTACAGATTGGCCCAACTCTGTGAGGGAAGACTGTTCCAGGGCTGCCCCAAGGCCATCCTGTTGTTTTTTTAGTATCTACCATACTTGAAATATTCCAAATGATTTTGTTGTGAGCCAGAACAAAACTCAAAATCTATTGAATGCACATCCTAATATGATATTGTTGTAATGGCCAACTGTGATATGCAACCAATTATCACGTTTGGGAAACTGGAGATTAAGGGAACCTCAGAGGCCAAGCCTACCAATATAAATCTAAAGCATCACAAAGTGGATACACAATCTATTAATATAAGTGAAAGGTGCTGCAGAGGAGAATCCCAAGCTTTGATCTAAATCCATGATATTACAGTGAGGAGACAGTATGAAGGGGTAGTTTTGTAAGGGGGACTTATCACAAACAGTGAATATGTTTTTTATATCATTCTCCCAATTTATTTTATAGTTCTGTTTTATGCATACTGATATAGTTGTTGGACTAATCAATACATTCAATCAATTAATGCTAATTGTTCTGCAGAGGAAAGACTCAGTCTACTCCAACCATAAGTCTAACTCAATGATAATACGGAAGGGAGGTTCAGACTACCAATGTAAGTTAATACTGCATCCGAACCCAAATCACATTCCTGATCATTTCCTGGATTTCATTAAACAAAAATAGTTTTGCTTTACCAACTGTACAAAAACAAAACTATGCTGTAAGAAAATCTGTTACATGAAGGCCATATTTTACCAACCGTATAAAAACAAAACTTTGTTACAGCTGAAATTTATAAAATTGTCTCTAAACATTTATAAAACACAAACAATTTTTCTACTTTACTTTTGTATGGTTTATATTTTCACAAAAGGAAATAAATATGTAGATTTAAATCTAATTTCAATTAGCCATCTTAAAGCACACTGTATCTTAACTCAGTCTGGGCATAAGCCTGTTTTATGGTGTGTGATGCCCACTGTTGTGTTACTGTATTTAATGTGTGTTGAAAATGTTATATTTTACGTGTGTGTACTGTATTTGTTCTGTTCTTGCTGTATTCCTTGTACTGTAATGTAAATAT
>MTQE01002208.1:10378545-10486361 GCA_014337955.1 Aspidoscelis marmoratus | reverse complement strand
GGGAGGACTGGTGTGTGAGACAGTCCTGTGCCTGGGGGAAACACCAAGATTGAGACAGCGCTTAGTGTGACAGCTTAAGGGAGTCCTGACAGCAGCCTGTAGGGGTATAGGTTGTTAGATAGACTGACTCTGAGAAGACATTGACAGATATTTAGTTGTTTGCCTGTTTTCTTCACAAGTTGTAAAACAATAAACCATTTTCTTATTTCAAAGAACCATTTGCCTTCAGTATTCATTTGAGTCTTATAGGCCTTGGGCTAGGGAAAGGAGAAGTTGTGGTGAACTCTTTAGTCTGTGGGGGTTTAGGGAAGCAACAATCAACACTTTTAATTAATTAAAAAACTATTTTTTTCTCAAACACTCACTAGTCAGAGGAAGGGGGAAGTAAAGTCCTGCCTAGGATGAAGAGAATCCCACATGGTGCCACTCGATAGTCATTCTAAAGGTCCATTCTGCCCTTTGTCAGCACTGGGGCACCAGCAGTCCAATATTTACAATAATATAGCAACTGTCCTCAGATTGCGTTGGTAGTTAACAGTAAGGCCTGAGTCTTATTGTTAGTTGAAGTCAAGCTTGCTTTAAAAATTATTAGAGAAAACTTTCATTATTCTTTCTATTTTAGGGGGTTTGGCATGCAACAAGTTGCACAAATATATTTTTGGAGGGGATGTAATAAAACAGGCTACTAATACAGTACAGTATTTCAGAGCAGTGCTGTACTGTACTTCAGTAGATGGCGTCATCTGTCATCCATTTTTCACTTTTGTCACCTAGATAGATTTAATTAATTTTATTTGATAGGGGAAAAAAAAGGGTGACACATAGCTTACCAATTTAGTAGCTCTTATACCCTGTTCCAAAAGCAACTTCCAAAACAGAACATTCAGAAAACAGTATAAGATTAAAGCTGATACCTAAAACTTCTAATGACATCACAGTCTGGGATGGAACTACTGGACAGACATTTTCCTTTAGCAAGAAAGCAAACAACAGGAGTATAAAGCATCAGACTCTGGAAAACTGATTTATTTGCCACTGTTGAAGACATTGTGGGTATGGGGGGTATAAAACACCAGTGCTACTATATAAAAAGATAGAGGTGTCTTAACTACAGTTTCAGTACCATATTTAAACATCCTTCGTACTTCATAAGCTGAAACCCTGGAAGGCCTTTCAAAACACGGCTTGCTTTATTTTGCTTTACAACAGCTTCTGAAGCAATCCTGTTTCAAGCCTTCCCCCATTCTCTTGGCAAGGAGGGGCTCTGCTCCTTGATACATGTCAAGGCTCTGCAAAAGGGAGAGATGATAGCAAAACAAATCATGGCTAGGAAGACTAACAATATAACCTGTTTGATGAGAATGGACTAATGTTTTCAGGTTCTATTGACTGACTTATTATAAATCTATCAATTAAATTGGCCTTCTCCCTTTATGCTTCTTCCAACTTTAACCTACATTCATGGCTGAAAAGTAAATGAGCAAACAGAGGAATAACTGAACACCTATTTTACTGTTATTTGAATGAAAGGAAAAATCTTTAGTCTTGCATTCCATCGAACAGAGCTGAAACACTTAACTTTCTGCTGCTGCATAAACAGGCAATATAAAGCAACGAGCATAAGGAACCAGATTGAGAAACCTTTTAGCTAAATTCTAGCTGAAAAGCAATTTCCACAACATAAGCCATAGTACTGTCAGACTTAATTACATTGGTACTTATTCCAAAAGGAATTTTATGCTTAAAGGACAGAAGGCCACTTATCCAAATTAATGCCTCAGACTTCTTAACTACTTACAAGGCACCTGAAATGTCATTGGTTAATACTGGAATGATCAGTTACCGTAACAGAAGGAAATCTCAACTAGAGGGGGCAAGTTTTAATTAAAATGTCTGTTTTTATTTAGCAAATTGGCTAGATGGGGAACACTAAGAATATTTGATTAATCATCTCCACTGGAAGTGGGTTTTTTTTTTAAGTACTGCACTGAAACAACTCTTTTTTTGTTTCTGCTCCAAGCTCAGCATTTCCATTTCAACAGGATATCTAAATCAGAAAACATTAGGTTATAAAATGCGTAGCACTTTTCAGACATTTCAGATGAGTATTATTAGAAAAAAAATGTACAATTTTCCCTGAAGTTTTATTAACAGCTACAACCAGTCATGGACTCTAGGAAAACAGGGTGTTCAGTACATTTGAGAGTACTACAGACTGAGAAAATTGCCTCATGCTTAAATTCCAAAATGTTATTTTTGGCTCTGTCAGCTCCAGGGACCCATGTAGATATATGCCTTTTCCCTGAAAATGTGCTTACTTCCTGCAGTATGATTAATCCATGTTCTTTTGTTTTTATAAACTATATCAGAAACACAAGCTACATTCTTGGGCCATGCATATTTACATTATGAGCATGTCAAGTCTCAGTATCTGAAAGCATAATGGACTTTAAATATTGCCCACAGTTTAACCATGAGCCAATAACAACATTAAAAAGAGCCAGTTTTTTTTAAGCAGCTAGTCAAAAAATACACGCAACACATGCTCACCTCATTCATGTAGCTAGCAGCTGACCTAAATCTCAAGCTCTACTGCTTGAGCTAAAGGAACCAACATTTTACTCACTCATAAGAAAAGGATTCTAAATTCATCAAAGGAACATCTTCACATCATTAAGTCCTAAAAATATCAGTTAGCATATTGAAGCAAACTTTGATTATGTTATTCTGAAACATTTCCCTTTTTAACTGATTCCAAGCCCACAAGTCTTCCAAGGAAATCAACGTTCAAAGCTAAATATTAGCACTACGCAGTTGTGCAACGCGTAAGTACGAGGTGTGAAACATTTTGAATCAAAATGCTTCAATTTTTAAATTGGCCACTTTCAATGAAAAAAATAAAATAAAAACTGTACATGGAGCACTCTAAACCTATAGAGCAAACCTCCAAAGATCCGTCATGCCCTTGAAAGGCAGGCACCATTGCCTCCTTCCTGATAGAAACTCTCCAGGGTGCTTACTTAGAACAAGCCTCGTCCCCAGGCTGTCATCCTGAGAACAAGCCCACATTCCCAGAATTCCAACAGAAGTATTGTGAAAAGACGTGCATCAGTAAAAGTACATGACCTGCCCCAAGTGGGAGCTCTTAACTGCTGTGGTTTTTTTTTGGGGGGGGGGGTAATGATTATTTTTCAAACCTTTTTCAAGCTGTAGTGAATGCCACCAAGCTGTACTGTAATATTTTTCCCACCATTCATTGGGACGAATAGGTCTATTATTATTGATGCTTGCTATTTTGTTGGCATTAGCTCTCCTGCAGTCATCACTTTCACTCACAGAACAGGAAAGGTCTGGATACCCTTATTCCCTAGAGAATCCCTCCTCCTCCCCAATGCCGGAGAATCAACATCAGCACTAGAACTATACATAGAACATCCATAGCTTCTTCAGTCACTAGTGTATTATATTTTTAGCCTCCTACCAATGTACTTCTGATGAAAGAAAGGATATAAGTTATACATCTTCCTAACTTTCCCTGGGTCAGTTGAATTAAATCCCCAGAACTAAATGAAAAACGTAGACTATTAGCTTCCATACTGACTAAATCATATTCAAAATTAAGTATTGCATAGTTTAACAACTTCTACTCTACCTCTTCTAAGATCATCTTTAAATCTACAGATTTTTGAATTCTCATAGAAAAGTACATGGAAATAGTAATAGAAAAGTACAACAGAAAAGTACTATATTCATTTTTTACCCATATTATTTCTGCTACTATGTGACATCCAATGCACACTTAATGTGGTATGGTTAAACCACTTCAGCCTCTCTGAGGATTTTTGAAATTCCTTTTATAACAATTGCTGATTTAAAAATAGATAAATAACTAATAATTTTAGTTATTTTAAATAATAATTATTTCTTGTTCTCCACTGTTCTTGGATTTTCATGAGACATCACTGTACTTTACTTCTATTATCAGCAAGAATGGCTACATTCATGCCAGAGTTGTTTGATGACCTATCATCCTTTTATTTTCCTGGCAGGTTAGAAAAAGAGTTGTTCCCCACAACTGCACTTGCAGACCAGCGTCAATGGGACAGCAAATGCTTCTTGCATACAGTAAAGTGATGGCTCAATTCCAAAAGACCACTGCATTATACAAATTTCAATCAATGGCCTCTCTAACGGCTGGCTCTGCATAGACAGCAATGCCTTTTTAACATAGTTGTATGCAGCATGGGTTTGGACTGTACAAAGAATCTGTATTTTAGCAACTGTGTTTAAGTGGAACCATGAAGTAGGAAACCACATTATGGAAGGGATGATTAAAGACAGTGGAGAAGGAGGACAAAGTGGAGGGTATGGAGTGGGACAAAAACATGATACATGTGTGACTTTAAAACTTTGATTTCCTCCCCCACAATCAAGCACATGCTTTCCTGTGAAAATATCAAATACCACTTTTCAAACACTTGAGAAGCAAAACAAAAATATAAAATAAGATCCAAGATAGAATGGGGGGGGGGGTTATCCTTGATTCTCATTATATATTTTAATTTGACTTAGTTATAAGTTCAGGTAAAGTCTATATGTATGCACACTGAGTCAATGTGGCATTTCAATAAGGGGTTGGTACATCTATCCTGTGTGCCTCCAAGCACTGCACTGAGCAAGCCACAAAATACAAAACGCCTGCTGGGTGGAATGGAGCAATTGAAATCCTGAGTCTACTTCAGAACAATGGAAATGGATACATGCCCACTTTCCCAAAAAAGCTAATAAGCCTCATTAGTTTCTGACTAGTCTATGAACCTTTCTGTGTGAGGACATTACTCTTAAGAGGAACTTCTAACTAATATGCTCCTAAATTTTACATTTAAGGATACCTACAAGCAGGCTTTACAGTTAACACAAGAGAATGTCAAAGTAAAAATAAAAGATAAAGCAAATTAACAAATTCTCTTCCCAATTGTGTGCTATAATTAAAAGATAATGGCATTAATTTGTCCACAGAATTGAGCATGTACACTGTGGGGAGTTATATGGGTCTATTACAACATCTCTGGCATCCAATCTGGTCTTGTCAATTACATACAAACAAGAAAAGGTTTTCTAGCTGACGCTAACGCAAGCAGTTAAGACTGACTAGTGCAAACTACACTGATTAGTACAAATTAAAACTCTTGCGAATGTTGCACTTAACCCAAGAACAGAGATTCCATATGAAAAAAAACCTGAATAGATGTCAACTATGGGTTTGAAAGGTACATCTATATATTGTCTATCAAAAGTCAACACAGTTATTTTTCAGGAAATTCATAATTAGTTGTACACATTAAAATGACTTAAGAGTTCATTAAATTCTAAGTTACTGTAAATAAACTATGGGCTGTTGAATAAAAGAAACAACAAACAGGAGTCTTGCCTTACTGATGCTGATGAGTCATTTCTCAAAAACAAATCTTGACTGCGCAATTGAGAACTGAAGAGGAACAAACCACAATTACTGGTTCAAATGTCATGGTAAGATGATGCTTCATAATTTGTAGCTTGCACTATTGTAGAGAAGTGAGATGCTAGCATACTGTTCAGAGTAAATCATGTTTTATGTTTTGCAATAGTATTTGCACCCATATGTGTCAATGTTATGGCAAAATCAAATTTTAATCATACGTCTCAGAATCTCTGATATGTATAATGAACATACCCCATAGGTTTGATAAATCTGAATCATCCCCTATGTAACCAGTCAGCTTTCATGTCCTGAACCATGAAACAGAAATTGTGACTTGCTTGCTCAAGACTTTATAGAATTCTTGATCAACTAATGCAATTATAAAAGAGTTAATCTGCATGTACATAGGTAACATATCACTGATCTCATTCATGCTTACATTCTTATTATTCAAGATCACAGATATGCTCTGCAAAGACCTCTGCACCAATTTTATGACACAGGGCTCCTGTGGGACATGTCCAAGAAAGAATGTAGAAATAAAAAGTGTGACTGCCACAACAACGATTGTTGGGGTGGAGAGACTGCATGAAGTATGCAAACCTTGCATATTTTTATATGGAAACTGGAAGAACACGAACCATTTCTGCCACGTTCTGTAAACTTCTCAAAAGTTAACAGGACACAATCCTGTTGTTCATGGTCATGTTGCAGAATGCAGCTTCTGACTCAGGGTTAGTATTACTACGGTAGCAGAGGCCCAGCACAGCAAGCAGGACAACCTTCCATTCCATGCATATCCTTCTTAACAAGTGAAACTGTGGCCCTGGACTGCTCTCCCACTCTATCAGGAGATGGTTTCTGAAATGACCTTATCCCGATATACCTTCATAGATGAATTTTAGTGTGGGGAGGCTAAACTACAAAACAACTACAATGGAATGTTTTTCATTCAGCATGAACCACCTATTGTTATTCAACAAAACTGTTATCATGCAATTCAGAACACAAATCTATAAAATTAACGTTTCCCACCACGTAAGGCATGCTGTCATACAAGATGCAAGCAATATTTAGGAAATTTTAGGAGATTTTTTAAAAGTGAGTAATACGGTGGGAGATTTAATGTTTTCAGTTTAAAAAAGAATTCAAATTAAAGAACTGTTTTTGTATTCACATTTCCTAACAAAGTCCAAGCCAAAGCTATTTTGTACAGTCAAGTGTTAAGGATTAAATAGCCAACAGTAAGTATTTTGTTTGCTTCACTTGTAAGTGATAATCTTACTGATTAGTAACTCTATTTGCACAAACCTTGTTGACTTCAGAAGCATAGTTTAGCAACACAGTTCTCACAAAGCCTACCCCATCATCCCTTCCAGTGCATCCAGTGAGCTTCCCCCCAAAAAAGGTGCCTATGTCAAAATCTTAACAGCTAATGACAGCATTCAGGAAGACAAAAAACAATGGTTTGGTAGTACTTGAGATTAATAGGAAAATCGTAAGAAGCTTTGTACAGTTTGTAAATTACTAATTTTACAGAAAAGTTAGGGACAAGCTCCATTACAATAAAGAAGTGAATTTATCCAGTACTTCAAATAAAGGCCTAAAATGTGATACATTTCACACTAAGAACATCAGCACTGGGTTTGATATATTCTGCTGTGGAATACAGTGCTCTTGTCTGGCTGAATAGCTGTCATATTAACAAATTAGATGCACAATGTAATGATACCATGTGGATAATTACAGGCTGTATTAAAACCACATCCACTTGTTGGTTACCTGCACAAAGCCATATTGTGCCTCTCAATTTGAGGAGGAAAGATGCTCTTGTGAAAGAATATCTTAAAATTCTAAACAAATCTGCTGCTTCCAATACACTTTGATATTTCACAAATATCAGTCGGAAGAAGGGATGTGCACTTTTTTTTGTATTTCATTCATATCAAATCAAATGCAAGAAAATTCATATTTGTTTGAATAGATCCCCTTCAAATGTAGTAGGATTCCTTTTCAATACAAAAGTTCAATCCCATATGAATGCATACAAACAGCATACAAATCTCATATAAGGCTTCATACGAATGTATCAAAAAATTTGATTCGAATTTGAATGTCAATCTTCAAATGTGCCAACGTTTGATTTGAATTCAAATATCCAAATTTGGCCAAATTCATACTAATTTTGAATGTTACGAATATTCGTTCACATCCCTAGTCAGGAGACTTAAATTTTAAAAGCCTCCATTAGTCTTAGCAGAACAGATAAAGAACAGTTTTAACATCAACTCTCAGTGGAAAAGGAATGGTCCACCAAGTGCCCAGATATGGGAAGGAATGAGGGAGATCCCCCAACATAACCAGATGGTTTTGACTTACTGTAACTACCCTGGAAAACACTAAATAGGATCTGGACATCTCATGGCATTTGCCAGGAGTCATTATATAAATGGGGTAAAACATCTTCCCCCGTTGTGATTGTGGAGCCGCATATCGGCCTGTTGACCATATCATTATCGGTTGTGGACGGAGGGGCCTAAACAGGATTGCTGTCAGACTTCTTTTGAAGTAACAGATACAGCCCTTCAATGGATGAGGGACCTCGATACTGTTAAATGGGGTCCTTTAAACATATGACCTGTAACTTCCTATCTTAACTTCCTATTTTAATTGTTGTTAGTTCATGTGTTGCTGCCATTCAATAAATAAATAATGATGACATGATACATGCCCCTCGCTATCTCATTTTAAATCACTCATTCCAACATCATGAAGTGCAATGAGAAACATCTCCCTATTTCCAGGCAAGCACCCGAGAAGAAGCTCTGTGCTATAGCATCCTAGAATAAAAACAACTTTGATTCGCAAAACTACTCCTACCTTTGTGGCACTTAAATATTATACAGAAAGGAAGATGACTGCATTATTCAACAGTTGCAGAGCCCTGGGTATTGATAACAGCTTCCAGAAGTATGTCAAAACATTTTTCAAGGATCCAGCAAAACTCTTTATCTCTACACTTAACAGTCAAAGAATACTTCAAATCTTAACATGCACCACTACTTTCCCCTCAACTATAGCTACCTGCATAAAGATTGTGCAACAGTATCAACTTTTCAAAACAAGAAGATGTGCATCTCTCAATAAATCCAGACAGAACCTAATGAGTGTTTATTTCCTGGTTTTTATCCTCAAACCCTACATTAATAGCAGTTATGATTCACAAGAGGCAAAAGGGTGGGGGGATAAACAGAAAAAAGAATTGTCCATCAAGGCCATTAGCGAATTCCCAATGTACCAATAATTAGTGACCTGAGAAACCCCATAGCAGGAAATATTCCTTTGCTCACTGTTTGGGAATCCTGAGTGCACCTCTTTGCCCTATGTGTGCTTCTCTAACTGTTTCTGTGCAGTGACAAAAGCTTTTAAGCATTCACCATCCAAATGCAAACTTTCAATAAAAACACCCACCTGTGACATGATCATCATTGATAATCAAAATGTGAATATATTATGAAAAAGCATTTCTTCACAAACTTTTGTCAAGCATTTGATTTTTAAAGTAGGTTCTTTCACTTCCATACTTTCTTAAGATCTTTCTTAACCAAAGCTGCAATGTGAACAAACAATTAATGGGAATTTTAAAAAGGATGACTTAAGATGTAACAATAGTTTGAAACACCAGAATACGTCTATGCATGTCAGAAAAAAATAATAAAAGAGGTTAATGAGTTCTTACTTGAAAATTACAGATGTTTGTTTAAATTATGGATGTGTTTATTTTTTGAGAATATGAGGCAAAATACACATAAAAAGAAATAATTCTAGTTTAGGATTTTTTTAAAAAAAATCTATATATATGCAATTTCTAATATTGACTGTGAATCCTTAGCCTATAGTGCACTTGTCTACATAGTATGTTTTCACCCTACCCCAGATGGGCACCTGACTACTAGTCTCAAGATAACCTGGACGGCTACCTATCACCCGCTGCAGCAGGGTGCCTCCTACACCCTCCATATATCTAAGGGATATTGGATGGTAACAGCTGGCTGAAACATTGGCAGGTACTGCAGTGGGCCACCCTTACCTTCAATGAAAGCCCTGAAGAGAGGTCTTTAGGCCCTTCTTGCTCTTCCACTGCTGCCCTCAATGTCAAAGCAAGGACCAAAAGGAACTGTTTCTACATCTCTGCATTGCAGCAGTGATGGCTAACAAGTAGCATGGATCAAACATGGATCATTTCCCTACTTGGCAGGATACTACATTCTTCCACCAAAGCAACAGGACAATGGAGCTAAACACCTAGAGAGCCTCCCCAATTCTGCAGACATTCTCCCTCCACCATGCTCGCACCTTTCCCACTGCTGCTGCTACTGATCATCTGATTGTAGCAATTAGCTAACCCATCAGTAAGTGGCTTCTTACAGAGCATTCTCACTGGCAAACCAAGAGATTCTAGAAATAAACAAGCAGGCCAGATATCGCTTAATGTGCCACCTCTTTAATTCCAACAGTTATAATCATTCTGTGACCAGACCAACCACATGCCCATGCAGGAACAGAGGCTTCTCTCTTTTGCTGCAAAATCGTCACAGTGCCAGAACAGAAAAGGAAGCACATTACTGCAGTGAAATATTGCATTGCTCTCTCAGTGCCTAGAAATATACTTGTTCAGGACTCCAGCTAACCTGAAGCTTCCTATCCAAAGGGATGAATGGCCAGTTTTTAGCTATTTTCCACTATTCTTAACCACAGTGCCTAACTGTGGAAACAGTCTGTTTCCTCATTTCTAGCTGTTTTTTTTCTTTTACTTCAAAAATGTACATATTTATGCATTTCTGGAAAATAAGGCTTACAACTATGGGTGCATTTGTGCTGTTTTTCACATGTTTTAAAAGCGTCCAGGGTCACCTTGGAATTAAGGTCCTCTCTTTCCTTATCTTTCCGATGACCAGTTAAGACATTTTTATTCCAGCAAATGTTTCATTTGTCTAACTGAGAATCTTCAGGGCTGCTCTCTTTTTTTTTAAGTTTATCTCCTGCATCACCATTCTCCAATTACTGTACATACCGTATAGTGTTAACAATGTAAAACTTTGTTATTAAAAAACACTTTGTCAACACCCTGACCATGACAGGAGTCCAGACCTCAACAAGAGAAGCAGTTTCAAAAGCACTGAACTATTTATTTGCCTTGCTCACCATTACAAGGTGGTTTTATTTAACATGATTTTGCTACTATGGTTAATTTATAGCTTATCTTGCCTGCTCTCTCTCCACCCCCAGAGTTCCTAGACCCCATTCCTTTCATACAGCAATTCTTAATTTGTAGACATTTATTCCCAAGGGAGTCTTAGAACCAGTGTTTTTTGGTGAAAAAAACCATACTGCTTTTTTTAGCCAGCTTATAAAGATTATTCACAAGAAACAGCTGGCACCTCTAAAACACAGAGGTACAATTTGTCAGCATGTATCACTAATACTGCATTAGATACAAACAAGATGCCACATTTCTCAAGAGAAAAACCCAGCACACGGTCCTTTGAGGTTCTCTTCGGAACAGCATGATCTATCAAATCCCACTTGCCTAACTCTGTGGATGTCCTTCCTGGCTTTCAAATATTTTGTTTCCTTTGGGATATATATGTCCCCGCTTGCATAGCCAACAACTCAATGAAAAAACAAGACAGTGCTTCAAGTAAACAACTCTCCTGGGGGACTGGTATACACGGAGGGGCACACAATATTGAACATAAGGTCTGCATGGAAGGATCTGCATTTTGAACCAAATGTACATTTTATGTGCATTGGACATATATATCCCAAAGGAAACAAAATATTTTATGGACATTAAAGATGCTTTGCACTGGAGCCTCAGAAGCTCTGAATAGTAGCCAATATCATCCTACAAAGTTTTGGTTTTTGATCTGTTTATCCATTTCTAAGAAACAGTACCTTACATCAGAGACTTATCATAGCATATGGATGGCTGCAAGCAATTTGCCTATTTGGGAAGAAACAGGCTAGCTGAACCCTGTTGTGTATTTTATATTTATTTCATGAATACCTGTACATATAGCCTGAAGATTGCTTACAAAAAGAAACTAAAAAATGAAGCTAACTAATTCCTTTAGGTGCATAATAGTTATCTCTTAAAAATTATCAATATATAGTCCAAATAGTGGGAAATGAATATCTTTCACCTAGATTAATTTTGTTTTGATTTTTCCCTTAAATCTTTCTTTACTATGTTTTTCAAAGGGAATTTGGTCTTGTATGAAAATATTCTGGTCCAGTAGGTGGCAAGAAAACATTGTGTAGGTAACAGAACAGAATGACAGATGCTGATTTGTCAGCCTTGGCAAAGTAATGATTTATTTAAAATTATATTCTACCCCTTAGCCAAGAATCTTAAAATAGGTCACCCGATTTAAAAAACCCTAAAAAATGATAGGGCTGTAACAATTAAAATCCAAAAGGAAAAGCAATACAAAAGATGGGGGGGGGGGCTAAAAAATGCAGAGCACATGGGGAGGGATCTTAAGGAACCAAAGGCCTGGACAAACATTTGTTGGAAAGTGTATAATGTTGGTGCCTAATTTATCTCCAGAGTGGAAGCAACTGTGCCACCTGAGGGCCATTACAAAGAAGTCCCCATATGTTACCTGAACTACCATGAATATTTTTTTCTACTGATCTTAACAACAGGACAGACCAAAATGACATGAGTCACTCCTCCAGATATTTGGGACTCACATTACTCTCAACATCTCAGTTGACACTTGTTCACAGCACACAACACCCAGTGCCAATCTTTCAGGATCATAACGATATATATCTAGTCAGAGACACTCATTGGCTGTCTAGCTGCTGCATTCTGTACCAGGTGCACTTTTTTCTGACCATCTTTAAGAGCAAAGTCATTAGGAGCACATTACACACAGTAGCCTAATCTACAGGTTACCAGATAACAGATCAATATCACTGAATTGGTGGAAATTCAAACTTTGTGGTTCAGCTCTGTGATCCAAGTAGACCATCTCCACTGGCTGCATATGGAAAAAACTATACAGCACAGAGCAAAGCTCTGAAGCTCAATTTCTATAACAATTGGAGGGAACAAAAAAGTAGTGAGAAGTCCCACTTAAGTTTTATTGCTATCCCCTCTTAGGTAAATTATTTTACTTTATATCTTCTAGGGAGAAAGGAATATAAAGGCCAATACTGTATGGCTTTTGTTTATATACCGAGTTAAACTAGCAAACAAACTGCTTTATAAAAAGCAGCCTGAAGTCATAAACCATACTCTCATAAGACAGATCGTGAGGCCAAAAAAGAAAAAGAAAAACCCTAGCTTTTCTACATCTTGTTCATGTTTTTTCATATCTTAGCTTTTATCAAGAAATAAATCAAAGTATAACGTTTAACAAACAGACAAGAATTTTCTTAATTAATGATAAATCTTGTGACCAAATCACAAGGAGTGTAAGAGTCTTTCAGTTAGGCTTTAATTATAAAAATCAAGAAAATCAAATGTCTTCAATCCTTACTTTTCAGGAAAAAGAACCCTAGTGGGTTCCTTCTGTGCTCTACATAGCACCACACAAAAAACAAGCTTTGAAATGAACAGAATCGAACTGTTGTTTGCTAATTTGTTAGTTGATATTTCACTGCTTTTTCCATGTGGAACTGCTTTTGAAAGTGACCAGTATTTCACACTGTGCTTCAACCCACTTTCTGAAGATCTTTTAAGAGCACAGCAAACCAGTTTCTCCACAAATTCACCACAGAAAATATGACTACAAAACATCCTAGGAGCTCTTGTTAGAAAAAGATGATCAACTTCCTTCTTTGAAAGCAGAAGTTCTTATGGCCAGTAATGACAATCGCTAGGAGCTCAGTTTAGCCTGCTTTCCAGTACAGGCAGATGGCTGATGGAAATGAAATCAGAATTCACAAACAGGTAATTAACTCATTTCTTTCGCTCAGTGAGCAGCAGACAATAAGTCAGAAACTGCGGTCACATTTTTATTCATAAATAAAACAAACTGCACAAACCAGGAAAAAAAGCTCCCTTTGCTATCTTCAGAAACACTAAGTTAATACATGTTAAGGTCATGAGAAACTGTTATCGGGCAGGAGACTATGAATACATGATAGTTGATGCTCTCTATCCCCAAAATTGTATTTTACAAAAACAGAACTGGCATGAGAGGCCAATTTGCTCGCTGCTAAAAAATAAAATAAAAATGTGAGAGGAATAACATTAACTGTGAAAAAGGAAACATTCAGGCAGGGGTGTATAAAATTTTCTTTTTCAGAGATTCCTAGAAAAACCTTTTAATTAAAAAGGAGCACAGGAAAAACGCAAGAGATTTAAAGTGAAAATTCACAGGTTTGTGGGCGTGATGTGATGAGAACAAGTTATTCTCTTGAACCATTTGATGTGACAGTAAAAATGACAGTTTAATTTTGAGATCATTAAAAATACTTGGCAGGTATCTGTAAAATCCAATCTATTAGCTACACTGGCCTTCCAGAATTCTTACTGCACCTGAACCAACTGCCACTGTAGGTGTGAAATGGCAAGATCTTCTTTCTTCAGAATACTTACGTTGGATAAACATTCATATCTTCAAAATGATACATTCCAGATAAATTCAGTTCAGTTTATTTCAAAAGCTAGTTTGTTTCAGACAACTTGTTGGAGAGTGAAGACGAGAGAGTGAAAGAACATGATTTCTAAAGCCAAAATTATGACAGCAACCTATATTTATTCATCTTTTCTCACAGAGGATATAAGTGGCATAAAAATGTCTTACATGGAAACTTAAAGTAGCCCTAGCCAGCATATGCATTATCAGAAAATAAGCCCAACAAATGGAAGATATAAATACACATTTCTGTATATTCTTTGTGCTCTCTGTGTTCCACATACACATGTCTACTCCAAAATAGGAAGGGCGTGTTTAAAAAGCTCATATTCAAATATGTATAGGAAACAAACAGACATTTGAAAACCTCAGTCTATACTGACCTATGTACACATTCTCCCTCATCCTTGCACAAATAAAGATCTCCCTGAACTTTTCACTCATGGGTTTCTGACTTAGTATATACTGCCAAAAATATCTCAAGGGGCCCTTACATGTTGTTACATGCTTTATAGCACTTGGCTGCATTTCAGAGGCCTGGTACAAATACAGTTGGTGAAAGGTTTTTAAATTATTTCAGGCAAGAAAAAAAGGAATTGAAAAATAAATTATACACAAGACTATTGGTCAACTCTTGCTTCCATGGAGGACAAAAGAATCCAAACTGATAAGAAAATTTAGATCCACAAATCTGTTTAACTAAACTAGTTGTATTAAAATACAGTACTCAAGACTGAACATACTGGCTCTGAATCTGCTATATTCATTTCATTAAACTCTAAGTAGTTTGAATACTATCATCTTACTTAGAAGCACTGCGTAAATTAACCACATTGATTCTCTTTGTGCACAGATATTATGGAATGCACATAATCTGGGCACATAAGAAGTGGGCAGATTTTTGTTTTTTGCTGTTATTCTGAAACCTAGCCTTCTAAAACTATATGACATGGGATAGGATATACATTTAAATATGACACTAAGGACGATGGTGATTATGAGTATCCTGCCTGAATTGTGCTCCTGACTATGATTAGCAGAAGGGTAAAACCTTTAGATTTTTCTTTCCCTAGGTATAAAGGAGCAAGATATTTATCAGCATTTGCATTTTCAAATATCTGGCTCTCTTCCACAGAAGTTCATTTAAGCATTTACTCTCCACTAAAAGAAGAGATTCAAGAAGGACCCTTCTGTGACAACCACCTGTCCCTGTGACTCAGGTTCTCCAGAAACAGCAACCCATGCTTTTCTACTGTACCCTTTATCAAGGCATTAGGAATGGCAGTTCAATATTAGAAGATTTCCAGGTAAAAATGATGTGTTCTATTCTTACAGCGTGGTGACTTCTGACATAAACAATACTGTTATGAACTTGAGAACACAGATCAGGAAACTATAAAAAAGAAATTTAATTCTACCAGAGTTTGGTTACATTATACCTGCTGAGTACCTTTAACTGAACAGGTATAATATAACAAAACCCTGATACAAATAAAACTAATCTGCCCTGGTTTTCTTCTATTATATTTATATTTCTTCTCTTTATATTATTGTTCTTTCTTTTCAATTGGCCAGTGGCCATAACAAAATTTGATCTGATACATATATACAAAACAAATACCTGCAAGTCAAATCTGGACCACCAGCACAGCAGCAGTAATTACCCTTGAAATATCAAATACACAGAACAGTGGCTCATGAAATAGTGATTAGTTGAGCAAAAAAATTGAAAACAATCAAAAAGAGGAATTTTGTTCTGCAGAGCACATGAACTATAAGCTCTAGACCTGTTTATAGGCACTGTACCAATAACCAAGGATCAGAGGAAAAGTCAGCTGGTCCAGTTATTCTATTTAAAGGGTTTTATACAGGATGTAGCATTCACTGCACGGATGTCACAAGAAATGTGACCAGGTGTACAATGTATGATGTTGCTGGTGCTGGACAGTAGAGCTTTGCTATTTGAAAGGCTTCTTACTGAGAAATCTGAAATGCAAGATTCGACATCTGCCTTTTCTGACTGTGACCTAAAATGATTAGTAAATTCATGTCTTTCCTTGGAAAACAGTTTCCTTGGAAATTTCAGTATCTGGGCCATTTTGGCAGGAAAAAAAATCTTGGGAATAGTGAAAGACTACTTCTGTTGCCTGCCAGATGCACTGTACTAAGCACTTGGAAATAAAGTAGTCTAAACAAGACAAGAAACATGACGTACATTCTTGCTCTGAAAGCTAGGGATATATGCTGTATAACCTAGCATAGGAAACTAGCCTAACTGATACACAGAGACTGGACAATCATCTTTTTAAAATGTTTTGCTCTGGACTCCTAATAAAGCAAGGGACTCAATGGCTTAAATTATTCCTTCCAATTCTGTGATTCTATGAAAAGACTGCATGTGTCCAATAGTTGCTTATTAAGCCAGATCACAGTCCATTGGTGCTAGATGCCATATATCTGCGCTACCTGCCCCCTTACATAAGTACCCTTCGCCCACAGTTTATCTAGAAAGATATTGTATCACTCTCCCCTTTCTTTCCCCCTGCCATTACACTGGGTCTCAGAAACATCTATTTATGTATATTTGCATGCATATACTCAAATACAGAGGAAGTTCTCAAACCATGGGCTATAAACCACTGAGATCTCTAAGGGTTTGATTATAGACACAGATCACATGAAAAAGGCAAAATGTTTATCTTTGGTCCTACATTTCAAATGATTTTTTTTTTATACTGAAGTCCAAGGTCATATTGATGAGTGCCAAATAAGTGGACTAATAATGTCCTGTTCTAAGGTCTACAATCTTCTTATGATGCTGATGCAGGATTTTTGGCTGTTGTTGTTTTAACCAATCTATTTAAGGACCCCTTCGCATTAGCCTGGCCCAAGTTTGAAATTTTTCATTAAGCAGCACTCGCTGTTTTTGATGATATCAGAGCTGGAAATCAGCATACACACTCCTTTTTCTTCATATTTACATCTGAAGCATATTCAAAGAATTAAAAGGGCAACACTAATACTATTAGAATACGAGTACTTTGACATGTAGAGTTTTATCAGCCACCTTAATAAAATTAATGCACCAATTTATAGATGGACTGCACTGCAGGAAAATTTTGAGAAGCAACTAAACAGAAGTTTTCAAATTCCTAATTAGAGTGAATTAGGGAAAAGGCACACACGTTTAAGCTTGCATTTAATGGGCAACACTAAAATGCCAGTCATACATACTACTGATATAATCAAATGCAGCAAAAGAAAATGAAAGAACATGAAACGTTTTACTGGACATAAACACAGATTGCTATATATGTCAATCTTTGGTTGTGTCTAAAGTTGGTAACATTTCCCATCTGCTAGAATCAAACTGCCTCTGCACGTCAGGAGACTGATGAGAAACTTCCAATGCAGCATGGGAAATAAGCAAGTATATGAAAGATTTGGAACAAAATGTGGATTTTCTGGCATGCATACCACTTGATTGTTGCATAAAAGATTTGCAATATATCCCAGTAGAACTAGAATGTTCAGCAAACTATAAAAACATCACTACGGTGCCACCATGCTGGTCACTTCAGGCCTTAAGACTTTTATGAGCTGATCCTTTTATTCTACATTCTTTTGTAGCTAAGATTCCGTCTGAAGCTAGTATCTGCAGTTTTTATTTGCAAAATGGCAATGTACAAAATTAGCATGGTAGGGTGCTACAGATTGGAGTAGTAAAATTGTTTGCATGCACAGAGCTAATTAAATTGCTCTAAAACTACCTGAAGGCAGCTTGCAGCAGTAAACAAAACTAGAAGAGCTCTATGTTGTTAGGAGACATTGATTTAAAAAGACAGTTCACAAAAATGGATGGCCACTGTGTAAAGTAAAAACTATACTATCGTTGCAGTTGTCAGTCACCTTCACACTCTAGCCTGTGCAGCAAAAGTATTGATAATAATATTGCATTCCATCCTGACATTTCTGAGAGCACTTTCTGCACCAATAACCCAGAAAGCAGTCCAAACAGCTCTTCTTAACGTATAAAATAAAATGAATGTGGTATTAATCATTCGTGATGCCAGAGGAAGAAGAGTGGCAGAACTGATTTCTAGTCCAGACCAGGACTATCCTGATGAAATATTTTCTTCCCTTCAAAACCAGGGGTCCAACAATCACTAGGAACAAGGAACTAGGAATGTGTCTTCAGTAACAAGCCAGATACATCATACAGTAAAGTGTTTTGTATAAAAAAATTGGGATACATGTTCAGTTATACATGTGTAGATTAAAAAATATCAAGGACAACTCTACATCTCATTGCCAACTGAACTGTGTGAGGCAGTGCAGTTTCTGAACCAGTGCTTCAAGGCAATCATGTGAAGGATGTGGTCCAAGATAAAGGTCCTATGTATTCAGGGTTCTCAAGGAAGTTAAGGAATTACCTTCTCTAGATAGGACTATTCTTTCCCAAAAGAATCCTTTCAATGGGAATAATCCTCAACTCACTTCTTTCATTTGAATCTCAGGTGCCAACAGTGTCCAGCATTTACCCCACCCAAGGCTTGTTGAACAATTGAAACCCTTACGTAACAGAGAATATTTAGCCACAATGATCCAGACTCTTATGATATTCAGGCTGGATTACTGCTGTGCACTCTACATGGGGGCTACCCCCTGAAGACAATCGGGAAGCTGGAGTGTATAAAGTTGCAACCAGAGTGACACTGGATCTTTCATCAGAGCCTGCACTGCACTATTTCTTAAAGACTCACACTGGCTCCCCTTATATCTGTTTAATCTGTTTTCAAATCCCATTCAGCGTTTAAATGTTGACATTCAAAGACATACACGTGTCCCAAATATCTGAAGGAACACTGTCTCGTCCTGTACAGACTTGTCCAACAACTAAGATCTTCTGGGGAGACTCTCCTTATGATCCCCCTGCCTGAGGAACTTAATGGGCAGAACCCAAGAAGAGGGTATTCTCAGTAGTAGCCTGCAGCCAGAGGTGTGCTAGGCATCAATATTAAACACCTTTCAACACCTAGTAAAATATATATATGTTTAATCTGGCATTTGATCTCTGAAGATCTTTAAATGTTTTAACTTTTATTTTGTAAACTGCTGTACAAAGCAATATATATATAAAACCTGATTTTTGTAAATGAAACAGAACTTTCCCCTTACAATAAATGACAGGTTCTAAGCCTAAAAAACTTCATTAGCAATTAGAGGCTGTGCTAGATTTTATATATGACATGCATTGATTTTACACCAGAAGTTAACTTCTGAAATTTTAATTCTTTGTGTTACCCCTGTTTAAAATTTGTTGTTTTAACTCTGTACTTCTTTATGGGTCCACGTTGACCATAAATAATTGTTTTAGTACTCATTTTATGAAGTTCAAGATTATTTTTCACTGTTTTCCTGCAATGAGGAAATCTTCCTGCAATCAGTTTTTCCAGCCACTTATAGAACTACTTACAGTTCCAGAAAACCAAAGTTCATTGCACTCCCACAATCAAGTGAAGTACAACCTGTTTTTTAAAAAAGAGATAAAATTGGTCTTGCAGAATTTATTCCGGACAAATTCATGCTGACTTCTTCCAAGCACTGCCTTTTTTTCAAGGGTAAATTCTGCATGGGACATGTTATCTTACACCATGTGCAGCCAATTATGGACCACATTGAAAGATCCAGCGCTAGACTGAATGGTCAGCAGAAGCAAGGGGCAAGGGCTGTTCACAATGCAGCAGCCCAGACTGGCCAGAAGCTCTGAAGTTTCTAGCTGACACTTTAGGTGCCAAGAAGCAGTGCATTTCTTGACTCAGTTCCAGGAACCTTGCACAATGGTGTCAGGCTCCTCACACCCAGCAGACTGGCCTAGCCCAACAATGCAGAATGTGAGGAACCCTCTTCTGGGTGTGGGAAATGTGCATTCCATTTAGTATCAGTGAGCTCAGAATTGCAGAAAGAGTAACACTTCGTTTGGCATCAATGGGTTCAGTCCTGAATATTATGAAAAACACTGGTCTGCATGGATGACATTGCCAGGCATTTTTGTGTTCTGCATCAAAGTCTGTGAAAAGCATTGTCTGAGTGGAGCCATCTGTGTGGTGGAGGTTTCAGACATGATATCTGTGTGGTCTGGCATTACACCCACAATTGATATTATTTAGAGTTAGGGAGTTTCACATTATTTTTGAAAAATGTACTTTGGGTAGTAACACAAACTAACAGTACGCACTTTCTCATTTTACTTGCTCCATCCGTTGGGGAATGAGTGTTTACCAAGCCAATTAAATGAAAGAAAGGTCATTACCAACATTACATTGTCATTGTCAAGTGACCTGACAAATGCTGCTACCACATGTCCGAATCAACCATTCTAAAATCACTGTAAATATTGTGTGTCCTTACAGTGTACTTTCAATGTGCTTCTGTGATAAACCACATCTTTCTGGGAGTCAGTTTACATTGAGGCTCCTTTGTAGATAATCCACTGGCTTCACTAGTGACAATAACTATGTCAATAACTATGGAAGAACTCAGTAAACAAACAATGAAGTAAAGTATACAGAGTGACTTCATGTTCCTTACCTTTTCAGTTACTGTCTTCATTCTGTAGATTATGGTAGTGGTCCACAAAGCCCTAAAAGGTCTGGATCCAAGTATCTAGTATTTATTTATTGCCTTTCTTTGAAATAATCAAGGTTATACACAAGAGAAAGAAAAATACCCTTAAAAATCATACTATTAAACAGTGAAAACCATAAAATATCACAAAAAAGATCAGCACTCAACTACAGAAAAAATGTAGTTCCAAGACATGGCATCCTATGCTTTATGAATAATTCTGGAGTTGCTGCAAGAAGTCCCCTCATCTAAATGCTCTCAGCTATGGAAATTTGTATCACTGTGTTTTAACAGACACACATTTTTTGGGAAGGATCTAGGAACTTAGGAACTTACGCCTTCCTTCTCCCCTATATCTGTATCCCCTGGAGTGACGTGGTTTGCTGTTGTGTATCGCTTGAGCATTTGTAGGAATGAAGCAACTTGTAGCTGAGTGGTATGAGCAAAATGCCTGGAAAGCAGAAGATTGCCAATTCAGTACCCAGCCTCTCCCTGAAAGCAAGCAATGGCAAAGAACTTCTGTATCTCTGGCCAAGAAAAGTGCATAATGGTGTCCATGAGTTGGCCACCATTACTGGTACAACCTCAAAGGAATGAATTAATAGTATTAATAGAATGGGTATTAATGGAAGACGTATAACAACCTTATACTAGGAGATGGGATTTTGTAGATTTCAGTAATTCAACCATTGAATAAATTATTTATATTATCAGATATAAAAGAAATTAAACAGATAATGCCAAATTCAGTGATTACAGGTTGGAAGGACCGATAGTTACTGTTTATAGTACATCATTTCCACATCAAACTCGGAATTGCAAGTATTATTGTAAATGGAACATATTCAAGATGTTACAAAACATGATGAAATTGGGAACAATGCTGGAAGTACTAAGCTCTGCTATTTTATTAGCACAGCTGGCAGTGGCTTGCAAATGAAATAATACAAAACCAAACACTCACTACTGGGCCTCCCTCAGTACAATATTTGCCCTAAGCCAATGAAAAAAACAATCCTTTTACTTTATGGCTCCAAATTCTGGTAATGGAGAGTGAATAAACACAGTTATGATCCCATAGCTGAAAAATATCAAAAGGGTGGAATCAAACAAGGCTCCTATTTGTTAATTGGCTGAATTTCTCCTCTCTCAAATCCCTGATCCGCTGCACTGCAGGAAAACAAACAGGACACTCAGTTTACAAGTGTGTTTTATTTCAAGTAATTTATAAATGGTATCTGTGAACTGTGATATAATTTGTGTGATATCGAGCCTCTGTTCAGTATTTATTATTTGTATACTACCTTTCCAATGCTGTATTCAAGGTGTCTAATGGCCAACAGAATAATAGACACTGGCATTATAAAAAGTACCATATCAATAAAACATCAATAAACAAAAAAATAAAACAAATGCAGCTGACTACTGGTTCCTTTGTTCTTCCATCTTCAGCCTCTGGGTGATCACACTAAAAAATCCTTTACACTTCCTGCCATCCTGCCATCACTTCATGGAAAGGTCTGTAGGAAAAGCTTGCCCGGCTTTCCACGGCAGGTGCCTCTAGGGACAGAAGTGGCAAAGGACGTTCCCTGCTTCCATGCCCCACAGGAGGAATGCAGCATCCCCCTGCCCCCTGCAAAGTAAAAAGATGCTGGATATCCAACTAGTAT
This sequence comes from Aspidoscelis marmoratus, assembly GCA_014337955.1. Lineage (NCBI taxonomy): Eukaryota > Metazoa > Chordata > Lepidosauria > Squamata > Teiidae > Aspidoscelis > Aspidoscelis marmoratus. Next base: position 10,463,946 of record MTQE01002208.1, on the reverse strand, counting down.
CTTTTTGCTGCATGCTAAGGGGGCTTACTACACTGATACAGCCACAGATGGGAAGCAGCTTTGCCAGAAATGAGAAGCTTCTGATCTTCTAGTCTGGATGACCAGAAGTAGCTCTATCTTAGATGTGAAGCTTCTGATCCTCTAGTTTGGAGGACCAGAAAGGGTTTTGCATTTAAGGCGGAACAAGGGGCATGTCTGGAGGCACTCTGCATATATCACCTCTACACGGTCTCACTTCAGACCTTTCTTTCCCAACATGGCAGCAGCTGCAGGACCAAATAAAGCTTAACTCCCTGTGTTAACTGTTGCCAGATGATCAGTGAATCCCCGGTTAGAACTCAAATTGTAAAAACTGTCCTGGAGAGTTCTTAACAAGAAGGCAATAGTTCTGTTGAAACTGCTTATAAAGTGGCACCACAGCTCTTAATGTGAAAATCTGTTCTCTTAGTGAAAGACTGGTAGGAATCTGTATCTCTCTCATAAGTGAAATCTTTTACAGTGGTTACACATATCATCAGAGATTCATGCAGTTGGCTGAGGAAGCTGGAAGGAAGGAAGCACCCTCTGTTCAGGTCTTCAGACTTACAGAGAAAGGGAAAGAGAAAGAGGTTTACTGAGTAGAATGATTATCTGTTTCCTGCAGGTGAATAAAAATTACCTCAGCAGTATCTTATAGCTTTCCCAGAGACACTGAGTAACTTCTGTGGTTCAGAAGCAGCCTGGTAACCATCTGGTATTGTGACATCTTTGAATAGCAGTAAATGTTAGCAATCCATTCAAATCCTTTCTAAAGTTTCAACAGCACTGCACACAGTTTTCACTAATAAGTTCTTCAAAAGGAGAGGAAACGAAATATCATTTCTGACCCACCTTAGGACCATGAGCATCTACTTAAAAGAAACAGGAGTTAGACAGTTCAAAGGACAGACAGAAGAGGTGTGCACCATATGAAGCTTCTATACAAACCACTCTATCACAGTTCCCATATATTTCTGACCAAAGCTTATTACTATTCCCAATGAAAGACATTCCACCCATAAGAAATATTTTAATTTTCCCCTAAGCCTTCTAAAACCAATGTCAAGGAAGCATGGATGAGCCAGATTTAATGCAGAAAAGGCCTAAAACTGGATACTTTTCTAGAGATAACCAGGCTTACTGTCTGAAAGTGCTTCTTTCGGTGATGTCAGCTGGGAGGATGTTTTGTGAAATTACCTTTCAAAAAATGGCGTATTGCATTTTACTGGTCACCATCAGAAGTATCCAGCTCTACTTCGTTATTCATTTTAATAACTCATAGAAGCAGAAGGCTTTAAAAATAAGGTCCAGATGCATCCTTCTAAGGCTTCTCTTATTGTTCCTTCAAAACTTTCAGGTCTCTAGTTTCAAAGCCTTAGAGTAATGGCTTGGCAGAGAAATAGAGATGTTTTGTACAGTGTAATTGCTTAGGGGTTATTTGGCAAAGGAAAAGCAGGGCATCAGTTAATAAATTTGTTAAAGTTAGTCAAGAAACTACATCGTGTCTTAAACACTAAAGAGAAGTGGTAATACATTGCACAAGAAAAGTTACTCAGTTACTCATTAGCCTGTAGGTACACCAAGATTACAATGTACTATTGCGACAATCACCAGAACTAACCACAAACCACACAGCAACTCAAATCTCTATTCTTAAGACATTCTGACTTTACAAGCAAAAATGCGCAAGTATACTTTTTCTTTACTAAGGAAAGCTACATTATTAATTCATCAATTTCTAACAGAAGTAACTGGTTGCTTTCTAGGCTTTTGTCTCTAAGCCTCAGTGACTGATCTGGAGGCTCTGAGGAGTCCTGGGATTGTTGAGGATTCCTAGAATTGACATGATACCCACTGCCTGGAAAGCAGAGGATGCAGTCTTGCCTCTGTTTTCTTCTTTACAGAAGTTAATATTCAAAGAGAGGCTATTCGCAGTGGAATGCCTAGGTTGTGGAAATCCATTAGAATATCAAACGTTTTTCCTATTGTTATTATCACTGGCAGATTTTATTATTTCTATTGTATATAGAGATGAATAAAGTCTTTTAGATCTTTTAGCCAAGACTGTAAAACAATTAGTCACTTAAATTTTATCCTGATGGTAGACAATCAACCTAGAGCGTTAGCAGAGCTGGCAGTATGGAAACCAATTTGTAATTCTCTTTTATTTTAACAGTGGCTTGCACAGCATAGAAAACCATGGAAAAGGTTCTCTTTTTTGTACTTTGATGTACACTAGTCTATTTGCAGGCAATATGTCCTACCCAAAGTGTGCTTGGTAGAGCTAACCTGGCTTTTAGATTTTTAGTCCTGTGGCTGGGGTTTTTTCAAACAAATCCTCCAAGACTGTGCCTCCTGTGTAGAGACTTTGCAATATGGGAACTGACTGAGAGATGTATACTACAACCTCCTGCAAGTACCTTGCACACAACCATGCCAGGATGTTCAGTTTCCTGAAAACAATGGTAAAAGTGACCCTTCTATTAAAAAGTTCTACTTTTGTTCTCTTAAATACTAGCTGAGAGTTTAAGAAAATCACTGAACCCCTCCCCCTTTCCTGTAAACTGCTTATCAAAGAACACTTGTATGCTCTAACTAAAGATAGAACAGTGCTTTTTTAAGGAGTACCTATCAGCTTTAAATACTGTAAATAAAAGCCTTGAAGATGCTCAGCAATATTTAGCATCTGGTAGAATTTGAGGGTGGACATAAATAAAATGTTTTGGTCTTTCAAGCCTGTTCTGGCAATGCATGGTATAGCCTCTTCAGTCTTCAAAAAAGACAATCACAGGCAACCCATTTAACTTTAACAGTTTGTATATGACTTCTAAGATCCCCAGTGCATGCCCTAAAGTAGATTTCACAGCACATCCAAAGGAGCACGTTATCAAACCAACTGGCTCATGCTTAGCAGAGGAAAGAACTTGGAGTGCTATCCAGAGTAATTTAAATTTACATTTGAAAGACAAGCACTTGTGTTGCTGCAGCCCAGAATGTGGGACTCCACTAGTTCTTCAGATCTGCAATGAATTCTCACTGTAAGAATGATTAAGCTTTCAGGTTACTGGAAGTGCCGCTATTAAACAATATTTAAGCCTTTAATTACATTTTAGAGTACAGAACATGTTATAGTGCTTTTGTAGTTAAAGGTCTGTCAACATTTCCATTTTAAACCCTCATTTCTAAAGGGTTTATAATTTGGTCATAAAAATTCATTCTAGGCTGGAACTTGGCATACAGGAGATCAGCCCAGGAGCTTTTTCTTTATTATCCAATTTAGTTTAAATTGGTTTGGCCATTTTTAAATTATAGACATGTTAAAAAATAAATGTTCATTGGCTTCAGATAACTTTCCAAACTCACTCAAAAATTAGCTTAGCACTTCCAGTTACAGAGTGATCATTTTTTCAGCAACACAGAAGAAAAGTGAACTATTTGTTTACTGTAAATATGTGTCAAAAACTGTTATCAGCAAATGACTGAAGCCTTCTGAGATAAAGCAAGACACTACTATGTTATCAGAATATGTATATCATACAAAAATGCATCCTCTAGATCAACCCCTTTGGGGGTTGAACTACCCTTTCAGAGGGGGTCGCGACAAGTCCCCCACCGCCCTTCCCTCCCATTTCCCAGCTGCTCTACCCCCATGGTTGGGGGTCTCCACAACATGAGGAACTCCATTAAGGGGTCGCGGCATTAGGAAGGTTGAGAACCACTGCTCTAGATTGTTCATGCTGTCATGTTGCTGATGGGTTAATGTGAATCTACATTAGATCTATACTAGTTCTCAAGATGCCTAGGCACAGCAGGATCTTGACCAGGCAATCGATTTCTCTTGAAGTATTCATAAATCAATGGCGCTGACTGCTGCACTTCACCAATTGCCTCAAGTTCCCATTCCACAACAATTTCCAGAATTTGTTCCTGACTTTGTTTTTATTTGTAGTTCATGTTTTTTTAAGAAAACAAAGTAATGCAAAACCATCCACTTCAATTTATAAACAAACAAACCCAACTTACAGGCTCCTAACAAAATTGATCTGTATGTGGCATAGCACAAGTTAGCAAAGTCAAGATCAAATATTCCTTTGGATATAGACCACAGGGATCAGACTTACATGAGATACAAGTCCAGCCACTACGGAGATAAATCTTAAGGGGGTAAAATTAAACTTACAGAGTACACCTAATACTATTCATTCAATTTATTATATGTATAGTCTATGGCAGTGGTCAACCAAACAGTTCATAGAACAATTTTCAAAAGTGAACAGAATGTACCAGGAAGAGGCACAAAAATCACATACAGTTATCCTTCTTAAGACCTCCAAACAGCAGCAGTTCCAGAAGTATAAAAACATGTGAAACAATACTGGAGTAGCAACTTGGTGAGTCAACATGGATACCTACCATAGCTGATACTGCCACGTAAGAACATAAGAGGAGCCCTGCTGGACCAGACCACAGCTCATTTAGTTCAGCATCCTGTCCCACACAGGGACCCACCAATTGCTTCTGTACTTCTCAAGCAGAAGACAAAGGCAAAACCTTCCTCTGTTCTCCTTGCAAATTGTGTTTAGAGGTATCCTGCCTGCCTCTCCAACCTGGAGGAAGTATCTAAATGTAAATTCCAGTAGCCATTGACACACCTGTTCTCCACTGATTTTTCTAACCCTGGTTGCTGTGACCATCTCTTCTGGTAGCAAATTTCATAAATCAAAAACCCTGTGGATGAAAATATACTTTCCCTTGTCAGTCCTAACTCTTCTGCCCATCAGTTTCATAGAGTGGCTCTAGTGTTACGTAATACAGAAAATATTTTTTCTCTATTCACCTTTTCTTATTGAAAGTTGCTGAGAAAAGGAGAAGAAACCGGGTTTTTATTCTTTTCAATGAGCCAAGAGCCACATTTTTCATAGCAACTTCCATTTCAAGATGAGACTCTTGACTCATATAGGAATCTGGATTGCCTCACCCACACTTTTCCTGATATCCTTAATAGTTATTTGAGTCTGGAGCTCAATGAATGGAAAAAGACTGTAATTCAGTGACAAAGGATACATTTTGAAGGAAGGAGTTTCTGATTCGGTCTTCATAAAAGCTTTTTCCAGTTCTGTTTGAAATCACCAAAGGTCTACTGCCAATCAGTGTGTTTATTTACAAAATGAATGAATGAATGAATGAATACTCTTCAGAACAGTGCCAGGGTCTTGCATGTATCAAAATCATAAATAAGAGTAAGACTAAAAGAAAATATAAACAAAGCAAGACAAAAAAAAAAAATTCACAAACAGGACCAGTCAATCCCTAAAACCTGAGGTGAGCAAACAAGTCTTCACCAGGCATCGAAACAGTCAACACAGGAGCCTTGAGAACCTCAGTGGGAAAGTTGCTCTATAGTCTAACAGCACAACCAAGAATGCCCTATTTCTGGCATTCCCACAAATCTCCTCCAACAAAGAAATTGCTGGGGCAGTTGCTGGGAGGATTATAATTTACGGACAGCTCTGCATTTGGGTCCTAAGTTGTATAGGGCTTTATAAGTCAATATTAAAACCTTGGAGTGGGCTGAGAAGTAAAGAAGTCAGTAAAGACTTTTCAGAGCTAGAGTAGTGGTTCTTAACCTGGTGTCTGGGGTAAGGGCCTCACAGAGGGTCCGTAGTAGGCCAGCAGCGGCGTTGGGTGGTGGGAAACTAGAGTGATATGACCTCCATCTTGACTGCAGTATTTTTTTACCAGCTGTAGCTTCCACTGTCTTAAGGAGCAGCCCCACATAAAACATACTGCAGTAATCTAACTCGATGACAAGACCAGGATACAAATATAATCAGGCATATGACAAATTAAAACATTATGATAACAGCCAAACAGTAGTTCAAAATCACAATATATTTCTATTATACTTTGCAATTTGGCTCCTAGTTTTAACAGAGTCTTTGCAGAATTTGTCTGTGCCCTTACAGTATGAGGAATTTGAATTTGGCAGCAAAAAATACGTGTAAAAAGTATGAGATCTCCAGGAAAGGGTCTCAAGAAAGTTAGAATATATCTACTTCAAGCATCATTATGCACTGAACAGTAAAATAAGATGTGGTAGATTATCTCTAGGCAGGATGGGAAATCTCCTTACCCAGGGAGGGGAATTTTTTCATCTCTATGGTCTGTGTATTGAGAAAGGGCTTCAGCTGTCTCACTAAGCAAAGATGACAATAAGCACTTATGCACAGCAATTCCACCTGGGCTTCCAAGAACAAACATCAGGGAGTACACCCAAATTTCACATCAGTTCTTTACAGGGGAGTACAACCCTGTCCAAGAAAGGAAACCCGATTCAAGAACCAGGCTTTTCATGGCCACAATTGGTTGCTCATCTGCAGCAGTCATTTGCTATGACTGGTCACATTTCCTTCTTCTGTACCTTCATGCTCAATCTGAAGAGGTGGCACTCATTCCCAAGCTTCAGTACCGGGTAAGGTGATTTTAGAAATTTTGTGTCTGCCCCTACAGCCTCAAATTCACCCAGAAGGTATCTCATTAAGCATGTCTGATCAAACCGTGAAGTTAAACACTTTATTTAAAATCTGAAGTACCCTGGGATACTTCATTTAGTAGTAGTCTTGTAATTGTTTTTAAAGTGTGCAAAAACACCCCTTTTTACAAGGAGAAATAATTGCTGCATGCAGCCAGGTGAATAATTCCACCACCCATTATCACCAGATACAAAAGCCAAGCAAGCCTGCAGAAAAGCCTACCTACCAAGCAAGTTTCCATTTCCTTAGGTTATAACTGACAGCCACTTTACGACACAGGACCAGACTCTGCTCATCCCTATAAAAGATCTCAAAAGAAAGACCTATACTTATGCAAGAGTAAAATTCAGTGATGGTACCTAGAACAGGTACATTTGCTGCATATAACTTAATTACCCAATCAAAATAGGGAGAAAATGCTCTTAAAAACAGGCCCTAGGTTTATTACTTGAATGTACTGTTCCAATGAAAAGAAGCATTTTCTACAATCACATGATTTGCCACTAAAAACTGAAGAACAGCAAGGACAGCCTGCCAATGGAAAGCTTATTGAAAAAAAAGAGAGGGCACCTTCTTTCAAGCCCCCAGCCCCCACGTTTTAATACAAGAGCTTGTATAACAGGAATAATCTATATTGGTTTGTATTATACTAGCTATAAAACACACCTTAGCTTCAGTGCCATGTTTAACCAATCACAGAAGCCATTTGTTGGCTCGTATATTACAAAGCAATAGAGATTTAAGGGATAATGGTTATAGTGGCAGAGTATACAAAGCAATAAACTACTTTTGAGGTTGGTTAAATGCCAAGTGATGCTGAGGCTTCAGTGCCATAAACATTATTTCTATTATATGACAAGATAAGAGGATACAATAAAGCACAAAGAAGGGGAGTCATTTTCTGGCATCATGCTGGTTCTCAGCTTTTGATTTCTTGGACGTTCTACAGATGACACCCTTAGCAGCATAGGTTTAAGGAGAATAAATTCTCCGAGAGGTAGGTTTAAAAAGCAGACAATTGTTTGAGGAAATGGCTTGTATAAAAGTAGTGATGCGATCAGACTCTAAGTAGTGATTTGTGGCGAGTATTAAAAAGTGAAATGTTCTGATTTTTTTTTTCCTAGGTAGCTGTCTGAATTCTGCGTGGCCCAGAATGTAGCCAGTGTTATTGCACTTGCCATAAAAAATTCTCTACTACAAGGCAGCAGGACTGGATACAGCATACTAATGACAGCTTTCTATTTTAAATACTTTATAATGCTATCTACAAATGCCATATGCTTGGGATTTAATAAAGTGGGAGAAAATGGAAGGAAATTCACCGTGTTCACAATGAACCACTATATTCCGTGACAGCCAGACAGATTGAATTGCACCTTCCAGCTGAGAACTGTGAAAGCAGCTTCTCAAAGGAGGACTGTTTTGTTTTCAGTTTGTTTTCATTTCATTTCTATTTATAACCTGCCCCTACACACTAACGTGTCACGGTGGTTTAGAAACCCCTCCAATCTAAAAACAGGGTTTTTTTAAAAAAAAAGATGAGGTATGCACAATATTGCAACATGCTCAGCATCACATAGTAAGCCTGTGGCAGAATCCTGAAGCAACATCCTTGTACATCTTAACTCTCCAAGAGTAATCAATCTGTCGATTGCTTGCCCTGCTCAGTTTAAATTTCACTAATGACTGAAAGGTAGTCTTCCAAAAAGCTCCTAAATGCAGCCTGGCTAGGGATATGGTTAAGAGATATGAACAGACCGACATACTGGCCATAAGGTGCTTCATTGTAAGGATAAGTCAGTAAATCCAGTTCATCTCCACCTTTAAAATAATGATTTGGTGCGAAATGGCCATCAGTACTTCCATAGTAACAGCTATTTAATGCTTTTTAGACATTTAATACAAGAAAGTACTTTCAACAGGTCCAATGAGAAATTGCATCATTATATATTTTCTGTCAATATCTTTCTGTTTAATGATATTGCTAAAGTTTACTGCTCACATTAAGCTCTCCAGGGGATATGTTTTACTATATTAGGACATTTTAAGTAGCTTTGAAATTTTAAGCAGCCATTAACAATGCCCACTATCCTTGCTAACTATTTAGATCTGTTTCATTTTATACTCACTGCTAAAGCTAAGCTATTTCCCCCTACACACCCACCTGAAAGTGTCACTGTACTGTCACAGTCCATTCACTAGCTCAGAGGGAGAATCTGAGGTCATTCAGAACATGTGGGTCTCCAACTCACTGTTAATTATACTGGGCTGAACAAAAAGTAGCAAATCTGTGGGGAAAATAGAATTTGTATAAGCAGCAAGTTTGATCCATGCTGGAGGTTGGATACATACAACAGAAACCTTTTGAGTAATAAGTCACTATTTGACAGATATTTACCTCAAAGAATCAAGGAGCTCACTGTTAAATGCAATACACCCATGAAAAATGTGATGCTTAAATACAGTACTCTGAAGTGCATAGTCAATCTTAATGCTTTTATGTGCAAGGTGATTTTTGGGTGCCTGTGGGGCAGCACAGGTCAAACTGTTGGGATAATTTTCCATGCCAACATTCAAGTGGGTTGCATTTTCTCAAGAGCAGGACATCCGACCATTAGGGTAGCCCTCCACACTGATCACGGAGGGACATGTAAAAACCTGAGAAAGGCAGGAAGACAGTGATGGAAAGGGGGCAGCCCATTAGCCTACAGAAGCCTGCTCCTCATCACTGGCCACTTAGTGGCTGCTGCTAGTCCACCCTCAGCTATTCTGGTCAACTTGGTAACCTCAACAATGTGGGCAAGTTTCCCCTAGATGCACTGTGGCATGAACACGAACCATCCCATCTGTGGCCTGTTGTGATGATGAGGGCAGAAAAAAACTGATAACAGACAATACTTCCCCAAAATAAAATGCATCTCCAGTTCTCAAGTATATATTAGAATTCTACAGTATTCTTGTTTCAGAAATTGTTTGGGCTTTAGAATAAAGAGACAGTAAAGTATTAGATCAATGACTACAGAAAAGTTTCAAAGTTTTCTCATGAGAGAAAAGATGCATCCTTCAATAGACTATAAAATAACTTAACTTGAAGGCCTAAAAACCAACCTTATGAAGCATTTATCTTTGGGGCTCCAGGTGGCAGACTTCCTGCCTCAGAGCAGAAAGTCTGAAATGACTGGGTAGCTTATGGGCAGTGGTGGGGGTGGGAGTAACGACTCACGCAAGGCATTGGACAACCAGTCACTTCAGTGCAAATATGTTGTAGGGGGAAGATCCTGAACAAAAAACACCACCACCACAAAAACTGGAATCAAAGTATTGCTCAATCCACGACGAGGAAGAGGAAGAGGAAGAGGAAGAAGAGTTGGCTTTTCTACCCCGCTTTTCTCACCCATTTAAGGGGACTCAAAGTGGCTGACAAAGCTTTCTATTCTTCTCCCCAAAACACAACACCCTGTGAAGTAGGTGGGCCTGTGAGAACTCACAAGAGAGCTGTGACTATCCCAAGGTCACCCAGCTGGCTTCGTGGAGGATTGTGGAATCAAACCTGGTATTCCCAGATAGGATTCTGGCTTCCTAACCACAAGACAATACTTCCCAGCCTATACTAGGTGATAGGAATGTTGCCAACTACCATGCCCGTATGTAAAATCATGGGGAGGAGGTACCTTTTTTGAGTTCATGAGTCCCTTGTCCCTTTGAAGGCTGCATGTCAAGAAGGCTGTGGAATCATGTCTGACAGCTGTTGGACCTGTCCTTCAGGAGGCATTCCAAAGGAAGGCAGTTTAGAATGGAGTAACTCAGTGCACTGATAAAACAGCTTACCATTTTAACTGGCTTTCAGACAGGGCTGACAGCTCACACAGATACAGCTGGGGTGTCAAACAGTGGTCATTCAGATGCCTGAGAGATCAGAGTTCAAATAGATAAGGATGAGATGCCACATGAACAAAAATGAAAGTTCAGACAGATCAAGGTGATATATTGAGATTTATAGGTACTGAGTATGACAGGGACTTAGAGGAAAACTAGGTCTTCAATAAAATGTTGACATGGGGAATCTTTGCACTGGAAAAGACTTGGATATCCTTGGTGTCCAGAAAATACCATTCTACCAAGAGGCCAGAAGTGGCAAAGGGGCAGATGGTATCAGAAGAACAGCTGGGAGAGCTTTCTTCTGCATTATTTATATTTATATTCCACCCTCTACACAGAGGTCTCAGGCCAGGTCACAATAAAACCAAGTAACACAATAAAAATGAACTGACCAAAGGGACAAATAACAGTGCCTGAACCAGGAGAGGAAGCTACTTCTTTAGTCAAAGACTAGGGCACAGAGGACCCTCATATTTTGCAACTGTCCCTTCCAGGGCAGTACAACCCCACTAAGGACTCCTCTCTATTTCACAGACCTGGGACCCTGTGACACACAGCATCTGTTTTGTTTGGATTCAGCCTTACTGGCTCCATTTCAGCCTATACGGCTTCCAAGCATGTTAGCTACCTCTCAGATCAGACAAAGAGATAGAGCAGGGTATCATCTGCATACTGGTGGAAGCTCACCCCAATCTCCTCATGGCCTCCTTCAATTGCTTCATAGAGATTTTAAAGTGCAAAGGGGGAAAGATCGATCCACGAGGATCCCCACATATTAGAGTGTTCAGCCAGGATTCTCCACAACCATTCTCTGGTATCAGCCTTGGAGAAACAAGTGGTACCATCACAATGCCATGCCTTCAACTCTCAAACTTCATAGTCCTTCCAGAAGGATACTATAGTCAACAGTATCAAAACCACAGAGATATCTAGGATAATAAAAATATGGCGCTACCCCGGTTTTTCTCCTGCAAAAGGACACCCAAAGTAACCAAAGCAGTTTCAGAGGCATAACTGGAAATTCAGGTTGAAATGGTCTAGATTATCAGTTTCTTCCAGGCTTGCATGTAGCTGACGCATGGCAGCAGAAGGGGAGAGTAAAAGAGGCTGGAATCAAGAATACACCCAAAGCATAAGAATGGAGATACAGGACCAACAGCCAGGAGCAGAGCAATAGAATAGAAAGAAAAGATGCTAGCAAGAAACTGTGGGAGTTTGGGCAGGAGAAGGTGGCACTCACAAGTTAAGATGTTTCTATACCAATGTGCAGGGTAGGAGAAACAAGCAAGGAAAACTAAAAATTCTATCACAAGAAAATGAATTAGGCATCATGGGCATTTCTGAAACTTGGTGGGATGACACACAGAGTTGGAGCATGGAGGTGCCCATGCGGTCAACTGGGAGTCAGTCATGACTTCGGGATACACAACTACAACTGGAAGGCTAAAGCTTACAGAAGATGAACAGGCTCAACAACAAATTGCACTACATGTAAAGAAAATATATGCCTCCACAGAAATTCATGTTTCAGACCATGAAAAGCGTGTTGAGAGTGTCTAGGTGAGAATAAAAGGAAAGAACAATAAAAGGGATACTGTCATAGGAATTTATTCTAGACCACCTGGATAGATGGGAGATGTGATGTGGATGAAACTTTTCTACTGACCAAACTTTAAAAGAATTATGAGATACTGATTATGGGGAATTTCAATTCTAATCCCTATCTTCTCTTGCAGACATCTGTCAGAAGGTGGGGAGAAGGTATAACGGGGCTTGCTATCCTGGACCAATAGGGTATCACCAACAGAAAAGAAATAAAGGAAGAGGAGAACTGAGGCTCAGGATTGAAAACGAAAAGGTGAGGGAGCATTTAAGTGGTATGATGCCACTCCAAAGAAAGTGAATGGAATCCTGGGATATATTAGGAGGAGCAGAGATTCTTGATCATATGAGGTAATTATTCCCTTCCACTCTGCTGTGGTAAGGCCTCATTTGGAATACTGTGTCCAATTCTAGGCACTCTAATTTAAAATGACATTGACAAACTAGAGCAAGCTCAAAGGAGAGGTACCAAGATGGTAAAAGGCCTGGAAACCAACTCCTATGAGAATGTCTAATCAACTACAGAAAATAAAATTTGTACGGGATACAATGGCTCTCTCCAGATAACTAAAAGGCTGCCCTGCTGTTGAGAATTGGGCTTATTTCACTTGCTCCAGATGGCAGGGCTAGAACCACTGGTAGTAGATAAAGGTTAGACGTGAAAAAGCTACCTGATAATAAGAGCTATCAGTCAGTGGAACAGGTTACCTCATGAAGTGGTAAGTTCCCCTTCACTGGAGGTCTTCAAGCAGAGGCTGGATAGCCATCTGTCCCAAATGATGTAGTGAATCTTGCACTAAGCAGAGAGTTAGACTTGAAGACCTCAGATATCCCTTCCAACTCTATGATTCTATGGTTATCCTGGCCAGCAAGAACAAGACAGACCAAATTACAGCGCCTCAGGCTTTTCAGTTAATCGAGCACCTTATAATCTCTGTATAAAAGATACTTTGGCAGTGTTTGAAAATCCACTGAGTTTGCCATCACCTTCTATCTACTCTGAGCTTTACTCTTATTATACTGTACTGTAGATGAAACTCCTATGCTTAATGTGATCTTGCTTTAATTCACAGATTTATTTTTAGTTTAGTCCTATTTTTAAAAAATTATACCACCCTTCATGATGGTCTCAGGATGCCACATATATCAAAATAAGATTATACTAAAACAATGTGGGAAACAATATAAAAGATAGTCAGGGCAAGGCAACAAGAAGAATATGATTCACAACTGAACAGAACCGGTAAAACCCCAAAAGCCTGGGTGAGTAAATGTGTTTTAACCAAGTGTCAAAATATAGTTGACATAGGTACCTTGCAAGCCTCAGTGGGAAGGCTATAGTGTCAGAGTTAAAAATGAGAAAACTCAATTTTTGCAGTCTTCCCAAGGATCTCCTCTAACAAAGAAACTGCTAGGAGGAGTTCCTGGAAGGATCTTAATTGATAAGGTCAGTATGGGAAGAGACATATTGGGGTTTCAAATCCTACACTGTTCTATAAGTCAACATTGAAACCCTGACTTGAGCTTGGAAGCAAACAGGAAGCCAATGTGGATTTTGAAGTCCTGAAGTGACATGACTTCAGCTAGGCAATCCTGTCAGCACTCTAGCTGCAGTATTTTCTGCCAGCTGTAGCTTCCAAACCATCTTCTGAGACAGTGTGAATGACTGCAGTAATCCAACTTGGAGGTTGGTCAGTTAGTTTGTGATACAAGAAAGAAATGTTTATCTGAGTGCAGAGCTAACTAAGTGGCACCACTGATGAAACAGACAATTGGTTTTTGTCTGTTTCTAGTGCATTCATTATTATTATTATTTATTACTGTATATTATACCTTATAGGCTGCCCTTAGAGTGAAATAAAATAAAAATACAACATAGACGTGTATGGAAGATACTGTACACACATACGCATGCACAATGCTGAATGCACACAGAGAGAGGAAGGAAGGAAGGAAGGAAAATAATCCAGTTAATAAGCTACAGGATTCTTGTTAAAATTTATTTCACAATGGACTTTGGCAGACAGATGTCATATCCCAACTTCTGGTTACTGCCAACTTCTTTGGAAAAATAAAATGCTAAGCTTGATTTATGTTTCAAGCCCCCTTTTTCCCACACTAAATGGAGAAGATGTCTTCTCTGGCAATTACCCTGCTTCTAATAAAAAAGTATCAGCTTGAAATGCAAAAGCCTTCTAATTCTCAAATAATGAGTTGCCTTTCTACAGATAATGTTTCCTCAGCAATTTCCTTCTACTGAAAGGCTGTTCCTTTCCACACTCATATACAGGATTTGCTTTCAGTGAATCTTATTAGTTTCATATTTAGTTGCTTTGTCTACAATATGTTGTCAGCCACTGGGAAGTTCAATTAAGTGTCATTGGATTCTTGTACTGTACAATCCAGTTACTGATGCAACCAAAACAGGAAACAAATTATTTATGCCTTCCACCATTGCCTTTCCACTTCCTATTATTTTGGGAGTAATGTATGGCCAACCTCAGATTCTACACCCCTTCCTTAATTTTGAAACATTCCTGTTGCTAGGGTCACTACAGTTTCTGGGCGCAATGCAAACTTAATGTTCAGGAGAGCATGCATTTTTTCTGCACCCCTGCATCACCACCACAGATGTGCACTTTGCTAACCTAATTCTGTCTACTTCAGTAGATGTAGATCAAGAGCTATATGTCAGCAAATGCCTTGGTTAAAGTAAATTGAATATGTTTCTACTTAATGAGATTTTAAATGCTAAAGGAAAGATTTCAAAACTATTCAGAGGACAGGAACGTGTCACTTTGCTTCTTTATAGCTATGGTGGTCAGATCTTACCTCAAAAATGAAAAATTAAAGCTAGGATTCCTAATATGCTAAAAGCAGAGTGCAGAGAAACAAATTTAACTCAAGATTATATTGAGTCCCAAATACAGGCAAGTTTTGTATCTTTCAGATCTAATCTTTCCCCCTCACCTCCTTTTTTTTAAAGGAGGCATACATTCTTGTTGAGCAACCACTTGGGGGTGGGGGTGGAGGAATGGAAAGACTTGTCACCTGTCCTCTCAAAAAACATACAGGATAAACGACCTTCAGCGAATTTCTTTAACTGGAGTATATGGAGCACATTTAGAATTCAGCTGTGTCACACCAAGCTTAGTGCTGGGAAGTGATCATATACAGAATCCAAAAATAACAGCTATTAAAGACCTAGCAACCAAAAACATGTTTACAGGCTCATCAAAAGCCCAGTAGTTTGGATGTGGATTGTAGGGCAGAAAAGAGAGCCAGCTCACCAAAATCGGTCTTAGTTCATCAACGCTTAGTCACCACAGCACTTTTCAAACACACACACACAAAAGACAACAGGAGAAACTGGAAATAAAGTTATTAGGCTGGTAGTACAGAAAATACACCCTGACCTCAAAGTCCACAGTACTGAATGCACACAGTTAACTGCTTAAGACTGAAGAAACAAAGTTTAGCAGTCATTCTTTTCAGCTTGTGCTTCAAGCTCAACTCATTTGCTCTGTTTTTTCCTCTAAAAACATATATTAGCAAGAACAGAACAATAGA
Organism: Aspidoscelis marmoratus; assembly: GCA_014337955.1. NCBI lineage: Eukaryota > Metazoa > Chordata > Lepidosauria > Squamata > Teiidae > Aspidoscelis > Aspidoscelis marmoratus. The sequence goes on along the minus strand of MTQE01002208.1, from coordinate 10,448,344 downwards.
TAAGTATGTTAAAGACTGGAGACTAAGGATGTGCATGAATGGGGCTTTTTGACATTTGATTTGTAACAAATTGAATGCTATAAAATTTGTATTCATTCGAATAGATCCCCTTTGAACGTGGTAGGATTTTATTCAATACAAATGTATTTGTACGAATTCATACAAATATCTGATATGAATGAATACTTATCCGATATGTACGAAATGAACACATACGTATCCGATACATATCTGATACATATCCTGTAACATATCTGCTCTGTAAGGGTCAAATCTGACCTGAATCCACTTTTAATCCTCTCTCAATCCATGTCAAACACAATCTGGATCCGTTGCAGATGTGACTGGCACAGCCAGTTTCCCGGTTCCCCAGTTTAATGAATTTCTGAACTATTAATATTTCTGCAAATGTTAATGTACAAATGTCATAACAGTCAATTTGTGTACAAATGTCCGAATTTGGACAAATTTGTATGAATAACAAATGTTACGAATATTCATGCACATCCCCCACTGGGGACTCTTGACTGATTTACTACAAGAATTGGGAATTACAACTGCCGGATTTACTAATATTATACAGAAGAGGACAGCCAGGAGAAGAAAAAATCAGTAATTGGAAGCATTAAAGAGGAGAGACAAAATGAAGAGTCAGAAGAATGGAGGAAGGGATTTATAATCAATAACTGAGTGAATATAAATGTATGAGAAATCCCATTTTGGGAATTTAGAAGTTTTATGCTTGTATTATAAAATAAAATACGAAAAAAAGAAAAGCAAGAGAGATTCAGAAGTGCAGATCTAAAGTCTGCTCATTGTGTACTATAGTAGTCAGTGCAAGAGTGATGAAACCACTTACAATTTTAAAGTCTTTTGTACTAAGTCCCACCTCATACATATAATTCTTTTGAAACAAATAAATTGGTTAGCATCATAAAAGAACTTAAAGGAAGGAGAGTGAATTTTCTTATTTCACAAAAATGTTGGGGGTAAACTAAAGGGACTATTGCTCTTTGCGGAGACAGGTTAATCCTTGCACATACCTTAAAGGCTGCTGCTAAACACTTCATGAAACATACTCATACCGAGAATATCATGCTGGAAAGGAAAATCCATGTTTGCAGAAGATGGGGATATGTGACAAACAAATGGCCAGGCCCCTTGACCAGCGACACCTGTTTCAGCACGCAAACTGATGACAATGTTGACATATAAATGGTTTTGTGATTTACAGATCAATTGTATTGCACATATAGAAAACATACTGTAAACTCTTGCAACATAAATTTGCCCTGAATATTCTATAAAATCTTGCAAGAAATAAAAAAGATAATTAAGCCACCTCTTACTGCATTAGGATTGTAACATTTCTTAGCATATGTTTTACAATTTTATTTATTTATTTATTTATTTATTTATTTATTTATTTATTTATTCCTGCACTATACCCAAAGGTCTCAGGGCAAGTCCAGATAAAATCACTATAAAAGCAGATAAAATAAACTGACAAAAACAGTGATAGTGCCTGCATGTGGAGGTAATGCTGTTCTAACTGTTCTAATTGTAAACCACCCTGAGACTGTCAAGTATAGAACAGTATAAGAATGTTTTTTTAAAAAAATAAATACTTCTTGTTACCCTGGTAACACCAGCTATTAAACTGACTGAATCAATAGATCACATTTAAGAGCGATCACCTGGATGCCTATCACGTTTTCTGGTCAATTCCATGCAGGTTTAAAAATGCAATGAGCTATACTGATCCACTTCAAAATGGAACTATAAGGTACAGAAATTATAAGAGAGCCGCTTCATGAAAATACTTTAATGTGTCATATTGATTTAACTCTCTCCTTGCTACCAGTGTGAACAATCTAACCTTGGTAACCCAAGGCAACCTAGAAATCAATTGTTTCTGTGGAATGCTTGGACATGTTTTATAAGTTTAAAATCTCTATCTAAATATTACACAGAAGAGAACTTCCACTTTTAAAAAATATAATAAACTATAAATATACGTATCCAAAATAGAACAAGCAAATCATTTGGTAATGGCTGACAGGGAAAGCACAGGACTGATTTCAACAGGAATCGCATATAGTTCATCATGGATGGAAGAACAGCCCAGATCTGCTTCACCTATGTATTTTACCACATTAAAGCCTGAAGATATGTATTATATTTTTGGCCATATAATACCTAGTCCCCCTCAAAAAAATCCTGTGTCCTTTTTAAAATTTATTTTCCCAAAATATTCCTTGCAAAAACGCAAACATGTCTTATACACCAGTATAAGATGCAAAATATAATATTTAGAATGTATAACATGCCTCATTACATCAACAGGCATGCACTTACAGAAATCACACCTGCTGCTTGAGGCTACTTTTAGGACTTGTGCTAAACTTGGGAAACACAGGGAAGAACCTCAGGAAAATTACCACTGAAGTCAGATCATCACTTACAGATCTAAAATGTTTTATACTTTACAGATTTACACTTACAAAATGTAAAGAAAAAAACACACACTGATCTATGCTGAAATAACAAAAAAAGCACGAAGAATAAAGTATTATGTCTAAATCTCTAAAAATTATCCCAGGAATGCAGACACTCATGTCAACAGTTTCACTTTTAACTGAATTAGGTTGTAAAGCTAGATGCTGCTGTCTTTCACTCATTTCCAACTTTGTTTGTTATATTGTTTGCATAGAATATTCTATTGTGAATGTACTCTGGGTACCTTGTTAGGAAATAATAGATTTAATTAATGAATTCAGTGCATTCTTTTCAAAAAATATGCTAGCTAGCCAGCACACATACTTCAATCAGGGAAAGAAAATGATCAGATAATACGAAATGGCCAGCACTTCCTTCTGTAGTCTCCCTGGGTATTATTCTGGGGCAGTGGGAGAAAAGGCCAGCAGAACACCAATACAGAATAAAAGCCAAGCAAATTTCATTACTTTGGAGCCCTTGCAGTTGCTCGTAACTTGGATTTACGCACTGCAAATCCTTCGATCTGATTACCTCCAGTGATCACGTAAAACACTGGCTTTAAACTCTTTGCCTTAGTGATAAAACAGCCACTTTGATTCACAGTGACACAGTCGTAATAAAGTTTACTGTAAACGTACCTGTCCGCAGCCTGGGGCATTGCACACAAATGGCCTGTCGTCGCCCATATTTTTTCACAGTTCAGCTACAGGGAACAAAAGAGGGAAGGAGAGAGAAAATAATTAGAAAAGCTAAAATTACAAATGCCAAAGTGTTTTACAAAAATAAGGTTCACCACTAGAATTCTGGTACTTCTTTGAGAACATAAGGAGGTAGAAATTATTTCTGAAATCCTTCCTACCAGGACTGAGAAGGGTTAATAAAAAAAAATCCCCTAGGAAGATGCCATTATCAATGGAAATATCTAGAGGAAGTGGACAACCTTTGGAGTCTTTCTTAAAGTTGCTTAGAAGTACATGGATCCCTCTCCACATTAGTCTAATTACAAATAGAGGACCTGAAGTTGGAGATACTATAAATTGAGGAGTTGAAGGTTTTGTGTACTGACTCCACAGCACCGCTTCCAACTTTTAGCAAGCTTAGAGGATTGCAGTGGAGTGGACACAACGGAGTAGTTAAGCTTGTTATTTTGTGACACAAGATATATTCTTATACCCTCAGAGCCATAGCAACCATAATCCCCTTATTGCTAAAGGAAGGTAGGCCGACAGAGAACAGGCAGCTATTTGGGTTGGATCCTGAAGACATCAGTTTCAAGAGAGCATTCACCATCCTCCTATTAGGTTCGGTGGCAGTGCTTTCACAGATGACTGGAAACATGAAAAAACTTTCTGCCATAACAGGAGCCTGTCCATCACAATGGGAAACAAGCCATGAGGATTATACAGACAGTAGAAACAGCTTCCAGATACCACTGGAATAGCAAACAACCATAAAAGTTGGGAAACTATGAAAATATTCCAAAATACTTGTCTTCAGAAGCATTTCCTGAGTGTACCCTACTCTTATTTATAAACCCTCTGTATACAACACCTACTCCTTCTGCAATGAGCTGATGGACAGATGCAACCCATTCATTTTCCCAGGGAGGGGTGGACACACTTGGAAGCTACAGGAAGATGTAATAAAAAGGTATAAAAAGCCAAGCAGTGAGAAAAGTCTCTGTTGGTCTCCATTTGTAACTCTAATTCATAGGATAAAATAGCTGGATGAACTTATAATGCTATGAACTCTTATCATCCTTATTTACCTCAACATCACAAAACAAATGAATAAATTCATAACAAAGAAACAAAGCTACGCATAAAGCTCAAGGAAATAAATCCAAGCCCTTTTGATGCATGTATGATATTTTCAGTGGGAGAAAGTTAAAAATGTGTAATTAATTAAAGGACTATAGGAGTGGTGCTCCATTTTACAAGGCCATAATCTAGCTCCCTGGTGGTTAAGCTACAAGACTGATGGCAAGAGTTGTTTGTCACAACTACAAGCTAACAAAGCATCCATTCTATTAAGCTGTAAGTGAAGCTATTTTTATTAATAAGAAAAGGAGTAAATAAAAGAAACCCCTACTATGTAAATTACAGAAATGATAGCTCCATCCCCCATTGTTTTTTTTAATAGCAGAACTTTAAAAGCGGTAATAAAGCAGAGTTAATTTCTTCAGGGAATTTGCTGCATTGATAAACTGCAGCTGCTTACATTGCTTATAATCACCTCCTACTTCAAGGAGCTAAGTTACCCGGAGTATGTTGAAGGCAACCAATAATCACGGAGGATGACACCATTAATTCAGAAACACCAAAGTATTTTTTAAAAACATTTGTGGATTTTATTGTGATCCCCCTCCCTCTATTTTTAATCTGTGTGTGCATTTGCTTGAAGGGCAGTTTAAAAATCAGTATAACAAATGTCTTAGTTCTGCTTCACTTATAGATGCTCAGAACTTCTACCCTGTTATGACGGCAAGTAGTGTGCATATCTCAAGGTATAACAAACTATGAGATTTGCAGCCTAATAATGAGGAACCCAAAGATCTGGTGACCCATCTACCCCTGCCCTCATGTTTCAGAAATTCCCATTGAACCACTATGCTGCTAGGTGATCCTAATTATAGACATTGCCTCTCACCCTCACCTGCCTAACAAGACTGCAGTACAGCTAGAATGAAGAAAGAGCTAAAAGAAAAGAGACAGGATTCCAGCCACTTGGACAAGGAAACCTCAACATGCATAGCTTATTATGGAATTCTGAAATTCCATTTCCTATGGAACAAAGGTGCAGAAATTGTACTGCCTTTCAATCTGACCGCTTTAATCCTGCTCAGTCATAGCTGTTTACTTACAGGTCAATTCTTCTGGATTCATGGTGTACAGAGTGCCATCTCAAATTCTCTTTGAAACACCTACAAGGGCTATGTCCCTCTTACATAGGAATCAAATTTGTTAGGTGGAACAAATGTCAAACTAGGGGTGCAACTAAGAGAAGAACTGTTCTGGCTTTCAATGGTAGTTAAAAGGATCACTCAAGATGGAAACTACCATTTTGAGTCTCAGAACAAGAGGAAGTAAAGAGTTCCTGATTGCTGCTGCCTTCCCACAAACAAATATATTTAATTTTCAATGTGTGCCTACAGTATAATATATTCCAGTAGCTGACATCCATTTATTAGAATGAGTTTTTATTTGGGGGATTCATCTGCTCCAAGAGTTTGAATATCTGGAAAAAATATCAATCTTTGTCAATATTGTATGGTGGTACTGCTGGTGTTGTAACATATTACTGTCTGGAAAGCAGTTGAGCATCTTAATCTCTCACCCAAGCCAACAAGTGATTTTAAAATGGAGCACTGATACACTGTCAGTGTATTACTAAATGGCTTTAAAAAGTGTTAAGAGAAGATCACTGGCCTTTGATCAGACCATGCAAAGCATTTCTTAAAACAAAAACACACACATAGGATCATAATGTAGGATAACTACAGTCTCATTTTCCTAATACAAAAGCATATCAATTCACAATATCAATCCTAGCATCTGAATCCTAAGGTCTGAATTCAGTACAGAGTATTTCTCCTTAAAAGTTGTACCAAGTTTTTATTTCACTGATACAGTAAAGATACCGTTGACACTCCCTAGAAAACAGCTAAAATATTCACACTGGAATCGAGGAAAGTTATCAGGATAACATGGAAACAAAAAATGGATAACAGAACAATGTGTGTAATTCTTATCTTTGTCCATTAGGCTGCATTATCATCATGAAAAACTCAGCTCTTTCCACTCATTCCTGTTTCCATCCCAACATGCAAGAGGCATTCACTGTTGTTAAAACACACAGTTTGGCTACATAAAAAGAAATCAGATGGCAAATAACACAGCTGACAAAGGTTGTGATGCAGGATGGGGGCATGGTCCTTGGAGAATCCTGTGAAACAGGTGAGGATACACGTTCCGGCCAAAGGTTCCTACTGTTTATTGGGCTAAGGAGTTCTACCCCAACATTCAAGTACCTCAAACACATAAATATAATGGGAACTGTCCAACAGCTGATTTTTAATACCCTCATAGCTTCCAGCCCTGAAAATCAAAAGTTCAGTGGTAGAACCTTTTGAAAATTTGAGTGTGCTCCCTGATTTTTAACCATTAATAGTAATGAAGGGTTTTAAATCCTCACTTCCAGTAGCTTGAATAAGATTCCCCCATCATATAAAATGCTAGAATCATCTTCTTAGATAGAACGGCTTAAAAAACGAAATGTTGCTAACTATGCAATACTTCCTTACTGCTTTACTACAGAAATTAAAAGCTAGTTTGAAATCTACAATAATCTACACCAGTGATGGCCAACCAAGCCCTTTTGGGTGACACACATGGTCACCCTGGCACCTGGGCGTGTAGTGCTTGCTTGTTCTTGAAGTGTATGAAATACCAACTTTCAATTGAATATTAGCAAACGAAATTCAGCAACAAAAGTCACTAATGTAAAGAATTATTTGTTTTTGCTTTTAATAAAATACATATATCAAAAGTATAACTTTTTTACTAGAGCTACAAATATCACAAAATTATGGATATTTCTACATGTGACACAGCACCTGAGTTAAGCTGGGTTTTCTTGCGAATTTTGACACACTGAGCTCAAAAGGTTCGCCATCACTGACCTACACTATATCATGATGGGTTTCACAGAGGCAAACTCAAAGCTCATGACCTGTCCCACTCTTCTCACAGCATGGCTGGGGGGAACAGTCCAGAATCTTTCACTTTTAAATTTGTTTAACCACAGTTCAGGAAATCATCCAAACCCAAAAGACTGTGGCTAGCTTAAACTATGGCTTATCCTATATAAACACATTTATTTGCTTACTGTTTGGGTTTTTTTTTTTAGACTTGTAAACCATCCTTCACCTTATCTCTAGGAAGATATTAAAAACAACTGAAATAGAATAAAAGATTAATGATAATTATTATCTAAATCAATACAATAAAATTACCAATAAAAAAACCTAAAACTTGTAAAACAAACCTCAAACTATATACAACATGATAGAATGTCATCTTAATGACCAAAGATTTGGCTGAAAAAAAGACATCTTAACCAGGAACCTGGTGGCCTTTAGAAGGCCCTCTCTACTTTGCCCTTAAGCCTCAGTTCGTGACCAGGTGAGTGAGTTTTATATACAGACAAATCTACATCAGAGAAGGTTATTTACATCATCACACATAGATGTTAACAACCTGAATTAGGCTATGGATGCTTTTCAACTGTCACTAGAAGTACCCATTTATAATAAATGGGTACTTCTAGTGACAGTGGAAAAACACCCTATGTAACAAACGTGCAGAATATTCTGCAACTGGCCAGAATACTCACCAGCAGCTTATTAACTATAAGCAAAATTTAGAGTCTGGGCAACATGACTCCTTGCACACCCAAAATGGAAATAAAAGCTTCCAATTTCCAGTTTAATGTTTCTCTGAAGAATGGAAGGGCATGGAAGCAAGGGGCTCACTCAGACTCATTTCTATTAGGAATCACTATCATTCATCATAATCAGATTCACCCCAAATACAGAAGTCTTTACAAGTGAAAAAACAAAATAGCTCTCAAACCCGCACCCCCGCCCCAATCCTCAGCTGTAGAGTTTACACAAATCTGCAATAAGCTAAGTCAGGTCATGGTTTATCAGTTCACTGCAGGTGTTTTTTTCTTGTCTGTTATGCCAAATACCGTGGCTGGTATATTTATTCTAAAAACTGCTACAAATAAGAACTGCAATAATTTTGTTATCTATTCACACAAAAGGAAGGATTGTAGGTAGTTACAAGGGCATTGGTTTTGTGAGCTGAAGGCTCCAGCTTCAATCCCTAGTATCACCCTCAGGGAGACTGTTGCCAAGAAAACTGACTAGATGTATATATTTAGACATCAACTTAAGGACATTTTTGCCTTTACTCCACTACATTTTGCATTTTTCCATTCTGAGCTTAACAGTAACACCAGGTAAAACAGGAAAATTACACTATTCAAATCCAGGCAGAATTGTTCCTTGATTTGGGAAGGCTCACTTAAATAAAGCCAGAGAAAGCCTATTTTATACCACCGCACAAATTAATGCAGGAAAAATTTATAAAGGCATCATCTGTTTAAAAAAGGAGAGCTGCTGGAAGGTAACCATTTCTTCTTTCAAACTTCTTTATATAGGAGAACTGTTAGTCTTCAACATAAAAAAGTAATATCCATCTATGAGCAGGAAGACATAAAGTTGTTACTTAACTCTATAGTTACGTTCCTGAAAACTGCAACATTAAATGTAACAAACCCATTTTCCATATAGAAAATAGATAACAATAGCACCCAGGTTTCACTCATACACCACCTAACAATATTTAAGCAAAGGCAAATATAAAAACACAACACTGCATTCAAGTGTTGAAAAATGATGCTCTTTGGGATAACTTTAAACAAACATTTATTGTATATTTATTCCACCTTATGGGCCACCTTTCCTGACACCTTCACATATGAGTGTGCTGGAACCACATGAATCAACAGCAAAAGTCTGTCGTGAAACAGCTTTAAAGGCTAAGCTTTGAAAAGAAATATCAAAAGCATTCTCTATGCCATGTTGGGAGGCTTCTATTTAAATGATCCACAACATATGTAACATAATTTATATGCACTCAGTCAGATTCTATCAAACATAATCTGATTAAACAGATTCAATCAATGAAGATTAATTTCAGTAACCAACAAGATTATGGAGATTTAGAAATCCACAAGGTTGTCCCCACATAACTGAATCATTTTAAGTTGTTTCCATCTAGCTGGTTTGACACTACAATAAGGAACCATAGACAGAGATCATCACAGAGATTCTTTAAATAAACTGCCACTTCTATCGAGGTAAAGGTTCTAATCCTAACAGATATGTACTTTTCCCAGCTATTTAGGATATTTTATTGCTACTAATTTAGCCCTTCTGATATTTTACTGACAAAACAAAAAACTGCAGTATGACACAAACTGGACATGAGCAACGTTAACCCCCCCAAAAGAAGTAGTTCTTCTTCATACAAAAGATAGAATTTTCTCTGACAATGGTAAAGTGAATAAGATGTGTTTGGGGGATATCAGAAGTCTCCTCACTTTCCAATCTCCCCTGATAAAAATAAATGCATGCTCAATCAAGCTTGAATCCTAGTGACTATATGGACAAATACATGGGCTGAATCCCCATTCAAGGTTTATAACACTTTGAAAATGGTTTGGATGTCCTTTGGCCCCATTCAAATATAGATTCCTGGATTTTCTGAGGAGTAAATAGCCAAAATTCACTTTAAAAAACTCCTCGGAGAAACAGCTCTCACTCCCGGTTTTGCCGCTATCCCACTTTATTTTTGCCTAGTGGGAATGCTACTGAATTATTTGGGGTGGGGATATGTCCTTTTGGCCAATGCCTGACAGATGTGGGTGGGAGTTCCCCCCCCTCGCCCTGCCTGCTCTGAACACGATTGCAAGATGAAAAAGAAAGTGTCAAAATTCTTGCTCATTTAAAACTCAAGCCTCAAGCCATTATATTATTGCAAACCTCACAGATACAGAAAGAGAAAGAGCTGTCAGGTCTCCATTAGAATTTGCAATGTCAGTCTTCCTGTTTAAGTGCAAACAGGAAGAACTGGCAGGGAGGGAGATTCCAGCTGAAAAGGAAAGTGTGAAATTGCTTTGTTCTTTTGCTTAGCTGTTTCTACCAGGCAAGACGTTAGAATCTCCATTCTAACATTAATCAGGGGCAGGTTTACAGGGTTTGGATCCCCACCCCATAAAGTCAGGGTATGATGCAAAAGAGAGAAGGGAGCCCCCCCCCCCGTAAATCCACATAAAAAGCCATAAATGGGGACATGAAAAATGGACTAACTAAATTAATACAGATTTAAAACAATAAAATAGTCCAATGGGAACTCAGCCTAAGAGTTTTCTTTTCCGCAATATCAAAATCAGACACACTGTAAGAGAGAAAGTATAGCTGAAATTTAAAAGCTAGTTTCCATGAGGTCAGTTAAAATCTCCAAATGGAAGTGTCTACGCTTGCAAATCCTTGGAGGAAGCACTAATGACTGAAAATATAAAAAACAAAAATAAAGTTCCAGCGCCTTATCACTTTATATTATTAGGCATTCCTAGAGGAAAACACAGAACATGAAGATGAACATTAGAACCTCTGACACAACTCACCCAAAGTACTGAACAAAAGATGTAGAAAAATACAACAGCATTACAAAAATAAAAGATATATACACCATGTGCTTCCTAGGAACAAAATGGGCTAGGTAAATTCCGACAGATCCAAAGACATATGGCTTGGAGAAAACACAACTGCACTCAGCCTTAAGGTTCCAGAAGGCTACAGGATGTACATTTGATATGGGTATGCCCTGCTAAAGGCTTTCCTCCTTCCCATCCTAGAATTCCAAGAAATTAGTGGATCTCACCCACAGTTCAATTATTTTGATACAACCAGGTATTTATGCCACTTCTCTAATCAGTTGTTGTCTTCTGAACCAGAGAGCAGCAAGGAGGACTAACACACACCCAGTCAGATTGTTTCTAAAGAAGCAGATAAAACAGAGAGCCTTTTCACACTTACCTTGGTATCTCATGCAAGGGAACCTCTGGTACGGAGGATCTGCATTTCATGGAGCCATTTCTTTACCAGAAACGGCTCCACACATGCCAGAACACCCCCATTACCATACATGCATGGAGTAGTTAAAACTGCTAGTAAAACCCTGCATACTCCTCCTACACTTCTTCCAGGTGGAACACGTGCATGCTGGGGGAGCATGTGATCAGCGGGACAAGTGCAATTACATGCTGCATCACTGATTGCCTCAGCAACAGTATGCCATCACTGGGGCTCTATGATGGCTGCCATAACGGTATCCATTCACACTATGTTTTGAATGGTTTGGGTGTCCTATAATTACTGCAACTTCACACAGTTCACTTCAAACCCATTCTGGACTTCCCACAAATAACTGCAACTGCACTAAGCACACTCTGCATTGCAGCAGAGCTGATCATGTATGTATCCTCTGAAAGTTCCTAGGGATTATAAGACCCTGAAAAAAAGAATTAAAACTGCCAGTGTTCTTTATTTAGTATTTAAACTGACATTGCTACTAATTTATCAAGTTGATGGTTTATTTGTTTGTTTAGAAAATAAAGCACAGAGAAATTATGAAATGTTTTTCATGGAAAGTTTCCTGCCCTACATTATTGGCCTAGAAATATATATGTGCAGCCATTTTGCTGAAACTAAGACCCTTTCTGCATTTGTCTGTCATTCCAAAACAAGAGGTTTCCTAGAATGCTTTATACCATACAGGACAAATGTTATCCTGGTCCAGATCCTTCTCAATGACTCCCTATGCAAGATTGTTCTGTTCACCTTGCCACTGTACATTTGACATGACATATGAGTGATGGGCCCTGGGCAAATTACTGGCAGGAGTCGGTGATGCCTTGGAGAGAGAGACAGTGTATGTACTGAATAGCTATGGTGTGCCCACATTGCCATCATGCTTAGAGTGAACTGGGATACTTAGAGAGAAATGAGTGCAGAAATGATCTAATGGTCTTCAACAGAGGATTCTATACATTACTGGAAATTTCAAAATTGAAGGAGAGATGGGATATAAACATACTAAACTAATATGTGGTAAGTAAAAATGATTTCCCTACCTGGTCATGATCCTATCACAGATTCATTTACAGGGAATTTCCATCAGTCAGAATTCAACAGCGTGAAATCAGAGATACTACTGTACCCTAAATGGAAGGAAACCAACTCATGTCTAAGCCATCTTCTGCACTGTTTATTTTCAGCCTTTATATACCCAGAGCCATCCTCAACCTTACTACTGCTGTTCAATAACATCTAGGGCACCAGACTGAAGCGGACACATCTAACGTTTCAGTTTCATTTCAGTCAAGCCACCAAACCAGTTTCTTTTCACTCAATGTGCCATGGACAGTACCCAAGCCAAAAAGATCATTAGGTGATCACTTGCATCTGCCTAGCCTACATTACAGGAAACTTGAAAGATGGGAATTTTTAGAGGTTCTTGGGGTAAGAATCAATCAATCAAATAAATAAAAGCATGCACACAACATTTATCCGCTTCTTTCTCCATTGTGACTCCATGATTCTTAAGCTCTACAGAAATGAACTGAAATACCCTCCTATAATATAGGGCTACAAGCAAGGTAAGGAAATAAGCAAAAGCACAGTAATTCTCTCTCCCCACCCCTCCAGCTAATACCATGTCAGAAAAAGAAACCCAATTCAACACTGAATATCAAGCTCTGTTTGAAAAAAGGTTCAAGGAATGTAAGTGCACTTCCAAATGGGACTTTCAAACCAACATTGCATTTATAGTAATAGTCTTTTTTCATTCCAAGAAAAACAACTGAGAATGTAACCAAAACACCATACTTCAAAGCAATGCATAAAAGGCTCTCCCCAGAAATTTTAGCTGTTACCTCTAGCTGGGCTGAGATATAGCTTAAGGAATCTTCAATAGGGCAATCTTTTGAAGAACTCCTTGTCAGCTGACCAATAAGAACTGGTGGGTATAACAGAAAGTTCCAGGGCATGTTACCAGTTCCCAGCAAATCAACTTACAAAATTGAAGTCAACAAAATAATATGTCGACAAAAATTCCATGAGCTCAGCAGGAAAAACTCTAAATTATGACCTAAAAATGTAAACCAAAACTACAAAACACACTGGTGGTGAAAAACCAATAGATGAGACAAAACAATTTAGCTCCATATTCATTAACAAATCCCTTGTAGAATTTTACACCAAATTATACAGCCAGCAAAACTGCTGCCGACAACCAATACTGACTGAAGTCAATATTACAAAATTAACAAGATATGACAAAAAATTCCAAATACTCTTACCACAGAACACAAGCTTAGGAAAAGCTTCTTTACATTAAAGGCAAACAAGCCTTTACTAAATTGTACTAAAATGTCAATAGCATTTCTCTCTTCTTTTGATTTATTTTCAAAACTTCTAGATGAAGTTAGCATAATGGAATCTTGTTCTCAGTCCATGGTCACATTTATCTTCCAACCTTTAAAAATTGCCCAAAACGTAGACTTATGTAGACTGTGGCCCAAGGCCTGCAGTAGTCTGTACCAGCATGCAGATAGCAGATCCGTATTCTGAGATATAAGCCACAATAAGGCCCAGTGCCCAAAGGTCCCACCACTATCCCACTGGCTATCAAAACATCCTGCCAGTATCACTCTTCAACACCATCTGTACTCTGTCTTAAAGCGAAGGACAACCTTAATCCGTAAATAAGGTATTAAACCAAGGCTTTAAAGATGAGGCCATTTCTGAAATTAATCAGGTAGGAAGAAGCTGGTAAGGCTGTTAAAGTGAACCCACAGGACCTCCAAGGCATCAAATGCCTTCCTACTACATTACATAGTATGAGGACATAATGAGTGAGAAATATGTAAGCCCTCAGCATAAGACAGGCTACCTGTTCTCTGTAAGCTAAGAAAACCACTAATTAGAATAAAGTTACACAAAATAAAGTTATGTCAAAAACGCAAGGACAAGGTACATCTTGTAGAGGCAATACAAATTGTCTCCAGTAAAAATGCAAAGAAGGATGTGAATGTTTTCTCTAAAAGAATACCACCCCTTAATATTTCAGAGGAAACGTTTTCAGAATCTTCATCCTTCTGAGGCACGCTATGTATGAAAGGGGTGGGGAAGGATTGCTCAGAAGCAGCCAACTCTACTAAAAGGAGCCTACCACAAAATGCTGTACCATCTGGAATCTAACTACAGGTAATCTTAAGTATCTGTAGTTCTGCACAAACCACTCTGACTTTCAAAAACATTGTGCAACATCCCATACAATGCAATGCACTTTACTCATAATGATGATAGAGAAGCATTCCTAATTGCCTCTCTGAACAGCAAAACCTTTCAGCCTTTAACAACTCATGATACTGATCTCTCTTTATTCCAAATTAGAAGTTTTGCTTTTAAAATCCACTCATGATACTCTCAGATTAGAACTCTGAACAATGGCAGTCAATTTCAGATTCTAACTTGTGGCTAATGTTAACCATGACTGTTCACGTAACACAATACAGCTTCTAATATAAAGTGATCTTGACAAGAGCTTATTCTTTTTATGTGTTATTTTAAAACTCAATGGAGTCACTAAAGCTGCTTGCATTAAGCATACAAAAACACTGCAAAGCATAATAGCTTGGATATGAAAAATCACAGATGGAAAGGTTTGTTAAGTGCACTTGTCAGTCCCCTGTATTCTTGAAACATGCCTCCAGAGGATCAGGGGGTTGTAACACACAGAACAGTACATTGGTCAATGCAACAGAGAGGCATCTAGTCCCAGACAAAATTCTTTGGGCTGATCTGGACAACCCTCCTACTGTCATCATGCTATGACCTATTCACATACTCTCAGAAATGCTTCCTGGAAAAAGGGGGAATGGAACAATGAATCCCTTTCCATTTGTAGGGCTTTTAGCATCTAAGTATGTCTATGTGTGCCCAATGATGTTATTAAGCATGGCCATCACACTTAAAGGTTTTTTTTTGTAAAATAAAAGCCACTGAAAAGGTACTACTTTTTGCAGATAACAATCTTACATTCCTCAATGGAGAAAACCAAGGTAATTGATTCTTGCCTACTCTTTTGTACATTCAACACCTTGTAACTATGTCTCCCTGATATTAGGTATCCCATTTGGGGGTTTGCTGTTTTCCTAAAATCCAGGTCAGTAACAGTTTTCTTCAACAGGATCTTAAGTATAACCCAGTTGCTAGATTTTACTGTCTTCATCCTACATCAAAGCACATAAAGGAAAACCAAGGCTATTTATGAAATCAGAATCCTTCCAAAATAGAAAAAAATATCTGTTCGGGTAGACCTTAATCATAAAAACCAAGGAAACAGTGTGCTTGATGTTCAGTCCCAGAAACTGGAAATAATCCAGATGCTGGCAAAGTTCACTGTGCTATAGGAAAATATATTTGGCACTCTATCCAAACAATATTTACAACATATATTGTGAAAAGGAAGCATCACTAATGTTCTTAATTTAATTCTCTAGATATGCTGGGTGAAGACGTTAGTGTGGATACAATGTTTCTGTTGTTAACGAGGAAATCCTATTTGAGGAAAACACGACAGCCAGCATCCCTAGTGCCTCTAATCTACAGTTAGTAGTCATTGCTCCTGGGGAAAGTGGGGGTAAGAGCAAATCTGAAAAAAAAAGAAAATGTTTCTTGTTGGCACTAGACTATTCAGATAGTCAGTTCACTGCCTGCCAAGCCAGTTTGTTGAGGTTACAATCACTTGACAAGCACTAAATGTACCACCTGGAAACTGTACCAGCTATCATGGGCCAGAAACATTTGCGTCTTTACAATCTGAAGTAGTGTTGTGATAGCTTCACTTGAGCACAGTACTACTTAGTGTGTTTACTGCCTAGCTTGTGCAAATATCCACCACCTTCCACCCAACAAAGCACTGTGTTTAATTCAGATCTGAAGCCAAGAATTTTCAACAGTTTTTAGGATGCTAACACTGTACATAGTTCCTATGCAGATTAACACTGGAGAGTATAAATGTTTTTCCTAACTGTGCTTAATCCAGATGAACTGAGACCCTACCAGAAAGAGAAAAATAATTCTCCCTGAAGTATTTACCATTCTCTACATTGGCAGGGAACACTTTATTATTTACTACTACGTATTTTACTGACAAGAGATTAAGCAACAACTAGTTGTAGCCAATATGTCAAAAAACAGCTTAGATCAGAGCGTTCCCACAAAAAAGTTGGTCAGTAAGCCCTTCCTAGCCCAGAAATGTTCCCTTTCTGGCCCTAAGAAATTGGAGAAACGCAATGCATTAAGGTTAAGTAATTTGTAGTTTTCATAATTTCCCCTCATTTAAAAATGAACTAATAAGTACTCAGTTTTGATGTAGCTCCAAAGGATACAGCAGCAAGAATTCTTTTAAGAATTATCAGCATTCTGTCAGCCGGGTAAAAATGATTTTAGTATTCCACCTCAAGTCTATTGTTATTGTATGTCCTATAGTTTTAGCTTTTACGGTTTAGTGCCCTGAGATGTTCAAGGATGGGCAGTATAAAAACTAAATTATAAATAAATCATGGTATGCAGAAAACATATGTTTTAATTCTTTGCTTCTATGGTTATAAAATCAGTAAATGCATTTTTCACACACCCCCAAAAGGCTTTAAAATCCAGACAGAAACTCAAATTAGACCTACCTGTCTGCCTGATTTCCAGAGATCACTGCACCTAGAGTGCTAAACAGAGAAAAAAGCAACCTTGAGATTATGATGCTAACATTTTAACACAAATCACAG
This sequence comes from Aspidoscelis marmoratus, assembly GCA_014337955.1. NCBI lineage: Eukaryota > Metazoa > Chordata > Lepidosauria > Squamata > Teiidae > Aspidoscelis > Aspidoscelis marmoratus. Next base: position 10,431,364 of record MTQE01002208.1, on the reverse strand, counting down.
GGTAAAATAACCAACTTCCAACATATTTTCAGACCCCTTCTATGGGTTAACTGTAACAATTATTTTATCAGTTCAGGTATACTTCCAAACCAAAACTTGCACAAACTGAGCAAACAATATTCACATTCTAGATACCTTGCATACATTTCCCATTTCAATTTGATAACTAATATGCTTCTCAATAAAAAACCTAATTTCTTAGCTCTCTACCATAAATGTAACATTTTAAAAGGGACAATCTTCCCAGCATTTAGGATTAGGGTTATAAAGTTGCATTGAACAGAAGGTTTTTTTGTTTGTTTTAAATTACTATGCTGCAAAAATGCATAATGGGTTCAACTAGCTGAGGCCATGGATAACGGGAAATGCCACTGCAAAACACATGAAAAGTACATTATAGCAAATGATATTACAGTTGCTCCAAGTAAGGACTGAAAATAAAGGACACCGTTCCTAAAAGTGAATAAAGGCCCTTTTTGCACTTACCTGCTGGAGATCAGATCAGTGGGTTTGGATAAGCATAGTCCACTGATTCAGATCAAAGAAGGCACCCGTCAGCAGTTCCAAACACAAAAGGTGGCTGTCTGCATGCCTCCCATATACTGAATCAGGTCACGCTGGTCCCTCTGGTATCTGGATTAAGGCCTCCCTTAATCCAGACCCCGTTCTGTCTCGTGTGGAGCTAGACCACCAAGGGCAGGGCCACCATGATTCACATTAACATGCAGACACGGAGATGCAGATGTGTACTAGCACAGAAAGGCTCTGTGCACAAAGGCCAAAGATTCATTTCTGAATTTTTACCATCACCATATTATGGAAACTGGAAGGACTAATACTTAAGCAGAAACCCAAATACTTTGGTCACATAATGGAAAGACAGCATTTGCTAGAAATGACCCTGATGCTGGGAAAGAATGAAGGCAAAAGCAGCAGTGCTGAGCTGGATAGACAGCGTCATGGAGAAAACAAACATGTGTTTGGGCAGACTCCAAGACAGAAGACAGGCCTGGCACACACCATCCATGGGATGATGAACAGCTGTACACAACTAAACAACAATAAAATTATGAGAACTGAATTGTCTGACTAGTTCAGTACATGAAACCTTTTGAGGCCATACAGCATACAGGTAAGTGAAGCATCTGAATCTTGCCATGTAAAGCATGATGACTCTAAATCCATCACTCATGTATCATAAAGAACAGGTGCTTATGGCTTTAACCTGAAGGAGGGAGGAGAACCTTGCCATCAGTCAGGGAGGGGTGGGATCTAGTGGTGGCGACCACTCAGCCCACCAGATGACTCTTCAGCCTGGATGGGCCCTGATAATTTGGAGTTACTTCCTTGCAAGACTGGATCGTTCTTGTCAGCTGCACTGGACTCCACTTGGTCTCAGCTACACCAGAGACCATAAAAGACAGCTGCTTATGCCTCCTGTAGGTGGTCTAGTGGTGGCAGCCTAGACCATTCTGCACTCTGGATGACTCTCCAGCCTGCCTAGGTGCAGACATCTTGGAGGTGATACTTTGTGAAACTGGGGCCTTTTATCAGCTGCTCTGGACTCCACTTGGCCTCAGCTGCCTCAATTTTTTATTTTATTTTTGTGTGTGAGTGAGTGTTTTGGCTTATTTAGCAATATTTTGTATCATGTGCAATTTTTATAATGTATATTTATTATAATGTTTTGGTCATTATTTTGCATTGTATGTTTTCTGTTTGTTGTAAACTGCCTTGGGCAAATTTTCTTTTGCCTTAATTTTCTGCTAGCTTACAAGTATTGCTAGATGGCAAGAAAGGACAGTTCAGTGTAGCTTCTGTGTTAATATTCTTTTACCATTAATTACCTCCGCCATAGCCAATCCATTCTACCATATTTCCTTTCATTACTGCATTGTGTAGAATTGCTAGGGAACGTGTGACTATAGTACAAGTTAAAATCTCATTTTGGAGGGCCCACCTGTCATTTTATACCTGGTATTTGACATCAGTTAAGTGACATTTAATCTAAAACTTTTAAAAATATTTAGGCTTGATATTTAATTCTTGCCAAACTTTGCTACTGATACTTATTTCATAAATCAAAGTGTAAAAAATGCAGAGTAACAGCAAATGAGCAACGTGTAAATATATAATTGGGGGAAACCTTACTTTGAAACCTTCAATGAAGCACAAAACTCCAACAGAAATCCCAAGAGTTTACAGCCTTACCTTATTTACATCCAATCAGTAGATCTCAATTCACTGAACCTACCAATCTGGAGGTAAGGACCGAATCAGCATCCTCTACATTACAGTGCCAATCTGGTCCAAGCCTCACAGCCACAAAGCCCAGAGGGCTTGGAGTGAAAGTTCTTAGCCTTCGGTTTTTGGGGGGATAGGGTGCTTTATGGCATATCACTGAGTAGCAGCCTCCCAACACCCTCGAAGGCTAAAAGGTTCTGCTCATCGCTCTGTGTGTGTGGGAGGGAGCTTTCTGGCAGTGGGCCATAGCAGCCCCAGTAACTCCATATCATGGAGGCTGTGGCATCTGCACCTCCATGATCTGAATTAAGGTCTTTAGTCTGGCTGCTGATCTGATTTACTGGGTCTACAACGGATCCAGATTAAAAACCTCTTAATCTGGATCTTTCTCCATCTTATGCAGATGAAGATGGAGCAATGGGGCAGGTGGGACCTCTTTGATCTGATGAGGAAGCACAGGACCTAGACCAGAGGCCCTTTGGTCTGGATCCAAAGGTAAGTGCAGAAACAGCCTACATTTATGATGGAGCTCTTCTCAGGGTCTCCCAGCTTCCTAACTAAAATAGCATCACTATCATACATTATGCACTACTTCCAGAATATTCACTCTGTTTGATAAACAGAATGGGCACTCATATAAGCACATGTGGAAAAGTAGCTGACAAATTGAGCCCTATATATGCTATGATCACATATCTAAATTATAGATTGCTGTGGCTGTACTTCCACCTGATTCTCAGTGGCACTTTGGAGTTAAAGTTCCATCATGGTGCATCCACCACAATTCAAAAGCAGGAAGTTAATGCTATTTAACCCAAAAGTAAATTTAGCCTTTCTTCTACAGTAAGGAAAAGAAAAAGGAACTTACTAAACCCTTTTCTAAACCCTTGGACAGAATGGCAAACACTCTGTCTACACACATACCTTTACGGCTAGTATGTCAAGACAGTGAAAGACACCCACTGAAGAAGAAATGGACAGAAAATAACAGATTTTTCTCCAAAATATTTCCCTCTCAAGGAAGTAGTAAATAGCTTTTATAACATCTAGAAACCATTAAGACAAAGTAATCGATAAGGATTAGGGAATGGTCATATGTAGAAGGATTAAGGAAGTTTTCAGAAACTGAGCAACAGGCTGGAAAATACACAGTACAGTACTGTAAGTGCAGACATAGGTTCAGCATAAAACCCCTGCAAAAATACTACAAAATCAGATGACCTCAATATGAAAACATTTTGTTTCACATATGGAAACCTTAGATTGTACGCCACTGGCAGGTTTTATACTTTATTTATTTTCTTTATTTAATGTTATTTTGTGTACAGTGCTGAGTACATGAACAGTGCTTTATAAATAAACTATAATAACAACAACAACAACATATTCTCTATGACATCACACAAAACGCAGCTAGCATGCTGAAAACAAACCAATGTATCTAAACCTTACAGAATGTATTCCCCACAGTGGTGTGTACAATATTTCATGATGTTTTGAGGGGGGTCTGCCAGGGCTTTCCCCATATCAACCTAACTCAGCCTGTGCAGAAGGCCCTCAGTTTCCACAACCCATGGTTTTCCCAAGGTGCAATTACTTGGGCAACATAGTAATATACAGTACCACAAAGCAGGGATATAAAAGGCAACTGTATCACTCTTCTAATAGATCATACCTTTTGAGAGCAGCAGCATTCACAAACATTTACAGGCACTGCTTGCTGTTTCTCTCCAGATATCCAAACTTTCATTTATAAATGCTACATATGCTCTCAGCCCAAGAGCTAAGAAGCCTTAACACTTATCCTCAAATTCAAACAAAGGCATTTTTTGGGGGGGTGGGGGGGAATCAATGTACAGTCACAGAACTCATATATCACAAGTCTTGCTTGCTTCCTCTTGCTAATCTTTATCTCCATATAACATTTACAAACTTTTTAGTAACTATAAAACAGGTAAAAGTAGATACATTCGTCCCTTCTCTTTTAAGACACCCATTTATTCCTTATGAAGTGCACCAGAGCACTCAATGCAAAATCACATGTGAATATATTACATTGCATATGTTAACTTACAGTTTTGGCTGGGAGAATAACAGGTTGCAATTATATTTTTGATTCACTGTAATTCCACAGACAGATAACTGCTAATTTTTTAAACCATACAGAAAACTAACAGAGAAAAAGTACTAACAGGAGACTTTTTTAAGGATTAGGTAATCTCTTATTCATTGGTTCATTTTTCTCTTTTTTACAGTCACTTAGTATTTTACCGTTGTTTTATTGTTCTATTGTTTTATTTTGTATACTGTCCTGAAACTGCAGTGAAGGAGAATATAGAAATCCCATAACAAAGAAAATACAGATTGTTATTCAAGGCCTTGACAATCCCTTAGAAATATTGAAACCTGAGACCACCCGTTACTTCATATGGTCTGTTTTCAAATTGAGTTCTAAATTAATCTCTGAAAGAAGTTCTCCAAACAAATTTACTCCCTTTTCATAGGAATCTTCTACTTTCGTGATTGACAGACGTAGTCCTGAAGTGTTGTAAAACCACAGGCCTCCAAAGGGATTTTAAAATTATATAACCTCCTTCCTCCAAAACTCCTTAGGAATAAAACTCATTTGCTATGTGATAGGACAGGGGAGGAGCAAGGTCTCAGGTGCACCTTTCCCTGAGTTAAACTGTGTTTTGATCCACAGGAGATCAAAATGTTATTTGACACCATCAAAAAAGTAAGGTACTATTGCCACCTTCATCATCATTTCTAGTTTATTTGTATACAGTATGGTCAAGGCAGTTTACAAGCAACAATCAAACTACAGAAGTAAACACACTTTTGACAATATATATACTATAAAAAAATACAGTTAAATAAGGGGGAAAAACCTTTTGACTGAAAAATGCTAGGGACCAACCCTTCAGTCAATCTTTACTTCTGTTGTATCAATAGGTTGCCTTTTTAAAATTCTGAAGTTTTGTCTAAGGTAGAAATGTGCTGAACTGTGAACCAGTTTATCAGGTTCCTCTCCCCAAACCTAACCTCTAATTTTAGGTTCAGTTCAGGGGTGAGTCAAAATTTGTTGGGTTTGTTCTCTGGCTTATAAAAGTTTTGCAAAATGGTCACTGCAGCCTTTTGCAACTGCTACGGCCCCTTATAGAATCATGGGGGACACAAGGGGGTACTCAACTTTCTAAAGTGCAGCAACTGTAAAGGTCCATACGGATTCTTCAAAGTCTATTCACAAGATTTTTGCGGCTGTACTGGGACTTTATGATGCTGTAAAAGGCCCTGAAAGACTACAAAGAGGTCTTAGAAGACACAGAAACATCTGCTTTTCGCACTCTCCATCCCAAAAGATGCCTCACACCTCTTCCTGTAGCCATATAAAGGACCACCAGGGCCAAAAGAGACATTAGAGGGACAACTGTGCATTAGAGGGACAGCTGCATTTTCTCATCCCTCCTTGCTAAACCACAGGAACTAGAACCAGAACATCCCAGGCTGATGAAGCAGCTGGAGGTTGCCAAGGCATCAAGGTTCAGGTTCACACAAACTATCACCATTTTTAAATATTAAATATGTTTTAATAATACATTATATATTTTATCAGTTTGACTATTGTGACTTCTTGCCTTGGGATCTTATGAAGGGCAGAATAAAATTTCTTAAATAAATTCAGGACCTGATACAGGTAGGTTATCTTCTGAAGGAAACATAATAAAACATTCAGTATTTTACAAAGGTATGTAGCATCAGGGATTTTTGGCTTTCAGTCAAGCAAGTCAGTTTCTTCTGGGTTTTTTTGCACTTGTGCAGCTGTACTTGTATGAATTCTTGCTAGTCCTGGTTTTATACACAGTTAGAACCCTCTTTATCCTGCTTTGATTACTATGTTTTGCTACTGTGATTCTAGCAGCTTTACCATACATTGTCACTCTAGATCTGCTATGGAAAAAAAACAAGATGGAAGGCAATTCTAAATAATGACCATAATAATATAGTAAATGGCAACAGCTCAGTGACACAGGAGGTAGCAAGAAAGCAAAGGGTGGTGAGTTACAACCCTGGCATCTCCCTGGAAGCTTCAATATTTTTCTCTTTTACAAAGCCCAAATTAATACTTTTAGATAACTACTCTATATGCTGCAAAAAACTACTGGATTCATAAACATCTTAGAATCAAGTTATTACTGACCATAACAAAAATCCTATTCCTATAGCCATGCCAAATCCAGTATATTTACAATCTCCTATACAAACCCCAACAATCACTGCTATAGTAAATGCAAACATTTCAATAAACCATTTTTTCTCTTGCAGTTAGTTTATCTTCTCAGTGGTAGTTTTACATAGCTCTGTCAGTAACTACAGTAAATCAATGGCAACAAGAGTGTGGAAGGAAAACAGTTACACTCAAACAAGGGCCCAGTAGTAGGCATCTTGCTGCACCTTTACTGAACCCTTATAATCAATTAAATCAATCAATCCATTAATTATTTGCACTTTTATCCCACTTTATATCCAAAGGTCTCAGTGCAGTTCGTAATAAAATTTAAAAAACACATTTAAAATCAACTTACTAAATCAGCAATAGAAAGTGCCTGAAAGGGAAGAGTTTATTTCTTCATTCAAAGATTAGGGTAAAGATATTTGTCTTCATCAGGCGTCTGAACTGAATGCATACCATGAGGGGGCCTTACACACATCAGAAGGGAGATTGTTTCATAGCCTGGGAGCTATTGCCCTATCACATGTCCCCTATCTTTTTAACTTTTGTGGGTGATGAAACAGCCAAGAGGGCCTCACCAGCAGATCTTGGCACAGGCAGGTATATCTAAAACAACTTATATAGAAAGAACCCTTACCCGTGATTGCTTTTGGTGGGAGATGCAATGCTATTTCAAGGCCAACCTTCATATATGTTGATATTTATATTTACATATGAAAAGAACATAACAGTCTCGTTATTTGTGATTTTGTTAACTGTGGGTTTTGCTTATCTTTAAGAGAAAATTTGTCACCTTTCTTGCTATGTGCGATGCAAAGTGTGAAAACACTGTTGTCTGAGTTCCTTGCTATTCATGATACTTCATGTATTTTGATGGGAAAGAATCCTTGCAACTAGCAATGAACTACTTTACAAAGGCGGAGGACTTGCTGAAAGAAGAAAGTAGGATAAAAATAGTTTAGATTAGAAATTTTACACATTTACTTAAGACATTGCAAATAGGTTTGCCCTTCTCTCCAGTATCCAGTTCTAAAAATATTAGAGTTGACTCTTTGCTCTACTTTTTAATGTCTTAAATACAATAAAGTATAACTCTGATATTGATAGATCCTTCTCTACAATATATAATTCCTGTCTTCTATGGGAAATATAAATAAAAGCCTATATTTGGAGTTTGGAAAGTTATACCACTTGGAGAGGTCAGAGACTGTCAGATGCCTCTTTCAACAACTCTGGGCTCTCCATGGTTACTTTGGGGCAGGTGAGCCCTGTGTAAAAGGTTCAGGGAACTCACCTCTCCATAGAAGGCGGCTGCTGCCATTATTCATCCCTCTGAATGAGGCCACATCAAGCGTCTACATGCAGGCACAGAGAACCTCAATGCATCTGTGTGACATCAGAAATTTGTCATGTGCCATATATGCATCCCACAGTTTTTTCTTCCTACCATAAATATGTTACTCCTACAGAACAATCAAATCAGTTATGATGTGTCAGTATTCTCCATGCAAGTCCTAAAAAGGTAACGGAATCCTTTTCATCTTTTCTTTCATGTGTAGCTGACCCTATCAGTTGTTACAACCTCAGCATTCTCAATTAGAAGAAGCATCAGAACAATAATACATTAAAAATATTTTGACATTGCTGTACAGATTGAAGGCTTCAGGAAACCAAAACTTTCTCAAACCTCTAGGTTCCTTGGTTTTCCTGCTCTGGTAGAATGTACATTTGGGCACTACAGTAAAATAAAGTTAAAAATTAGACTTCAGCTATGATAACAATGAACCATCAGATCTGTAATTGTCAGTTACCAAGTAGAACTGAACAAACAGAAAAAGAAAATGGTTTCCCTTGTGCAAAAATGACAAAGCCTGTTTTAAAAATAACTGAATTCAAGGGCCACAGGGTTAATGTAAATTGAAACATTTTTCATCTGTATTCACACTTTCTGTACAAATGGGAGTCATTAAAAACAAAAATACTTGCAAATTGTATGAATGTATACCAAATATTTACATTTCACTATTTAATAATACATAGTACATGACCAGCAGGTACGTTTTCCTATACAGCTTCCCTCCTCACTTTCAGGCATTCTTGTTTTTAGTTGTGCTTTTTATAATTTATTTTTACTGCGTAACTTGCCCTGAGACCTATGGGTATAAGGCAGGATAAAAATATATACAAAATATAAAAATCAAATACAATTTGGAGGACTAAAATTCATTATTTAGGCTGCAACCTCTGATAATTATTTTTTAGGAATTAGAGGCTTACTCCATTTATGAATGTGAAAAATGTGGGTTTTTTAAATTTTAACATACATGAAAGAGACTACATTGCTAAGACAAATACTTTACTAAGGGTCCCTTATATAGCTCTGTTAACCAATGTAAGTCAATGATTGACAGAAGACCCAAACTACTACTACGTCAATGGTACTAGAGAGGTCAAATTGTATTACTGCAAATTTCTAGCTTTGTATTAATTACACATTTTACCAACCACATAAGAGCAAAAATGCCAGAGTGGAGAGGAGGCAGCAGGCTGGGCTCTGCCATCTTGCTCCCAGCAGCACCCCCCTCCTCCAACTGCCATCATCACAAGGCTGAGAACCATCTTGCCTGAGAAGAGTGGAGAAGAGGCAGCAGGCTGGGCTCTGCCATCTTGCTCCTAACAGTGCCCCCCCTCCTCCAACTGCTCCCATCACAAGATGGCAAAGAGACTATGGCAGCTGATCCACCAGTTGAGAAAATGTCTGGTCGAGCAGGGTGGGACTGAGTAGATGCCTGCTGACCATCTCTACCATCTTCCGGTTTGTCATCAATGAAGAGAAAATTCAAAAGTAAAGAGAATAAGAAAATTCCAGCAATAAGAAATGAACTGAAGAGTTGGATCTGAAGACCTCAAATGCTTGCTTTTTGCTGTTCCCTGTTCCCTCCCACACCATTTTCCTTTTGTTTCTCGTCTCTTTAGATTGTAAGCCTGAGGGCAGGGGCCTGTCTAAGATTAATATAACATTGTAACCCGCCCAGAGACCTTCAGGTATAGGGCGGGATAGAAATACAAATTAAATAAATAAATAAATAAAATATGCCCAACAAACCAATATTGATGACTTTAGTTCTTTTCTGTATCCAAACATTGGATGTAGTTTATCATGCTGCTCAATGACAGTAATTTGTCATTACTCCTTGCCTCCATTCAGGTACTAGAGTACAAATAATAAGTAAATCAAATAACATTTAAAGTAAATGACTAATCCTGAAAGTCTTAACCAATGGGTGGTGCGGGAAACCATCCTTCTAAGAACTGGCCTTATATTTTACAAAGGATTTTACAACTTGATCATTATTTGATCATTGCTGGGAAAAAGTGATGGGCTGGATATAGACCAGTAAACTGAAACTGAATCCAGACAAGTCAAGAAGTTCTGTTATGTCATGAGATACCACATCCAAGAAGATAAGCAGTAACCAATTCTGGACAGGTTGTCTAACCCCTTCCCCCCCCCTCCAAAAAAAAGGTACAAACTCAGAGGTGCTCTTAGGGCTTTTTTCCACTGACCTCCCTTAATCCGGATCTAAGCAATGGGTCCTTCAACTAATCTGGATCTATTAGATCCGAATTAATGGAGGTACCCGATGCATCCCCACAGGTAGTGCAGCACCCAATAGCAATGGGTGCTAGCCTGCCCACAGTGGAAATGCAGGTTTGGGGGAGAACAGGGGGTGCAATCTCTGTAGACGCTCTGGAGATTCTTCCAAGATTCTCCGAAGCGGTCTGCCGCAAACTTCAAAGATTCTCCGGAGCCTCTGACAAAGGTCCGTAGGATTGACATTGCTCTTGCATGGGGTCCTCCTTGGGGCCTGTGCTATTCTTTGGAGCTGGCTTCAGAGATTGGGCATAGGCTTTGGAGCTTTGGGTTTTGGGGCACCCTCCCATGGGTGTGTCCCCCTGGAGCCCCCCCCCAGACCCCATTGTCCAATCATGGTGGAAACATTCTCCGTATAATCCGGATTTGATGCCTGAAGACCCCATTGTAGACCCCATGGGTCTACAGGAAATATGGATTATAGATCCTGAAGGATCCATTCAATCTGGATTTTCCTAGAACTGGTGGAAACAAATGTGGCTCTAGTAGGGTCTGCAGTGGAAAGAGGGTCTTCCTGCTCTGAGCCTAATGGGTACTTAATGGGTATTCAGTGCTAGTGGAAACACTCACCTCCCCATGATTCACTGCTGTCACTTAAACCTCATGTAGCAGTGATATCCAGGAGCGCTTACCTCCAGTTCACTCTGGTTAATCAGCTCTGGCCTTTCTTGGACAGGAAAACTCTGGTAACCTCCAGACTAGACTACTGTAATATGCTGTACACAGAACTATCTTTAAGGATGGTCCTGAAGCTGGAACTAAGTGTAGAATGCACCAGCTTGGCTGTTGACAGGAATTTCTGGCCGGATGCACATCACACCAATCTTGAAAGAACTGCAATGGTTACCAATTTGCTACTGAGCCCGCTTCAAGGTGTTAGCACTGATATATAAAGCCTTAAATGGCTTGGGACCCAAATAACTGAAGGAGTGCCTTCTCCCATACTGACTTGCCTATGCCTTAACATCACAATATGAGGGCCTTCTTGTAGTTCAGAGGTACAAGGGGTTGCAGTATACAAAAGGACCTTTTCTGTTCAGACCCCCAGACTGTAGAATAGCTTCCTAGCAGTTGGAGCCTCAGTATCTGCTATCAGGGCTAATATGTATGCGTAAGGTTAATTTTACTTTAAAAGTGATTTTTTAATCACTCTTAGAAGTGTGTGAACTCTTATATCTTGTACTAGTAATCAGCTTACATTTCCACATGAACAAATAATTAGGAAATTCACTAATAATTTTTAACATAGCAGTTAACAAAAGGAATATAGCACCTAAGAGCACAACCCCAGGAAGCCATCAGCTCTAACTTCATCCTAGGGTGTTTTTCCACTGGCAGAAAGTACCCATTTTTGCACCCATTAAGGACCCATTTGGGTGTGAGCTGGATGACCCCATCTCCACCATGGCACCCATTTGGGACACATTTGTTTCCATCGCCACTGGGGAAATCCGGATCATATGGGTACATCTCAGCCTTTAATCCGGATTTTCTGTAGACCCCATTAATGCGGTCTACAATGGGGTCTTCAGCCAGAAAATCTGGATTAAAGGGAGCCTGTTTCCACAGGAAACAGGCAATGGGGTCTAGAGGAGGCTAGGGGAGGAGGCACCCATGGGGGGAGCCCCAAAACCTAGACTTTGAAGTCACTTCGAAGCCATTTCAAAGTTACTTCAAAGTTGCCTTTGGAGATTAGCAAAGGCTAGAAATCCCTTCTTAGAACAAAGGGACTGTTACCTTCAGGCATGGAAAGAGGTACATATTAATGAGGCTGACTCATCCTTGTTACCTTCAGACATGGAAAGAGGTACATATTAATGAGGCTGACTCAACCCTGCTCACAAGGAGCTAATTAATATGCAAGCTCTCACAAGGGGTTTGTCTTTGAAGCCTTTGCTAACCTCTGAAGGCACCTTCGGAGGGACTTCGGAGATTGCACCCCCTGTCCCCCAAAACACCTTGTGGGTCAATCCAGATTTGCAAATGGGTGCTCTGGTGTTTCCACAGCAGGGAAGCTAGCACCCATTGCTACTGGGTGCTAGACCATCTATGGAAACACCCTGGGTACTTCCCTTAATCCAAATCTACTAGATCCGGATTAAGGGAAGTCCCCATTCCTTAGATCTGGATCTTCTTAGATCCGGATTAAAGGAGTGCTGTGGAAAAACACCCCTAGACAACTAATGTCAAGGTGGCCTTATACAAACCATTCTTTAATCTGATTTGTTATAATGAGGTGGATAAGTTACAGTCCATAGAGCTGCTATTACAAAGCTCTTGAGTGAAACATCTGAAATGATCAAAGGAATGTCTGAGGGTAGAGGAGAAGGAAGAGCAAGTCTGGAAGATGTTCCATCAACTCCTATCAGTGACTCGACCTTACATTGCGTGAATGTGTTTTTATGTGCAATATCTGTAGTTTGCTTGTTACGTAAACCACTCTGGGACCTCTGCGTGATGAGTGGTACTGTATATAAATACAAATAATAAATATAATGAACATTTAAACAAGTGAAGCCAATACATGGATCTCAGGACCTATTTTTTGTGCTTAATAGAAAATAATTTTCTACATAATATAGAATGTAAAAAGAGCAAATCAGAGAGAGAACAACTGGAGATAAAGCACGGTCAAATCCACAGAAGAGGTGAGTTTTAAAAAAAGCTTTTACTTTTTTAAAAAAACCTTCAGAAAACTGATGTACAAGCTAACCAAAATCCAGTTTCAGTGTGGATATGAAAGAAAAGGGAACAATAAATTAAAACCACTTGCCATGAACTGGCCTACCACTCCACAAAATAATCCACCCCTTACACTCTCTAAATGTAATCAAGGATGCATCCAAGTTTGCACTCTGTTCATAACATGCAAGGGTAGGATGAGTATTCTTGTACATATTTTCAGCTCATCTGACAGCTATCCATACTAATATCCTGCATCCACACATTCAAAATTATCATGATAAAATTTCATGGGCCTCTGCATAAAATTTATCACCTCACCAACAAGTGATCAAGGACTGCCATCAAGCTTGACATGATTAGACAACTGCCAAGGCCACGGAATCTTAAGAAAACCTTCTGATGCCAAGTTATTCCTAACTAGCTGTCAAGGGAGACTAATAATCACCATTCTATCCTTTATGGTGTACTACAGCTGCAAACACCACAATATCTTATTTGCATCTACAGACAGCAAGTTCAGCACCACCAGCCAGTACCAGTGAAACAAAAGAGATGATTGCTCTACGTGTAAGCAAGGATCAGATGCGATCTTTACATATTTGAAATTACTTTCAGCATTTCTGGTACAGATGGCTGTTCTTCTAACTGCCATGTTGCTTACTGACAAAGCACATGGGAGAAAATGTAGACATCATCACTGCTTAATTGACAGCACAAACATATAAGCAAGCAGGCACTCCTTCCATTCATTCATGAAATCACTACAACTATACAGAATGAAATTCACTAGAGACGCTTCCAGGACTTTGGACAACCAGGCCGCATGTACCAAAAGTCAATAAAAAGAGCAGACACCTTCATGACCCAACAGAGTGTGGACAAGACTACCTACTAATACAGATCCCCAGTGGCTCCATCCTTAGCGGCCATCCTCTCTATTTGGAGATCAGCCTGCTCTGATCCCTGCTGTCACCTTCTGTAACAGTACCGACCTGTTTACTTCCCAAAGTGTCTTAATGAGGGAAATCATCCTCATTCACTGCTCCTGCTAGGTGCGCGGGACAGCCGAACCATCGTAAACCCCAAAGGAAACGGGCAATCAGAAACGACTGCTTTGGGATTGAATAAGCAAGTGGCAGTCACTGTCAGCGGTCCACCTGCTTCCTCTGGGAGACGCAGGGGCCACCACCACCGAGGCAGAACAGCAAAGGGGACTTCAAATGTTTCTACTACTTTGGACGTCCTGCGGGTAATGCCAGGGCTAATTCTCTCTCTCCCTCCAGGGACTCAGGCTGCCCCTGAGATCAGCACGAGGATGGAGAACGAGGCACTGAGCCACGAAGGGCGTGTTATCAAGCCCTCTGCAGCACGTGCAGGTATCCCAGTTGTTATCAAGCCACCAAGCCCTCCTGCCCGCCTCCTGCAAAAGCTAGCAAGCAAGCGTGCCTCACGCACTCGGTGCCAGCCCTCCCCAAGGGTCCACTTCTTCCATGCGGACGGGGCTTCCCCGCTGCACCAGCGTGATGCCCCTTCCCGCAAGCTACGTTTAACGACACGCATCCCGCTCCCACTTTAGGCCCCGAGCGCCCCCCGCCCGCACCGGTACCCACTTTTTCCAGTCCCGCGAGTCCATCCCCGCCCCTCCCCCGCTCCTGGGCACCGCCCGGCCGCCGGGCCCCTGCTCGAGAGCTTCTTCTTCCTCGCAGCCCTCCAGTCCCGCCCATCCTCGGAAGCCAGGGCGGACCGACGCTCGAGCGGCGCGCTGCCATTCGCCGCCATACCTGCCACTCGCCGATACGGGCAGCGCCGATTGGCGCGGCCCGGCTGCCAATCAACGAGAGGCAGACCCCCCCCCCTCCGCTGAAGTCTTGGAGGAGTTGGGTTTTCTTGAGGGGAGGGGAAAGGGAGGGGCGGAGTGAGAGAAGAAAAGTCAACGGCCGAACTTACCTCGGGACCGCAAAGGCGAGGGAGGCTAAGAGGATGGGACTTTGCCCCCGCTCCCCCCCCCACTCAGAGTCCAGCGCCCCTCCGCCTGGCGTCGGTACTAGCGGGACTCTCCCCCACTCTAGAGCTGCGGCCCCCAAGTCTCGCCGCGCTGAAGTGCCGCCCCCCTCCCTCCTCGCTGGCTGCGCTGTTGGGTTTCTCGCGAGGCTTGCGGAGAGGGCGAGGCGAAGGGCAGCTAAGCCAATAAGGGAGAGGGGGCGGGGCTAAGGAAATCAGGGGGCGTGGTTAAGGAAATCAGGGGGCAGTGACAGTCCGCCCGGTCACTTCCTGAAAGTGCCAAGGAGAAGTTTGGGTCTAGGGCGCGCTTCTCTGCCTGCGAGCCTTCCTGGTCCGGTCTGTTACTTCGACAGACGATGATCCAGTATTGGCTCAGTACAGCTGATCTCACGCCTTCCTGAAACCCAACAAAAAGTGGAGGGAAGAAACAAATCCCAGCAGAAATCGGTTAGCGCCAGTGGCGGTGGGAGCAGCTTTTCTGCAAAACTCCCACCGCTGAAGTCCGAAATCTGAGTTAGGAAGGACTCCCGATAAGGGGGGGGGGACGGGGACCCCGCTTTGCTTTTCCAGGAGAAGGAGGCGCCCAGAATATGCAGCAGCTGTCCTCATGCGCCCCGGAAGTTGTGTGCACCAAATATTCTACCGCCATCCTACCCTGCAAGGCAAAGCAGCTGCTGCAAGGCAAAGATGGTTTCGAAGAGGTGGAAGATTAGGGCCCTCTCGGCTAAATGGGAGATAAGTCTTCCCAAACGTGTCCCTCTGTTTAATAAACGAAGGTGCACGCCTTGTTGCATCTAATGAATCCCCCCACCCCACCCCACCCATGCGATCAAGTCCAGAGAATAAATGACCTATTTCAGCACTACTGAGATTTTGATGCAATAAGCAAGAGAAAATTGGAGAAGCTAGAAAGCATCAGTCTCTGTCCTGTTTGTGTGGGGAGGGGCATCAGAGACCACGTACCCAAGCTCAGCCAAAGCACAAGCCGTTACCATACCACCCCCTCCTACCTGGATAGTAAACGCCCAGGCTCTTGGCATGCATGTCGCTGGCTTACCCCCTTGCTCCCCTGCCTGCGCCTGGTTTTAAAAATATATAGCCCCATTCTGTAGCAACAGTTTCAAAATATCAGTCAGACCATGGGGACCTGGAGTAGTGTTGAGTTACCTGTTAGTTCTTGACTGTGAACTTGCTGCATTTAATCAATATGCTCCTGCTTCCAAAAATTTGAACGCTGACTGGTGTGTTTCTACAAGTGGCTAGGCCGATCAATAATATTAATCTGTTTGTACACTGAAATGTCGATCTCTTAAGCAGGGAACTTTCCCACCCTTGCAATTGTGTTGATTCCTAAGTGTGCAAATTTATGCACAGATTTAAGTGGGGTGGGATTGCTAGAGTCACAGAAGAACTACGTATCCTTAAGCAGTGAGAAGTCGCTCTCATCCTAGTACTGGACCATAGGTGCAGCCAACCTTGGTTTTACCTTGCAAAAGTGAACAAGCTGGCTAGAACTTGAATGGGAGACCCCTAGAAAATCTGAAAATCATTAGCTAAATTAGAAAGCTGGAAAACATCCGGATTAGAAGAAGACAGTGGGAAACCATTTCTCTATTGTTGTCAAGAAAGCTGCTTCTAACGGGGGGACCAAAGCAAGGATGTTTTTTTCTGTCAAGTGTAAAATAATGGTGCAGAGGAAGAGTAGCATAATGTGTTGCAACTGCTTCTGAGTTAGAGTGTACAAAGTTTGATAGTCATTGCTTGATCGTATTATGCAGTATTTTACTTTCAGTGAGATATACAGGGAACGTAAGGAGAACTACCTTGTCTTTCCTCTTCCCCATGACCATTAGGGCCTTGCAAACATTTTCACACCCTTTAATAGAGAACTGGAAAAAGGGAACAAACATTTAATGCAAGGGAAAACTTTTCATTAAATCTATATCTTTATTCTGAGGCAGGATATAGGCTAGGAGGTTTTTGAGAGGCATGGGATGTATTCAAAAATTCATTTAAAATGGCACAAAAATTGGACATAGATTGCCAGTATGGTGAGCTAACTGGGACATAAGATGGACCTAAGTAACCTGATGTGTATTGATAGCTCTATTTTTTGCTAACTTAAGCCAATAAACATCAGATTAACCCAAGCAGGAAATGTAATCTTCGGATTCCAATTTATCTGTAATGTGAACATTTCTCATTCTGACAGACCAGCTGTTGCCCAACTTCAGATCTTAGCTACACTCTTGGCCAGTGCAAAAAGATACGAAGCACATTTGGCACTTGGGTTTCACCTTATATTATTGCTCCATTAAAGCATTTCAGCAAAGTGAGAGGCAAGAATCTCCATGTATATGAAATCTAAAGTTTTAAGGGTATGAGAGGATAAATGATCTTGAACTATGATTTCCACTGTTGTAGCCATTTTGACTGGGGCTGATGGAAACCCCATAGCACTAAGAGGGCTACAAGTTCCCAATTCCTTCTCCTAGGAAAGCAGTTTATGGTCACCCCTTCTTACAACCAATGTCCCTGGTACTGGAAAGTCAAGCAGTCACAACAAGGTTGCTAAACATTTAACACTGTGACCACGATCCACCCAAAGAACTGGGCAAGTCAATAACAAGTACAGTACTTCTGAAATTCTGTGGAGCTAGATGGATTATTATAGATATCAGAATATTGTATTGCTTTTGCATTCATTCAAAACAATGAAGATATAGAGAACCAGGCTGATGAGGCCCAGGGACAGCAGCCACCTCAACATCGATAAAAACACAACTTCCATTTCCGACGCTGATGCCAAGAAAACCCTAAACCACAAGATGGCAAAGAGACTAAGGTGGGCTGATCTATCAGCTGAGAACATGTCTCCTCCTGAGGCCAAGCAGGGCAGGGCTGAGTAAACGCCAGCTTACCATCTCTACCATCATTCGGTTTAGTCATCAATGAAGAGAGAAAATTTGAAATAGAGAATATGAAAATTCCAGCAATCAGAAATGTTCCCTCTCACACCATTTTCCTTTTGTATCTTGTCTCTTTAGATTGTAGACAGGGACCTGTCTAAGATTAATATAATATTGTAACCCACCCTGAGACCTCCAGGTATAGGGCAGGATAGAAATACAAATAAGTAATTTCCAGAATTCCTTCCAAAGAGCTCAAGGCACCAAACCTCACCTCTATGAGGAAGACTAGGCTGAGAGGCAGTGACTGGTCCAAGATGACATAGTGAGCTTTCATGGCTGAGTAGGGATATGAACACTGGGTCTTTGAAGGATAGGAATAACAGTTCCTAGTCTCAGAGCCTGGGGGGTATTTTTCAGTGGTATGCTATGGTTCTACATCACAGAGGTATGGCATCTGTATACCTCCCTAAATCTAGAATAAGGCATTTGGTCTGGATGCAGACTCAATTAAAAGGTTCTATAATAGATCCTGATTAAGGGCCTCCTTAATCTGGACCTGAGTCTATATGCTGCAGTCAAAGCTGAACCAGCAGGGGTTGGGCCTCCTTGATCTGTATTAATTTGTGGATCAGGAGGCCGCTGATCTGGATTAAAAGGCTCCTTAATCCAGATCACCAGTGAGTGCAGAAAGGGCCAAGCACATCCAGGTTTTACTTTGACATTCTAAACAATATACAACAAAGGAACTCTTGAGCTGCAAACTTAGCATTTATTTTTTTATTTGAATGCCAAGAAGGAAGAATTATCTTCCATCTTAGCTGAAATTGCTGCCCATGGGATTTAAGTACAGAAAACTCTTTTTCTTTGAGTAGAAATACTGTACTTGTCATCACCATGCACTTATAGTATGCATAACATGTCTGGTCTTGGACTGAATACGTTTATTACTTACTTACGTATGCTTTAAAAATCAAGCAGAAAATTACTCAGGGTTTATATTCTAGGAAACTCAGTTAGGCTGCTTGACAGTGCTTTGTTTGTTTAATTTTTCAGGTTGTTAACTAACAGCCAATATGTACCTTAAATAAGTGTGATGGCCAGCTAACTTTTGGTATGATTCAGGCGTCTGCACCTTGCAGAGTGACCATTGCCACAGTGACTTGGCAACACGGAGTACAACCATGCCAGTGCTGCCCCACCCCAGGCGCTGTTTACCTGAAAGAGGTGCAAACAGAGCAGTTCTCTTTCCTAGTGCAAAAAGGCCCTACGTTACTAGTGAATTATGGGTTATTTGCTTTATACAAGATTCAAATGATTGATGTCATGCATATTGTCTTGATGTTTGCTAATTATTGTACAACTTGTTATGGCCTCTGGCTCACGCAATCAAATTATCATGTTACTACTCCGTTGGTAATGAAGATGTTACCAACATTACTAAATAATATACATATACAGTACAAATGTAGATGGAACTAATGTGCTGTGCTGAAAGGCCTTAGAAATATAGCAACCATAATGCACTATAGGCTGCATCTCCAACCCCCTCCCCGCACTGAAATCACATAAGCTACCAACTGGTAGCTGCCTCCATTCTGTGCTTCTCCACTACAATTCTCTGAATCCTTTACTAGTTCCTGTGCTTCCTTTCAGCAGCTCTCCCACCTTAACGTTGTCTTCTATCCCAGATAAATCTGTGAAGGTGGGAAGAGAGCCTTCTCTCCTCTTTGATGGTTGATGTTGGTTTCTAACCAGCCAGCAAGACCTTTCTGTGCCTTCTTATTCTTGGACAGCTAGTGGGAGTTACTCCTTTCAGGGACTGCTTTTGTGCTCCTTTCACTGCTGCGGTATCCTGGATGCTTGACCTGTCACAGGTATAGATAATATGCTCATGAGTTTCAGAGGCATGGCTTCTGCCTGTAGAGCCAAGAATCTATGCACGGTGCATGATGTCTTGTAGTGGCCTCCACCCTGATGAGGGATCCTCATAGTATGTAGTTAGGCATCTGTTGAAAACATACCTCTTTACTCTGGCCTTTACTCCGAGTGAACAGCATCCTCTCCCTGTGCAGTACTCGCACAGGAAATGGGGATATAAAACTGAGATCACCATCGCTACAAGGTGAGTGGCCTGAATGGAATAAGCTGAAACCTTTCTCTGTGGTGTCAAATACATATAATCCACGCCCAGTTATCAGATATGGGCAGGTAAAAGGATTATGAGCATGTGCGTAGTGGGAAACTATTCCCTTTCATTCACACTTCTTTGCAATCTACATACACCACCTAACTAATTGTATTAAAATTTAACTTGTTCCTCTATGGACTTTTTAAATGTCTCTGTTCTCTAAACTTGTTAAAACATTAGTACTCCATTGTCTGTAAGAACCAGTTTGCAGTCAGTAGGGCTTTTTTTTTAGGTGGTTCAGCAGTTGAAATATCAGAGTAGCAGGAAAACTATCAAAAATGTGATGTTAGATATAACTGTAAATGTAAACTCACTACTATTCCTGGCTGCTACAACTCAAAGGCCCACATCAGGGATGACTTTCGTGCCAGTGCCATTAAAGATCTCATTCAATCAAAGTGCTTCTCTCCCTCTCTTATCATATAGCTTAATACTAGTTTCTCCTTGATACTCACAAAACACATTTGCAAATATTCCAATGTAAACAAAGAAGAAGAATCTACTAAGCAAAGCAACAAAGATGAAGAATTAAGATTGCAAAAAGGGAATCTTAAGTCCGGCCACTTGGGTAATAATTTTTCCTAAATTCCATCATTCACAAAAAATCCTTACTCTTTTTAAACACAGAGTAGTTGCAAGGTGACCCATCTTGTATTCTCATTTAATGCTTTTTTGAGCACAGGAATATTTTAAATTTTGTCTCTTGTTTTCATCATTCTGAAGCCCAACAGAATGGTTCTATGCTGCCTTAGAATCAAATAACCTCATAGGGGAAAAGACAATAAGGAGCTAATTAATCAGACACAATCACATAAGCACCATCTTAACAATGTGTCATTGAAAGAAATAGACTCAAAATTGATAAAAGATTAAGCAAATGACAAGTAGGTATGTTGAATACTATCTGCTGCCATTTTTATTAATTAAATTTATGAACCATGGTGCTATTTAAACCATAGTGCTCTCTCTGCGTGCTAGTGAATGGGTTGTCAAATATCCCTGGGCTGAAGTCAGATTGAGAGAAGTTGATTAGATGATGGCCTAGAAAATGGCCCTAGCTTTCTTGTTTAAAAATGTACTGCTCCACTTTTTGGGTACAAAGAATAGATGTTTGTTCTTCCTTAACAAGGGTTATCAATGAACAAATTACAGTTTCTTCTAGAAGCACAGAGAAGCGGCTGGAGTTTGGAATGGCTGGAGTCCTTCCCATCTTTAGTTGCTTTCTGATATCCCTTGGGTCCATAGATCATAAAACATATGATGGCTACATTCTTGGATGTCCTGTCTTTCACTACTAGGGACTGTAGCTATAATGACCACGGTACAAGAAAAATCAACACCGGGAGCTGGAGTCCCAGTCTTCACCAAGATCAGTATTTTCTGAAAACGTTTTTGCTCCTTTAATATGACAGGCAGTATTTCAACTTTATGACGACCGGGATTACATCCAATAAAATAGCCCTTCCCACGTCTATTAATGGCACAGGAACCCTGCCAGGAAACATATGCAGTCAGGGAAAAGCCATAGTTGTTGTTGACATAGGTATAAGCAGAAGCAAGTCTACAGTTTCAAAAAAAAGTATTGCTGCTAATGCTGCCTGTTAATGGTCACTTTTCACAGAAATTTAATAGCTAAGCGGTTCTAACACAGAGATTATAGGATAAGCTTGATGCTAAGAAAGAGATTGATTCTGGTGGGCCTGCTGTTGAGAGAATGGGCATGGCTACTCAGAATTACTGGCACCCAGAAGTGTTCACTACTGAACCTGACTCGAGTGGAACAAAGCTTAGTATTACTTATTTGTGATTTCAGTAAGTCAACTTCATGGCCCAAGCCTTGTTTCAAAGAAAGCATATTTAAGATCAGCTGTGCTGTTTTGGTTTTTGGATTACACAGCAGACTGTGGTTGATCTAAACTGGAAGCAAAAGGTTCTAAAAACTTCCCTGTGGATTCTCTAGGAAAAATAGCAGAGAGTGCCAAGGATAAGCATAGGCTTAATGAACGTAATTATGGTTAAGCGTGACATCTGAATTAGATGAACAGGCCCATATTCTTTGTAGGGGGGATTCAAAACACAAACATACACCAATCAAACCTTCTGAAGGAGAAATGAGGCCAGGTCTTTTAGCCTTGAGAGGCGTTTTGCCTCAAGTAAAAAACCTGGAACCCAAATCACAGAAGTGGGTAGGGCAAAGATAACAATATATGAAAATTAAGAGAGAATACTAACTCCTTCCTCTTCTGTGTAATTATTAACTTAAAGTTTAGATTAAATTTTTGGTTTTCTCCTACATTTAGAAAGTTCAACACTTTGATATGGAAAACAAGCAGAGCATGTTACCTAACTTTGAAATAATCTCAGTTCATGAATGCTGGTAGACTGGGATATTTGCCATTTTGTTTCACTCTTCTGCTAGTGGGCTTAAGGTCAAAGAAACATGTGTAAACATGTAGGGCCAAAGAGTTGCATCTTGTGATTCAAGTCTGATTTGCAGAAATAAGCTAATGAAATTAATCTCCTTGTGCATGTCCCCATGGTAAGGATACCGCAAGGCGAATGTGAGAGTCCCCATGAAAAGCCCTAATTCAGGCTACATGAGGGACAAATGCCACAAATTCGCGTCAAACCCCTCCTTTTATAACTGTTCTTGCCCCAAATTACAGAGCAAGAATGGGTTATCCTGGGGGCATGGGGACACTCCCGGGATACGATCAAGCATTAACGGGCGGGGCTTTGCTGTCCCACCGCTAATGCTGCGATTGCAACTGTCTCCCCCTTACCTGAGTGCTTAATTGTCCAGGTAAGGGCTTGATTTACCCCAAACCATCGCCTGACAGCTGCCTTGCAGTCAGCTGAGCAACTGTCAAGCGAGTAGAGGGCCTGTCATATGCGCACGAGCAGAGCTCCACTTGATTAAAACAGACACAGCTTTCGCATCTGTTTTAATCATCTTACCAGAGCTCTGACTGTCGACGGCGTCTGAGCCAAAGCGCAGCTGCTGCTGCTGATGATGATGATGATGATTTTGCCGAAGGGGGTTTTGCTTGCACGCTCAGGAATGAGCAGGCTCGCCTCTCGGGCATGCTCATTCCCACTGAGTGAGCAAGTGAATGAGCAAGCGCTCCACCTCAATCAGCTGGCTGGGGACTAAGATTTGTGGAAAGTTGCTCTATGGAGTAGTCTTGGAATGCCAGGCTGAGATTGAGCACGCCCACTGAGGTGCCCCTTGGCTGTGCTCTGCGCAGAAAGGAAGCACCCTAGTCTTGGAGGCAGAAAGAAAGAAGGCAGTCAAAGTGGCACATCCAAGAAGAAAGCACCAAATCCTGGGCTGCTTGCTTCTTCCTCCGCTCACCCGCCCACCCAGGATCGGTCCCAGCAGCTTCCTGAAGTGAAGGCTCTGCTGCCTTGAATCTGCGCTGTCCTCAATTGCATGGGGACAGGTTAATGCAAACTACAATTCGCATTGCTGCTGCCCCGAATCCATCCCAAGGTAAACAAAGGCCCTGGGCACTTGCCCTTTGCCTTAATGAATATTAGTATTTGCTAATTGTAAAAATTAGATAATGGTAGAGCTTAGTGGTAGAGTAAACTACCTGGAAAATAAGAGGGTTGCCAGCTGGATCCCCAGCCTCTTCCTGAAAGCAGGCCATGGCAAACCACTTCTGTATCTCTGCCAAGAAAATTGCATAGAAGTGACTATGCAATCAATCAGAAGTTGACCAGGACTCTCTGGTATCTAACAGCTGTTCAAGGCAACAGGAGCATTTTTGAAAAGTGACAACCTAAAACTATGGAGAAGCAGAACGTAAAATTTCTAAAGGTTATTATTTTTCATAGCAGAGATAAAGGGCACACTTTATCACTAAATAATCAGACTCCTATAAAACAGGCTTCTACCAAGCTTCAACATCATTCCTGATTTTTTACTCCACCAGAACAAAATGCTAGGGTTTGATCTCTCTGAAGATCTAAGCGTAGTCTTAAACCTAAGTATTTGGTTTTTCTTTGCTGGCAGGAGAGAGGCTGCTATGGATCCATGCCCACATTCTTTGGGCTGGCTTGAGCTTGAAAGCAAGCCAGCTTGTCGTTTTCTGCCAAGCAAAGGGGGAAACCTTTCTTTGTTTCCAGCTGCCCTTCATAAGATAGACTTAAATGAATGGAAAACTAGGATCCAGAAGCTAATAAGAAGCATTCCTTTTGCCAAAGTCATTAGGTATCTTCTTACTAGTTGTACTGGAACAGGCCTTGCAATACAGAGATAAAATCCACAGTGGTCTCAAACCGCCACAATTTCCCAAGAGTTTTAAGACAGCTCCACATGGGTTTGGGAGGCAAACTTGCTTACATTACATTCAGTTTATTTATATAACCTCTAGCAGCACCATGGCAGACTTTGACTCAAAGGGAAAAGAAAAAGAACCCCAACTCAGCTAAATGTAACATGACTTCAGTGCCTGGCTCCTGAGCCAAGCACACATGCCAGTGTCAAAAGCAAAATGTCTGGAGTAAACTCAGGACTTTTAGGAGTTTATCCCAGGGACTGGAACTCTGTTACCTTCCAGATGTTTAATTTTATTTCTATCCTGCCCTATCCCCAAACGCCTCTGAGTGGGTTACAATAAAATCAATACAGATTTAGAAAAAAAAATTATCTTCACTCAGCCAGCATGGCTCATGATCAGGCATGAGGGGAGTTATAAGAGAGGACCACGGGAACACCACTGCTGGGAAAATAACACAAGCAGATGTTGAAGGCATGCCTACTGCTATGCATTGGACAGCACTAAGGGGAAGACTGCAGTATGGTGAAACAGGCAGCTTCACCCTAAATATATTTTGAGGGACAAGATGTATGCATGCTTTTGTTTGTTCCTGTCTTCCCAAAAGTGGTGAAGGGAATGCAAAGATGGCTGTCACACTGAGCATCCACTATGTCAATATTTTAAAAACAGGAACGCAACAAAAGTAAAAAAAAAAGTTTGATTGCAGGAAAACTAAAGCTGTGTTCAGACATAAGAAAAGGGGTGCCTCAGAGAGACAGCGTGTGGCCCTTGCGTTTTCAAGCCTTATCTAATCCTTTTCTAGGACAGGATGTTCAGGAGAGGGGCAGACTGGTCTGAGAATAATCTCACCGTGAAGGCATCTCTAAGCCACCTCAGAGATGCTTTTTTTATGCTGTGTCTGCCTAAGGCTGTGATCACATTTAAGATTTACTTTCAGAGTGAGAAAATACATCAGCAAAGTGACAAGCTATTTTTTTTAGCGTTAAATAACTCAGATAATTCACCTTTGGGATAGATATTGGGTGTTTTTCCACTTAGCACTAGAGTACCCTTTAAGGACCCATTAAGAACCCATTAAGGACCCTTAATGAATCCTTAATGGGTACTCTAGTGCTAGGGTTTATTTCCACTAGCACTAGAGTACCCATTAAAGACTCATTAAGGACCCATTAAGTACTAAGTGGAAAAACACGCAATGTGGAAAGTAAATTACTGGTCACTTTGCTGATGTGGTCTTTTGCTCTGAAAGTAGACTGAAGCTGGATTAAACCTTAGGTGTGACCACAGCCTTAGAGACATTCTTCATTTGTGGACAGAGGGAAGATTAGATAGCGAAGCTACAGTCTTTTAGATGCAGTTGGACTCCTAATTCCCATTTTGCTCCTGCCAGGATGTTGAGTGATATATTATTAAAGTTCAATGACATGAATTGCACTGTTAACCTAAGTATTTTACTTTCCATTGATTCATGCTTTACATCTCCCTTACAACCCAAGACTATCCTTTTCAGTCATAATGTTTGTACAGTTCAGATACGTAGAACTTGTTAGCATTCCCTTGATCATTTAACGCCACTTTTTATCACTGGACAGCCTGGCATCAGTAGTAGGTTTCCAAAACACAAGCACAACTGTAACAAACACCCAAGCTTAGCTGGTTGCCTAGCAGCTCCACCAGGAGATTGCCAGGACCAGCTGTGAATCTTTCAACAAGCAGAAACACTGATACAGGTCAGGCTCTGCTGAACTTTCAAAATAGTTTCCAGCCATTTGCTCACCCTGTGCAGTCATATTTGACTCATGTGTGTCAGATGAATGATTCCTAGCATGTGTCCTCTGCTAATGATAGATCTGGAAAAAGTGCAGAAAAGGGCAACTAAAAAAAAAGATCAGTCTATGTGCTTATATTCCCTTTGAGGAAAGCAATTAGAGTTTTAATTGACAAAAATGTGTTTTTTTGGTGGGAGAAGCAGGAAGGGAGGCAGATGTGGCTAAATTATAAATTAATCTGAGGACTTAAAACTTGGATAAAAAAAGCCAGTTGGCAGCAAATTCAAACTGACAGAAGAAGGCATTTTTCACATAGCTTTCTCTAACTCAAGAAATTCAGGCAGATGCTGTTTCAGTGGACGCTAGTTTAAAATGATTAAATATGTGCAGAGTTGGAACAAGGCACTTGTGAGCCCTAAGAATGCATTCAAAATTATGCTTTCTCTACTAATGTGAAGAACACAGTTTTGCTATTTTGTTTAATTTAAAATAACACTCCATGAAGCTTTTGGGATGTTGTAGATTGGTCACCTACGCTCCACAGCAGCTCTGCATCTGTGTTTCTGTTGTTTTTTGTATGCTTGCAGTTTAGGCTGAATTTTTTCAGAAAGATTATGCGTTTTGTTGTCCCCTTTTTCATTAGTTTTGTATGACAACAAAAACAAGGGTTGGCAGTACGCAGAGATGGATCTTAGCATGGTAAGCATTTGATTAGGAAGAATTTCAAACATGTCATTATTAATAGCAATTTTTAAAAAATCATTTCTCTCTCCCCACCTCTATTTTTCAGAATTCATAGGACCAGACTTCTGGTTAGGCAACCTGTTCTAATTACAAACTAACAGGTGGGGTAGTGGAGAACAAAGTCCAGATATTTGGTGCAGGGCACGATTTGCAGCAACATAACAAACGTGCCATAATAAGACTAGTACATCACATGGTGTTGTATGACTGGCTGTGTCCAGACTTGTTTCTACTGCACAGTGGAATGAGCTGTTATGATTAGAGTGTCACACACGACGATCGATGCATCGTCATGGCAGCTCATTATCCGATCACTACTGTGCACTTACCTTAATGCTGATTTAAGGACATTCACTGCGCAGTAGAAAAAAAATTCAAATCTTCCTGCCAAACTGGGCAGAACGGCGAGAAGAGACAATGAGAGGAGGAAGGACAGCTCAATTCTGGTTGGCTGCCTCATCCTGCATGACGGCGCACGTCTATTCAGCTCTCACAGCTTCCGAGGAGGAAGCTACAGAGCTGTTTTTTAGTTAGGACAAGCGGCAGTCGCTCCGCAGCAGGTAAGCTGCGCTTTTTTCTTTAACTGTGAGTTTAGTCTGCAAGTCTGAAGGCAGCCACTGTTTGCTACCATGACAGTGAAATTATTGGAGGCCAGCTGCTTGCCAAGAAATAAAAAGTACATGAGGAAACCAGAAAATATATACCAATATAGTACTTTATTTACTTGCTCCTTTGGGCCAGGAGGATTTGGTTAACAGATAGGCTCCCCCTATCTGTTACAAAACAATCAGTTCAGCATACACACTGGACTAAACACAGGTGGAGGAGAGGGGAGCACACAGCTAGCGGCAGATCTGTCTCGTTCACATTGCAAAAAGAATGAGGAATGCCACCATCAAACAGAACAGCCCCATGGCCTCAGAGAGTGCAAAACCCAGGATGGCGTAGGAGAAGAGCTGCTGCTTTAGAGAGGGATTTCTGTAACGGAAGGGAAAAGAACATTTAATACAGAACCATGTTGTCCAACAATATCCATCATCTATAGTAAAAATACCCTTTAATGATGCTTTTTCAAAAGCAGGTCCCACCGCAGCATTTACCTGTTACCGTTTCCTGCTCAGAATGGCAACAGCCTAACCAGGAAAACAATCACATTCCCTGACTTCTCAGCAATTGTTCAATATTCAATAGAGAGGTAGCTCAGAATGAGGAAAAAGAAAATAAAGAGGAAGCTAATATTGAAGCTACACCCAGAGAGGGAAGGGGGTCTAGCTCTGTGGTAATACAAACACTGCCTGGAATGCAGAGGGTTGCTGGTTCGATCCCCAGCCTCTCCTCAGAAGTAGGCAATGGAAAACTACTTCTGTATCTCTGCCATGAAAACTGCATAGAGGTGCCCATGGAGGAGCCCATACAGTCAACCACAAGTCAGCCATGAGTTGGCGGTACCCACAACAACAACATCAACATATGGAGAGAGAAATACTGAAGAGGAATTGAATAACCATGTTCCAAGTCATCAGCAATGCTGCTGCTGAACAAACAGCAACTAGAAGCAGAAGGTGCCAGGAAGACTTCTAGTTTAAAAACATGATGCCTGGAAAACTCCAGCCTATGCTGGTGATGTAAACGGGCATTTCATGAAATGAAATGAAAATGGTGGGCAGCAAAATAGTGTGGATTTTATATAAGAAGCTAGTTAATGGACAGCAATTTCTGCCTAGTGATCTAGGCCAGGCCTACACTTTGCCATTATTATTAGTATTTATTTATTTATTTATTTATTTATTTGTATTTCTATCCCGCCCTATACCCGAAGGTCTCAGGGCGGGTTACAATATTATATTAATCTTAGACAGGTCCCTGCCCTCAGGCTTACAATCTAAAGAGACAAGATACAAAAGGAAAATGGTGTGGGAGGGAACAGGGGTGCAGTGTATTGCAGTGTCCTGGTAACTGACCATCTGAGTGCAAACATCTGGGCTTGAGGAGCCTTCCAGCAGCATAAGGGCATATGGTTAGTTGCCCTGATGCTGTGATAACAGTCTTGTGAGAAGGTGTGGACCTGGTTCTGGTTTAAATGCAATCTATTTTCCGTCCAGTCTATTTTTCTAAAGTGTATGACCATTTACAAGCCTGTCAGGAACTGGTCCAATAGAATTTTGTCCTCCAAATGTTTCATTTTACAAACAGTGGGATGTTTGTTTGATCAGAAATGCTCTTTTCTTCCCACTTTGTTTCCAGCTGTAAGGTGCAGCACGCTCACTTGCTGTTCTGAGATACACAAGCACATCTACTTCCAAACCACTTCTAACTGAAAGTCCTAAATAACCGCACCTACCTGGCATAGCCAATTATGAGACTGCCAAATACGGTCCCGATGCCAGCACCAGAGCCAGCTACACCTACAGTAGCAGCACCAGCGCCAATAAATTTGGCAGCAGTATCAACATCCCTAGAAACAGTGCTAGTTTGGAACTCCCGGCGCAACACTGGCAAAAGCTCAGTCTGAGCGGCTGAATTGCAGCACACCTAGGAGGAACAAAGAAAATAAAGAGATTATAACTGAAAGCATAAGCAGGAGGTGGAGAGCCACTCCTTTAAAACAGTCAGCACTCCGGAACACTGCCAGCAGCAATCTGTACTGCTGATACATGTTGTCTTCACAGCAGGATTCTACTTCCAAGAAAGCCAGTATTTAATTTCAGTGTCATTTTCCAGATAACTGTTCTAGGGCACCATGAGGTTCCTGCAATGGATGAACAGTGATTAAGACTCTGGAGGCGGGGAAAGACCACTGACTCCTGGCTATGACTCAGTCCCAAAAGTGTTCTGCCACAAAGGAGTGTCAGATGTGCTGTTGGGTGCATACAGGTCATGCAAAGCAACTAAGCAGATCAGGTCATCACTTGCAAATGTAACAAGCAGGGATGTCTCAAAAAAGGAACGAAAACCAAACCAGGACAGTACAGAGGTTAGAGTATCAGACTACCATCAGACACGGAGTTTTACAACCCTATTCAGCCTTGGAGTTTACTAGGTGACAGAGGACTTAATCCACCAGATAGGGTTATTATACGAGGGAAGGTGATAAAATAGCACTTTTGCTGCCCTAGTCTCCCAAGAAGAACAATGTTACTTTTAAAATAAATAAATGATGTACTGATCTGCAAAGAACGCTTTGAAGCTAGGTAGTTTGGAAAACAAGAAACTTGGCATCGGTACTCTAATTCTATACACGGATAGATGTCAGTTTTTCAATTGACCAACTGAGGCTTGGTGAAAACTGTGATATGCCTGCAACAATAAGATGGAGTTCTCTAAGTCCACCCCCCTATATTTAGTGGAGGAAAGACTGCATGAACGGATGAACAAAAGATGTTCAGAAATCACTGCACCAAAAATTCAGTCTACAGCTTTAAAGACAGCCTTGTAGCACCCTGATGCCCCCTAGTGACTCACTAAAAATGATTTTTAAAAAATAAGGCACCATCCAGCACTGAGAATGCATAAATAGTCCAAAATGCCCGCCAAACTATTTCTTCCTTATTTTCTTCTTCTAATGAGTGTTGTATACAGGTGTCGTATATTTCCTTGGGCAGCCATTGCTTGCAAGGGAGATCCTGGATTCTTTCTTCCTTGAACGCAGCCAATAGACACTAAGCTATGCCATGCCAAATTTACCTCAGGTGTTCTGACCTCAGGTCGATTAAGCACAGAGGAAGAGAGAGGCCTGCAGAGCAGCCGGGAAGCATTCCTCACCTGTGAGAGGTAAAAGATGATAAAAGAAGATAAATGCTCTTTGACAATACCTGTACAGTGATTTCTTACTGTTTGGAAGGTATTGAATTTGAACATAGCCATCCATTAGATAACACTATGGTTTAGTTTCCACAAACCACTCTGAAGAGAAAAACTACATTAAGAACATAAGAGGAGACCTGCTGGATCAGGTCACAGCCCCTCTAGTCCAGCATCTTATCTCACACAATAGCCCACCAAACACTTTTGAGCTTCAAGCAGGAGACAAAGGCAAAACCTTCATTTCCTCTCAATTCCCTGCAAATGGCCTTGAGGGGCATCATGTCTGTATCTACAACCCGGAGGTTGTAATTATCACTTATGGGAGACTGAGGGTTGGGGAATCTGTCTACTAATGTAAGTCAATGGCACTGTATAAGGGCTACTCAGTTCACCTGTGTGGCATTGGCATTGCAGAGGGGTGGTCAAGCTCATTGGTTTAGGCCAAAGATGCCTCAGAGGCCAAATCACATTACCAAAAGCTTCTAAGATTGAGATTCACACCATTTTGGCAGAACCCAACCCTTGTGAATATAGAGGGACTACAGCATCACTTCTCTTTCAGGCTTACACCTACTGTTATAAGCGTCTTGAGCAACTTCTTTTTTGAAAAGCCCCCTTCACCATGCTTACAAAAGTAAGTTGAATTGGAATCATCTGGTCTTCAAGACAGTTGTCCAACGTCAAGAACTCCACCATCTCTTATACCAACTTAACTCTCAGGCCATTAAAAATGTAGCAGTTCATTGAAGTCTGGGCCCCTTTCATGTGCAAAAGTAAGTCAAGAATAAAAAATAATTTTGTATACTTTGTGCAGCCTGGTCACTCTCACTAATTATCATGTATAAGTAGCCAGCCTTAAATCACAATCTACTACCTTACTAACAAGTAAGGTTAAAACAACCCACAATCTCTGTTTGGAAATGACCCTAAGCTATTTCCTTCCTGGGCTATTTACCAAGTCAGAGTTTTCCAGCCATAGCTTACACCGTACGTAAAAGAACCCCGTAGAAATTGGCTTGAACTAAACAGCAGGTGCAATCTAAGCTGAGAGAACCTCTCCTTTATATTCAAGGAGATCTAGTAGCATGTTAGAGACTAACAAATAGAAATAAGTTGGTAAGTACAGGCATTTGTAGACTGAGGCCCTTCTTCACTGGACCTTATCCCAGATTATATTCCGGAACAGCTACCTTCATCTACATACTGGAGCAAACTACAGCAGACCGCACCCAGGCAGGTTTCTATTCCAGAATATAATCTGGAATAAGGCCCAGTGCAAGAAGGCAATATGCCTGTTTCATCATCCTACTAACTTCTTTTTGTCGGTTAGCCAAGGTGCTACTAGATCCCCTTTGCTTTCTGATCCAGACTAACATGGTTACTTCACTGAATTCTCTCCTATATGGCATTTTCCCACCACGATATTAGAAATCTTAACAAGTTACTTTTAACAGAGGACACCAGCATTGCAATGCATATTCTGCACAATTTAAAATGTTCAAAAACAGGATTACCCAGATCTGGCAACCTGTACAATCTAATGTCCATTAAGCAAATGTAAATTATGTTCTCTAGTTTGAATCATTTGTTCTGCTTCTGCAAGATAGGGCAGCCAGCTAGGCAACAAATAACAGCACTTCGGAAATATCCCTGCACACTGAGTACCAAGTATGTAAATAAATGGCTTTGCCCAGAGGGTTTTTTTTTTTAACTTAATAGCAAGATTTTGTTGCCCTTTCCTTTGGGCAGCTTACATGAGACATATTGAAACTTTGACAACTTGCAGCAGAAGTCAAAACACAATGTGTGAGCTAAAAGGACCTTGCACCACTTCATGGTATGTGAAGAACAGTAATGCGGAAGGAGATAGCAACCAGAGGCCTTTTCGCACTAGGCCTTTCGGAATGCGTGGAGGACATGCTGGGACAGAGCATTCGCTCCTCTGGGCCAGCAGTTCCGTCTGGAACTGCCCCAGCCTGTCCCAGAGCACCCTCAACGCGTTCCGGGTGTAGAGCACTTAATTGTGCTCTACACCCAGCCCAGCGTGTTCTGACCAGTCCCCAGTTGTTCTGCAGCTGTTCAGGGAGGGAAGCGTTCACACGCCTCCCTTGCTGACAGCTGGGGGACACACACACCACTGCTACTATTGGGCCGAAGTCAGCCCAAAAGCTGGCAGGCCCGCGCAGGCCTGTGTGGGTCCTGTCTACCGGGAGCATGTTTGCAGACCGAGGCCGATTGCACCCCGGGCCGGGCAAGGTGAGGCATTGTGGGCGTGGGGGGTGGAGGGTGGCTCACTCCTAGCTGCTGCAGTCGGGGGGACACCCAGTTCGGCTTCCCCTCGCCCATCTCCAGGGCGGGGAGAGGTCGGACCGTGGCTGTCCATGGACCGGGCGATGTGGGGTCTGTCGGTATAACAGGCCCACCCTGTCAGCGCTTTGGCTGGGCCCGGTATAACACCGGTATACCAGGCCTAGCTGAAGCACTGACAGGGTGGGCCCGGTATACCTATGGACCCCACATTGCCCGGCCCATCGGGGACAAGTGTCGGCCTCTGAGGGGCTCAGTCGCTTAGATCTAGGTGTCGGAGCCCAGCAGACACTCCCCGGGACCACCCCCCACCCCAGGCACCCACCCCCCGGCCCAGGGATGTGCGTCACGTGCACCTACCTTGTGGCGGTCCAGTTATGTAGTGGCCCGGCTCAGCTGGCACTGCGGTTTGTCTGCACGCAGCGAGGGCTGTGATTGGCCAGCCCACATGCGCAGCGCTGCGCACAGACGCACCGCAGCACCGGGTGAGCCGGGCTTTGTACCCAGACAGCCACAAGGTAGGTGCTGTGCATGCGTGTCCCGGGGCCAGGGGGTTGGGTGCTGGGGGGGGGGGTCCTGCCAGCTGTAGGGGACCCAATCTGGTCCCCTATAACATGCAAGAACCTGGGGAAGGGCCCTACCAGGTCTGCCCACCTCAGGGTCTTCCCTGACCCAATGGCGACCAGGCCTGGGAGGGTCATCCTGCCCTCGTCCCATCCTTTTCAGACTAGGATGCTCTGGGACACTTTCCCCATCTGCACCTAGGCAGGTAGGAATGCATCTACATGCCTCCGTGTGAATGGGGTAAGCGTCCCAGAGTGTCCTAGCCTAAGTGCACCCGTTTCGGCAGTAGTCCGAAAAGTCCTCAGGAGCTGAAAGTACATGGAGGGAGCCTTCCAGCCAACAGTCAATACTTGGCCATTCTGTAATTCTCAGAGATGTGCTGTTTCAAATATGGTCACCTTACAATTATACAGTGAGGGATACACGACTGTGGTTCAGTCAAAAGAAATAACGAAGTGCCTATTTTCATTACTCCATTCCATTAACTACTGAAAACATTTCTAAAGTTCAAACATATGGAGATTATGGTGAAAAGAAAATCCTGGTTTTCACTTTGTCAGCTGTGGCAACTCAGGACTGGGGAAAGCAATTGTGTTGTCACCTCTCCTGTCTTACTCATCATTGTTTGACCGGAACAACTTCGTCCCAATAGTTCTGAATGCAGAACACTGCTGGGAAGCTTAGGCTCTGCAATGGCAGTTGGGCCCTCTTGATATGAAGCAAGTGTGGCAAGATAGGAATCATAGTCCAACATTATCTGCAGGGCCACAAGTATTCCATCCCTGTGTTAGAAGGATGAATGGAAGGGCAAGGAAGCAAAGAGCACTTGACAAAGGGAGAGGAACCATCAAGTTAAATACCACCTGTTCTATAAGTACATGTCTCTCTTCCCTGATTTACTGTTCCAAAGTTATGTTCCTCAGATTTTACAGAGAATGGTTAAGTATGTTGCTTAAGGAAAGAACAGAAGTGGAAACTGGAAGAATCTGTAGAAGGTACAGATTTCAGGACAGTCCATATCCCATGCTTCATGGCAAAGTTAGAGGTATGTAGACTATTTTTCTGAACATTTTCACGAGCATGGGTAAATAATGATTTGAAAATGTATGTTTTATTAAAACAGGCAAGATTATAAATCTTTGTTACTCACAAGGGTGGGAGCAGAGCTGAACTTTGCACAGGCATACATGTTCAGGGATGCTGGGGTAGTCGCACACAACAGCTGGAAAAGAACCAAACATCACAACATTAGGAGAAAGAATATTCAGCACTCTTATTACTTGAAACCAATATAAACCTACCATATTTGGAAAGTCTGTGCTAAGGCACATTAATACATAATACCATAATCCAATGTACACCAAACTGAATACAAAAATGACCCTAGATACAAATAGTTTAATCAGACATTAGCTTTTGCTGTTCATCAAACAGGATATGTGAACAATGCTGCCGAGAAAACATTCTTGAGTGAATTAAGGCTACAACTATTACATCAGGGACCAGCTGTGTATCATGAACTGAATCGTGCTGTATCTTGAAGAGAAAAATGGTATAACATAGTTTTCAGAATCTGTATCATCAGGACTGGCTTTTGCATTAACATGTCTGTTAACATGCTAGTTTTCTTTATGTAGGTCCCAGGGAGTTTCAGATGAAGATCAGGCCTAGGACAAAGAATAATTATTACAGGAATTATATGCACAGTTAGGAGTACATTTGATTCCCGTAGTAAGGTTCTCTGGTCCAAGCTTATCTATCTTTACCCTGTACTCATACCAACTTTCACAAGAAGGAAAATGGCTGGCATTTGGGTGTTTGCTGTGAAAAAAGAATTGAAGGCTAACTTAACCCAGCTTTTTCCAGCTTGATGGCCTATGGGTGCACTTTCAAAATAAAGGTGGCAGATTCTTTTTTTTATTATTATTCTTTTTACAAATAGAAAACTAGCATGACTGAAAAAACTCAATCAGAAATTCTGAAGTCTATTAACTGTACATTTGAAATTTTAATGTGGTGGTGTATTCAAATGCAGGATCCTCTACTTCCTCTATGAAATAGCAAGTACACTTCCTCTAAAGTACAAAAGATGGTGATTCATATTCAAAAGAAAACAGAAAAATTGTTTAGTGGATGTATAAGGATTCCCTTTCCTCTATTTTTCTCTTTTTAGCAGCAGAAGGCAGTCTGGAACACAGTCTGCTTCTGGCAAGGCCTGTTCTATCAGTTAAACCAGCTGTGATTTAAAAGCCCATTAAATGAAAACTCAAATCAGAATGACATGATGATTATTACATTTCAAAGTCTGATGGAGATCCTCTTGCCTTTGATCATTAGTAGTTCTGAAGTACTGTCTCAATTGTCTGGTGGCATCCTGATGTGATGGGACACTTCCTCATAAAGCTAATCTTACAATAATTTCCACAGAGAACAGAGGTACCCACCCCAAATTTTATGTAAGCTAAGTCATTTACCGGAGTTTGAAAACTTTTAAAAACCTTTAGTGATACTCACTAGTTCCGACAAATTGTCTAGTAATAGTCTCTAGTTCCTACAGACTTAAGGGATTTCACATTGTGATGGCAGATCGTTCCCACGATGGCATGTCAATTTCTCCTGGGGCAAAGGCCTTTTGATTCTGTATCCAAATCAAGTTCTTTGGGCAAATATCTTATTACACGTAGCTTAGAATTCTTATTAGCTACACATGTTAACTACTTTTTGCCACAGCTTGCCCTTTAAAATACAGGTGAGCTACCTTTTTAAAAAGTTTGTTAATGAGAATTTTGTGTTAGCCACAAGGCAGCTAGCCTGGGTTTTGGGGAAACCTGTACAAAGTTCCCCATGCCAGTATAACCTAAGAAAGTGTTGGACTGCAGACTCACCAGAAAAGCAGCCTGGCCTGCTCCTGTAACCGGAATAGATTAGCTGTAGGAATGGATATTTTAATACATTAAGCATCAGGAACTTTTAAAAAAAACTTGCTTCCTGAAGATAAAGATTCTTCTCAGATATACAGGGTAATTTATTAACAGTGGCACAGTCTTCACAGGCCACTGTTTACACTGTGATCAACTAATAGCTAAATCCAGTAAAAGGCTAGTTTATAGCTTACTGTCTCATTTAACAGAAAGATTTCACTCCAGGCACCTACAGCAGGCCCTGGAAGCCCTGTGTCTATGTTCCTACTTACAATGTCTCACTCAGTTGATTTTTCTTGTTTCAGCCTCGCTGTTATGACACCTCTATACACACTTTCTTTGACTAAAAATGGTAAATTCCATAACACCTGCTTCTTCTTTACTTGTCAGTGGTATTATAAAGTCAAACTACAGATATGTGGTCCTACAAGAAGTGCTGAACTACCATTAACCCCAGTTCATGTAATCAATAGCAAAGAATGATGGGAGGAGCTGTGATCTATCTATATCTGGTGGTCCAGATATTAGCTACCCTTACTCTAAAGTGCGTTTTCATTAAGGACAAATACACAACTACTAAGCAGGGCTCCTCATTTCAGAGGGAAGACCAGGAGATGAATTCCTGGTTTGTAATAATCTTGATAAATAACTAAATGCCATAAGACGGCAAGCAAACTTCTCCTGATTATAGGCTTCTAGATTCAAAACTCTTCACTCCCCTTGTTTTGCCTTTATAAGACATAAAACTACTCAGCTGTCAGCAGCGGAAAACAGCAGAGATCAAGGATGGAGCAGAAAGCACCCCGCCCTGGTAATCCTGCTATTTCTATTCTTATGTTAGATTTGAGTATGATTTTACTTACTTATCTGTAAAAGCACATTGTAAGTCTTTGGGATAATAAATTCCTATTCAATTTTATTTAACTGTTAATAATGAACAAAAAATGATGGTCTTAAATGCCCCTTTCCATCTCTATATTTTAATTAATTCTTGTCATCTGACCATTTCAGTCACACATAATTCTGGTGCCTCCTAAAGGGCTTTATGCAAGATGCAGTTAACGGAAGAATGCTGCCATTAAAATTAGATTATGAACTGGCTAAAGGAGGATTGGTGTGGGAAGCCTCTTCTATATCCAGGGGAAGATCATTCAGGGTCCAGCATTAAATGCTATTGGATAAGGAAAATTTGTAGCACCCTCCACCAGGCTGTCACTATGCATACAGCATGAAAAGCAAATGGCATTTTCTGTCACCCATTCTGAAACCTCAATCCAGATAAGACTCACCCTGTCTCTCTTTGAACTTTAACCCCAAACAGCAAACTCATGGGTGTGGCAGTTCTTACCCCACCTCATTTGCACAGGATAGAGCAAGACTTAGCCTTGTTGTTTCTTTCTATGTACTGTATTAAAGCCACTATATATTAAAGAAGGCTACAGCCGCTCCATTCGCAACTGAAGATTACGATAGGGGGGTGGGAGAATGAAGCATCAGATTCTAATTATGCCACAATGCCAGCTATTGTGGATGTCTGGCTATTAAATGCTATGGCTAGAGATTTATACTACATGTGATGTTTAAAAAATTATGATCATCAGACTTACTGCAATCAACTAGAGAAGGAAGAGAATGAAAGCTAGTTGAGATGCTAACTGGGATTCAGACCCACCCCTGCAAATCCTAAAGGCCATTAACCCAACAGAAAAAGAGGCTCCTGTAGTACTTCACAATGGCACCTCTCATCATCTGACTTTTTACAGCAGCAGATACAAAGTGAACCTTTTTTGCTTTCTCAAGAAAGCATTAGCTGGTCTATTTTTCCCTACCCCTAAAGCTGCCATAATAATATCCAGACAGGTGAATAGGAACAGATTATCATAAGAAATGCCCCCCTGGACCAGCCCCCTGGCCCATCTTGTCTCACAAAGGTGCACAGACAGGGAGACCCACCAGCAGGATACCAGCTTGCAGCTTGCTCTGCTTGTGGTCTCCCAGCAGTTGGCCTTTAGAAGAGAAGCACAAGACAAAATATCATGCAGGGTGAGAGGTGGCATGACATGGGCACCAGGACAATGGGCAAGGACTAAGCAGTCCAGGGTTTACATCCTTACTTGCCCATGACGAGACCCCGGGGGGGGGGGAGAATAAGAAGAAGTTGCCTTTTCTACCCCGCTTTTCTCACCCATTTAAGGGGACTCAAAGCGGGTGACAAAGCTTTTCTATTCTTCTCCCCACAACAGACACCCTGTAAGGTAGGTGGGGCTGTGAGAGCTCAGAGGAGAGCTGTGACTAGCCCAAGGTCAGCCAGCTGGCTTCGTGGAGGAGGACTGTTGGCTAAATCGAGTTGTATTGGGAAAAGGAAAAACACAAAAATTGCAAAAATGAAAATGTATGAGCAGGTATACTTTCCCCCGTCGATGCACGTGGGTGCATTCACAAGGATCTCAGAACCCTGGGAGGGGCCACCACCACTGGGGCCCCGAGAGAACCCTTCAACCTTGAGCTTTAGCCCCGCCCAGTGAACGTTCGCACGGAGGATGGTCCCGCCCATCGCAGGCTCCGCCCCCTCGCCCGCCACTGTGTAGCATGCCGGTCAAGGCGCCCCTTTCGCGCGCCTCACGCAAGTGTGCGTGAGAGTGAAGGGGAAAGAGAAACAACCGAAGAGGAGGGGCCGCGGCGGGTAACGGAGCGGAAAGAAAAGCCTCCTGGGGCTGCCCCACCGTGGACTCTCCCCGACCCTACCTGCTGCTCTGGGGGGAAGGACACGAAGAGAAGGGCCGGCTTCTGCGCACGCGTTAACAGGAAACGAATGACGCAATATCCTGCAGCCGCCCCGGAAAAGCTGCCGAGTGCCTCGGCTAGAGTGCCTTGAATCACGCATCTCCCAAATATAAAGCACCGCCACCTCCTGGGAGGTGGTGGTACTGCAGCAAACGTAGATGCAGCAGAACTCGCGGGTTTCCTTGCACTCGTGGCTTTATCTTCTCAATACCTCTGTGTGGTTGCTTAGGCTGAGAGATACAGTCATCGGTCTATGGCACTTACTTCTGGAAGAGGGGATGACAGTATGGAGGACAAGTGTATCAATGGCTACTAGAATGGATGCCTAGATCCTCCCTCCAGGTTGGAGGAACAGGCAGGATGCCTCTCAAGGCCATTTGCAGGGAGTCTAGAGTAGGTGAAGGTTTTGTTTTTGTCTGCTCATAAGCAACTGATGGGTATATGAGACAAGATGCTGGCTAAATGGACTGTGGCCCAATCCATCAGGACTCCTCTTATGTTCTTAAGTAGATCCAGTGCCACTGGGTAACCTTGGGTCCAGGGTGCCATGAAGATAAAGCTCAGGCAAGGAGCCCTGAGTTTCTTATGTAGAAAAGCAGAATATAACTGCAAACTATATATAAATATTTGAACATGGGGCCCTAGTCCAAAGTTACACACAATTCAGGCAATTAAATCTGTAACATTCTTGATTTGTTGTTTGGGGATTTTGCCTACACTTGTGCAAGTGACACCCATGAGGCACATTATCTCTGATCTTAGTTCTGCAAACTTGTGTGTTTCATACTTGGTGGCAAAAAGCTGCTGAAAGGTATCTTTTGCATCCTTTCTTGTAGAACAAATTTCCCAGTTTGGGTTAGCGACACAAAATGGCATTAGGAAGAAGGTAGGATCACCCAAAAAAGGGAGCTTGAAAACCCCACCACCACAGTGAGGCATTGTTTTACTGCTCATAGAAATACAGTACTTTTAAGGGTACTGTCACACATTAGACACTGTATCTTACAGGCACAAGATAGTTGTAAAATAATTAAAAGTGAAAGTGCTGCCTGCAACTGGGTAGAATTTACTAACCATCATACTGTGGGAGAGTGAAAAAGTATACAGCTGGGATTATGGAGGTAATCTCTAGAGAAACCCTTCTCCAGCCTGGTGCCATCCAGATGTTGCTGGACTCCAATTCCTGACACCCCCAGCCAGCAGTAATCAGGGATGGTGAGAGTTAAAGTCCAAGTCCAAACTACATGTGGCGTATAGCAGAACTGGGTTGTTGGAGAAGACCTCTAGAGATGATCCTGACCTAGAAAGCAGGGTAGAAAAGCCAACTCTTCTGCAGCAGCAGCAGCAGCAAGTAACAGCAGCAAAGAAACGATGAAGCCAGAGAGCCGGGCAAAATTTGATGCAAAGAGAATTTGGAGGAGTCAGTGCTTCCTCAAAGCTTTCATTGAGATGGAAATAGTGTATTCTAGAGGGAGAATTTTCCTTAAAGGAGAAAGGCTGGAGGTCTGATGCTGCTCACCCCCCACTCCTTTTCCTTCTGCTGCTGTTTATGAAGCTTTAAAAACTGCTTGTTAATTGTATTCAAAGAACTAAGAGCGCATCTAGTTTTGGCCCTTCAGTTGCTTGTTAGTCAGGGACCTTGGGAGAGCAATTTGCCACCTGGTGCATGCTTGGAGGATTAACTAGACGAGTGTGAAACAGAACTTGACTACTTTGAGGTTGCTACTGCCTGTATGTTTGCTCCTACAGCACGGCTACCGTTTCTTTGCAACCTGAACACTCAAGAAGGCGACACCATCCATTTTGTGTAACGGAAAATCCCAGGGGGCTTAGCTATAGGAAGGCTGCTGTAAACTTCTTTCTGTTCGGGAAAGGGGGAAGAAGACCCTGCAAATGGTTTCTGGGTTGGTTGCAAATGATGGGAACAGCAGCAACCCCCTGGCTCTGTGATAGGGCTTGTAAATCAGGAGCCTGTGTTGAGGAGGATTCTTTGTCTGGCTGCCCAAGTTTGCACCCTCTCTTGTCCTGGGGCTCCCGATTACCCACTCCCAGTCCTGACAAAATCTTGCCGTAATCGGCTTGGGGAGAAGGGTCGGTAAATCAAAGCGGCAGTTTTAGTGTCTCCGAGGAGAGAACCAGCTCCTGAGCAAAGCAGGCAAGCCCAGGTGGGTGATAAAATGCTGCTACCAGCCCAGGGAGCAATTTGCTGGGCCCCGAGCCGAGCTGTGCCCTCCGTCGCACCAGCCCTGCAAGGCCGTAATTTAGCGCCAAGCCCCGCATGCTTTAATTATCACTGCAGCGGAATTTCGGCGGTGGCCGATCCATCTTGCGGCTTGCTGCGGAACGATTTATACACTGGCGTGCTATTTCATCTCCAGACCCCAATCTGCATTTTTATGGCCCAGCTTGGAGCTTCTTTTTTTTAGTAGTCTTAAGGCATGGGGGGTGGGGAGGCTGTGACAGTATTAAGGTTTTAACCATGTAGAGGACCTCAGGAGAAATGTTTGTGCCTGCATTGTTGAGAAATTCATGCCCTTTTTCTTCTACTTTGGGACTGATGCTATAGTGGGAGAGGTGTATAGGTGTGTTCCTGAATCTGTTTGGTACAGCCAAGAGAGAAAAAGACCATTGATTTACATACTGTAACACTGAATGGTGGTGGTTCAATCATTTGTTTATGACAACCAGTTTTTCGGGATATG
This sequence comes from Aspidoscelis marmoratus, assembly GCA_014337955.1. Lineage (NCBI taxonomy): Eukaryota > Metazoa > Chordata > Lepidosauria > Squamata > Teiidae > Aspidoscelis > Aspidoscelis marmoratus. The sequence continues at coordinate 10,389,564 of MTQE01002208.1, read as the reverse complement.
TTGCATTATAACTTGATGAAGAAATAGGATCCAGGATAAGGAAATGAATGAGGAGACTTGGTTCCTGAAAATTATGATGCAACCTGGCTTGATCTGTATCTCCTAGACTAATCTGCACATAATTATCTTCAGGGTTTGCTGTATCTTCTAAATTTTGTGATGCTTCAGGGTGGCGGTGGACTTCCAGGGTGCATTGGAAATGTGCTTTCAAGTAGAAGGCATTTGGAAGTGTATAGCCAGAGATAAAATATACATTTGCATTATGCACTCTCTGATTATAGGTATTTAAAGATGAACTTTTCTGTGACTTGCTGATTAGTATGTAAATAGGGCCCAAGTGGGTTATGACTGAAGACATTGTGGAAGTTCAATGATCCATCCATCCATCCCAGAAAATATGAATGCAGGAGCTGGTTTTATTTGTGAAATTGATAGGTTAAAGGAAATGAATGGCCAGAGGGTCAAAGGCCTAATCCTGCTCTATGTCCAGTATCCTAAGTAGACCTACAATGTGGCAATATTCAGCATATCTGACACTGTTCTTGTCCTGCTGGCATCTGTTGAAAGCATCTGCTGCAGCTGAGCATCTGGCAGAATAAGCAAGCTGTTCCTCTTTTAAAGCCAGCCTGGTGATTCAGTTGGGTGAGTGACTGGTTCCAGCACAACCACTAAGGCACATTTGAGTGTTGTGCTTGCCTAGAATTGAAAACTAAAACCTGGGCCCACTGACAGAACTGACTGCCCACGCTGTCCTTTGCAGTCAGAATCAGAATCAACTTTACTGATTAGTCATTTTGACCATATCAAAAAGTATAGAACCTTTGCAGTCAGTGGAATGAGAGACATTTACCGCCCCGCCCCCCCCAAAAAAGCTTACGGTGGAGAGATACAGGAGAGATGGCAGAGAAAGGGGTGTTGAGGGAGGGGAGATTACCAAATGTGGTTATTTCTGTTTACAAGTACATGGATTGACAGTTTAGAGCTGGCTGTGGAGTTTGAAAGTGTATTTGGTGGGAAAATCTGACGGGAAGGAGACAAGAAGAGAAGTTCCGTGGTGCAGCTATGTTGGAAGGAAGTTCTGTGGGTATGGAGGGGCAGGGAGGCGAAGTTACCTGAGCAAGCAAGAAATCTCCTGGACTGAACAAAAATCAGCATTGCATTCCTTGGACAGCCAGGCATCTGTGGAGTAACAAAAGCAGGACATGATCTCCCAGCCAAAGGCAATGGAACAAGCAAGGCAGTGCCAGGATAGAAAGGGTTAGATCTAAAAGACAAGGAATGACACCTCTAAGCCAGAATTGCTCGCTGGAAGAGAGCATGTTGTCAGTTTGATTGCTGTTTCTGTTTGCTGCAGGTTCTTCAAAGCAGAGCCATTTGTGCAGCTTGGCGTAGAGGGGTGGAAATATCAGGCTAAGCAAGCAATTTTCCTTTACAGTTACCAAAATGAAAGCAGCGTCAAGCTACAAGTGACTCGTTCATTCTGTAACGTTTACCCATTCAAAGGCTTTGGTTACCCCAGGGGTGAGGCCTCAAACAGAGGCTGCAGACCACACCCCTTGAAACTAGTATTGAGTTTTCATTGCAGCAGCAGCAGACCTGGGATGGTTTATCAGTTCCTGCAGAGACAGCAGGCATCCCTTCAATTAATAGGATTTAGGGGGTGTTCAGGTACCTTGGGGTGCAACTGAGACTCGGTACAGAAAGAATATAAAAAATACCACTGACCACAGCCCCCAACGTCTGATTATCTGTCCTTTCCACAGATGGGGAATAATAACTCCTGGATAGGGATGTGCACAAATGCTTTTTTTGCATTCAAATTTGAGTTGAATCAAATGTCAAAACATTTGATTCAAATGTTTAAAATTCGAATGCTAAAAAACCAATTTGAATCCGTAACATTCAAATATATTCTTTCAAATGTTAGGTTAGTTTTTAAAGATACAAATGTCAACAACATTCGTATGTGTTATATGTATCTGCACGCATTTCGTATGCATCCTGTTTTATCCCGTATTATAAGCACAAATGCGTACAGATACATATAATATTTGTATAGATACGTATGTAAGATACATATGTAAGATACGAGTTTGAATGTCCACAATAAGGCCAAGTGCAGAAAGGGCCAGGGAATCCAGACTGGCAATGGACCACCAGTGGCAAGAATGAAAGGAAGAGGCAAAGGGTATAATCGCACAGGGTGGTTTTTAGGTGGTAAGTCTGAAGTAGGTTTTTTTATGGGTGGGATTGTTCCAGGTGGATTGCATTGTGTACAATGCATTCCTTCACTCCACCTGGACTAGTCTCTGGGCTGAGGGTGAAAAGCCCCCAGATTGCAGGTTAGGAGGACAAAGGAGAACTTCTAGACCAGTGGTTCTCAACCTGGGGGTCGGGACCCCTTTGGGGGTCGAACTACCCTTTCAGAGGGGTCGCGATGAGTCTCCTGCCACCCTTCCCTCCCACCTCCCAGCTGCTCGACCCCCGTGGTTGGGGGTCTCCACAACATGAGGAACTCCATTAAGGGGTCACGGCATTAGGAAGGCTGAGAACTGCTGTTCTAGACTGAACTTGGCTTTCTCCCCAGCCCGTGGGCTGCACCTTCTCCTGAGTGCCTGCAAAGTCACCAAATCCCCTCATGCCCTGTGTGAATGAAAGAAGCAATCAGAGTTTTGCCTGCCATGCTTGTCCAAATTTCAAGTGTTTGGACAGGCTCTAAAAGATGAATGGCTCCAAGATACCTGCTGAAGTCAGCAGGACTTGTTCAGCACATACATACCTGAGGATACCCCAGACAGCATAAGAAGGCAGCTGCGAAGTATGAGCTTTAACATGCTTGTGCACAAAGTTTGCATGGCACCTTTATGGCCCAGTGAATGTGCTATGTGGGTGGAGGGACTGCATGTCCCTGCTCTCTCATGGTGCATTGGGTGCCCTGGGCAAGTGTGGCATCCACATGGACCTGCACTTGTCCAGTTGCCGGTCTCCGATCAATGCAGGGCAGCCTGCCCATCGGTTGTCGGACACAGGAAATGGTCCCCAGCCTTGGTTTGAGCAATATCAGAACCAGGAGACTCAAGCTCAGAAAAGGTAAATTGAGGGCAAAAAGTAGTTTAAAAGAGACCCAGCCCAGGACATAGCTGCCGTTTAAAATAAAGATCAAGATGATCTTCCTTCCCTTACCCTTGTACAGAATTCTAGTGAAAGGGTAGTATTTTCTGTGTGTGGCACTGAGCAATACTGGCTTTGTGGTGTCAAAGATATGCTGTGTGTGACACCTAATTCTGTGTGCATGTAAATGATTTTGCAAGCTCAGCTTGCAAGGTGTTGTTCTTTTCTTTCCAGCTTTTGCCCCCTAAGGCAGCCACTTCTCTCTGCCCCTACTGACATAAAATTCTAGACTATTGATCTTTTTGCAGTTTGCCTCCATTCGTTAGGAGGCGAAGTCCTAGGATGCTCTAGCCATCTGCACTTGTGAATGACTAGAACATTCAAAACTTACCTAGAGTGCAAATGGCCAGATGGCAGCCATCACAGAGGTCCAGTGACTGTACAGAGGCAACTATGGGAAGCTGTTGCTGGGGTGACCAGGTGATGCAGTGCATAGTCATGTGTGTGTTCACCTGCCTAATTGGTCCCCCTGCACCTCTTCTACCCAGAAGAGATGCAAATGGGAATTTGTCAGACTATCCCATCCTGACAGCTAGTATAGGTGTGAAGCAGGTTTAACTGCTCCATGCCTATACTGTTCAGGGGAATGCTCTTGCACACATGGAGATGTTTCTGGGAGCATCCCTGGGCTTTACTACCAGGGTAAGCGCATAAAAGCCCTATATCTGTGACATCGAATGAAGTTGGTCTCAGGTCGTCTTAGCCAATGTATAATGAAGCTTCTACCTCTGAGTGACCTCTGGAAGTGCCTGTCTGATGAGTTTCAGCCTCTGCATCTGAATCTGTGCATATACTCTTAAAGCTGCTTGCACGCACGCACGCACATGCAATAAATTCTCCTTAAACACATGCACACGCACACACCACATGCGCTGACACACGCATACAGAAGGGGGAGAGTAAACAGTCTTTCTTTAAACACACACGTTTCTAATAAACATCAATTCTTCCTCTGAGCACACCTCCCATTAACTTTTTGCCCTCCCTCCCTCCCCTTTCTCCTTGTAGCAGGCAGTGCCGTCTTCCTCTCCTGGGAGGAGGTGGAGAGCCGGGCTCCGTATCAAGTTGTCTTTGCTTAACCCAAGGTTTCAGTAGTTGTAATTTATACACCTGCTCTTTGGGCCAAGAAAAGCTGTTATCTCATCTTTATGGCTGAGGGGAGAAACCCAGGATGCAGCTTAAAAGTATTTCATCCCTTGCAGGGTCAGGTTTCCTGGGATAATTGGTTTGCGATCAGGTTAAGAGTGTCCGTGTATGTGTGCGCATGCCTCTGCATCACCGAGAGAAGAATGGGCATTGCAAGGTGGCGGCGGCAGCAGTAGCGCATGATTGGTTACTGGGCTGCAGTGACACTGAAGGCAGCATTTAGGAACCCCTCCCACGGTGCCTCTGAATCAGAATATCCACGGAAGCCACAGCATATCCACTACAATACATCTGCAGGGTATATCCTTAAATCTCTGAAAGCTAAACAACAGGTCTGGATAGTTGAGGAATAATGGAGGTTTTTCTTTTTAAGTCTCCCTATTTAGGAGTTGGGGAGGCAGCAACCACTGTATACCAGAATTGTGCCTGTAATGTGCTTTCTGGATATTTTTGGACCCCAGTGCCCATCGTGCTGTCTGGGTCTGATGGAGTTAAAAATAATTGCAGCCTTCCAGGTTGGGGAAGGATGGTCTACCCTGACTGGTAGCAGCTGTCAAAGAGGGAGATCTTGCATCACGTGACAACACAGGCACATGTTAACCAAAGGTCCCTGGGACCGAAGCTGGATCCCTTGCATTAAGCAGCCCACATTCTCTCTCACTGAACTGGGTTCTCTCTCTGCTTTCCTGTGGCTGCCTTGCCTGCCTGGCATCTTTTGCCTTTGCTTCCTTCCCCAGCCTTGCTTTGGGAAGCCGGTGCTAAAATTTACAGGCATTCCGCGTGGTATGCGGTGGGGGGCCCTCCACTGGGCAAGGGAAATGCCACCACAATCAAATCATCACAATCACCATTTTAGAAAAGGCACCTAAAATGTCAAGTCGTGTATGAAGGCGAGGTACAGATTCCCGCCTGCAGGCATACATCTTCCTGAATGAATAAAAAGGAAGCAAACCGGAGAGGGTGAGTGGGAGGTTGGGGAAGATTTATAGAATGATGAGAGTGGCAGAATACAGGAGATAATAGGATGCAGAGACCCTTTTTAAAAAAAGCTTTCATATTCATTTAAGGGTGCTATGTGTGTGATTCTCCTTTTTGGTATCAACTGGGGAATGTCAGTTGGGAAATGAAGCTCATCAGACCCTTCCTTGCAGGGCTGTGCTGAAATATTAAAACACATCTCTCAGGAGACCCATTTGAATTTTTAACCTTATTTTTCAGGAGAAAAAAGTGGCCAAGTGTTTGTTTACCCTTCTGAAGGATTGTAAGAGATGGTTCTTGGTGACGGTACAGGTGCCAGCCTCTTATGCCACGCAAAGCCAGTTTTTATTCCAAACTTCCAAACTTGATAAATGCCTCTCCGGAAAAATCAATTCCAGAAAGACTTGTCCCTTGTACAATACTGTGGATGGGTTCCTACAAACAGCCAAATAACGTGAAATTGAAAGTTTGCAGGATAAGTGGGGTGGTGGTGGGGGGGCTTGTTCTGCCAATGTCAGTCAGTGGCACTTTCCGAGGTCAAACTGGGTTTATTAGAAGTTTCCAAGACTGCACTAAACAAGAAAAATGGCATTTTGCTCACTAAAATGTAGGTGCTTTACAAAATTGTGTTTTTATGAAGGTTGCTTGTATTTTTATTCATTTTTTTTATTTAAATGCGGCAGATTCCCGAAGACTTTATATGGGTTACAATTAAAAAATAATATCAGTAAATAATAGTCACCCTATTGAACACTGTCAAATTCACAGCTGAAGAAATATGTTTTTAACATTTTTTTTAAAAAAGACATCATCAAAGAAGCTCCTTGTGTCTCAGTTGGCAGAGAATTCCAGACAGCAAAGGCTACCTCTGAAAATGCCCTCTTCCTGGACTTGGTTCCAGATATCACATACGGGCAGGCTGATATGGAGAGCCAGAAATTAAATACTTGATATTTTAATACTGAAAGCTGGAAGTGAAGGGTGAGTGTAAAAATGGCTCCAATGGGGCCATGCAAACTCAGGTTAATAAGGAAACAAAAAGATTGCACTTAAAATTTCTGGCAGGGCTGCAACCTCCTTCCCTCCATTTAGGCACTATTTGTGCAAGGTAAATGCCTCCATAAAGTCTGCTTGTTTCTAGACAAGGCAAACCTGGAACCTCAGACACAATGGGACGAGTTCATAAGTCAAGCCACAGGCCATCCCACAGCTATCTGGGAGGGAGAGAATTCACACTCTCCCTTCAAGACAGCTGTGGGCACTGCCCCCAGCTGCCACTATTGGGCCAAACTCAGCCCAACAGCTGGCAGGCCTGCACAATTAACCTACCTTGCTGGGCCCAGAGTGCTCCTCATGCTGCCTGGAGAGCGAACCTCCGCTCTCTGCGCAGGCATGCATGCTGGTAGACTGACCCCAAGCTGATACATCAGTTCAGCATGGGGCCAGTCTACCGGAGCTCCTGCACCTCCGCAGAGAGCAACACATTGCTCTCCAGGCCGCACGAGGAGCACTGCAGGCCCCGCAAGGTAAGGAGACATCGCACACATTGGTGATCAGGACTGCAGCAGTTGGCTGTACACCCCTGGTTCAGTCTCCCCCTGCCCCTTTCAAGGGCAGGGGGAGACCAGGCTGGCAGTGTTTTTGGCCGGGGCAATGTGCCACTCCATGCGCAGGAACATGGGGGGGGGGTAGACTGAACCCACACTGTCAGTGCATCGGAATGGAGGCGTGTGTGTGCTTCGATTTGCTTACAGTATGGGTCCCGTCTACTGTCCGGAGTGGCACATCTGCCAGGACACCACGGTGGGTCTTCGGCCTCCATGGGGCGCAGTTGCCTAGATCTAGGCGGCTGCACCTCTTGGACAGCCCATGGGACCACCGCCACCCAGGGACACGGGCCTGCCTGCAGACACATGCAAGAGAGTGACTTACCTGCTCACTGGTGTAGTTTGGACCCGCAGCTCAGTCGGCAGTGCTCTGTGTCTCCGTGTGCTGCCGGCTCTGATTGACCAGCGGCTCATGCCTGCACAGAATGCCTGGGATCGAACCGAGTGTTCTGTGCAGGCGTGTGCCGCTGACCAATCAGAATTAGTGACACATGCAGATGCAGAGCGCCACTGACTGGGCTGGGAAGCCCTGACCCTGGGCTTGCCTGTCTGAACTCTGGCGGCGAGGAGGTAAGTTGCTTGCACACATGTGTCCAGGGAGGCATGTGGCCTGGGGTGGGGGGTGCCCAGGGTGGGTTCCTACTAGCTGTAGCTGACCCGATCGGGTTGATAGCAACCCAATGGTGGAAGGCCTGGGAGGAGAAAGAATTGCTTTCCCCAATCCGTTTTTGGAAGTGTTTGAAGTGTGGGGACACAATTCAGGGTTGACTGTGATTTCCAGATGCGTGTTTGCTTAGTTTTAAAGGATTTTATAAAGTGTTTTATTCCATGAGTGGGAATTCACCAATTGACTCACTCTGGGAGGCTTCGTCATGAGGACACAGGGTCCACTTTCCCTAGATGATTGCAAATGTGCCCATGCCTGTTTTCCCAAGCAAAGCTGAGGTGGAGCTGTGCTTACAGACAGGATGGAAGACTGGCGAGAGGGGAGAGGGCCTGGCTGAACAGAAATGCCCTCAGCCTCTGATCTTCTCAGTTCAGGAAGAGGTGGTGTCTGATGGTCACAACAGGTTCAGCCCCTGGGTTCTGCTTCTCTCAAATTATGAGGATTGTTTTAAAAATGGCTTAAATTAGCTCCAACAGATAAGCTGCATCTCTTCTCAATAAAGAGAGGTAGAAAGTCCAAATTCTGAGAAAGTCTAAATGGATGGTTGAAAGTCCACAAATAAAACGGATAGAAATGAAAAGTAGTGAATAGCCAGAAAACTAAAGGTGGACTGAAGAAGATCTAAAGTGAAGGTGTGATCATGGCTGAAGTTAACAGAGGTGTGTTCCCTTGAAACACAATTGTCTAATTCCTGTCCAAGTAGTGTTGGATATATTAGTTGCTGAAGCAGAGAACTTAAAATGGGCGAGGAGAATTTAATGCAGGATGAAGAACTTGAAACTCTGCAGATATTACTGGCTTCCTGCACTCATTAACACAGCAGGAACATTTCTCTAAGCTCTGAAAATGCTTAAGTTCTGGAGCTATTTCTGGAGGCTGGTAAAATGTCCCTGAAGTACAACTTCAACCCTGGGGAACTTTTGTTCTCTGGCTTCAAACTTTGGCCAGGCCAGGATGTGTCATCCAAGTATACAGTCATCTAGCCGATTCCCAGGCCAGAGAGAACTGCAGCCCAAGAATGGTTGCCACTGTACATACCAAGGGGCATTTAGAGCTTAATTTTGTACTTCATGCTGGAATCCAGATCAAAGCATCTCCAAGAGATGGCTGTAGAACCCCTTCTTGGTTATTTATCTATTTGAAACATTTACACACAGTTTCTTATTAGAAACTCTTGAAGCAGATTACATACATATTTAAAAACATACAATTATTAAACCATAGAATTATTAAAACACAAGGCATGTTAATAAATGAGGCAGGAATGGGCTGATGGAAGAAACAGGTCACCAGTAAATGAATGATGAACAGGAGGTGCCTTCCAAATTTCAGAGGGAGGAACATCCCAATAGGTAGATGCCACCACAGTGAAGACCCTGCTATAGACACATGAGGATCCCTTGGGCCCTGTTTCCACATATGCACCCCCCACTTCAGTGGTTTTAAATCGCTTTAAATTGCTATCAACTCCTCTGCTGTCCCCACCCAAAACGGTTCAGAATCGCATTAGGGAAAGGGAATCTTTTCTTCCCCCCTCTTGCCAGCTGGGGCCCACCCCCTGCCTGCCGATTGGATCCCTCAGTGATGTGGTAGAGGGTGGGGAATGGCAGCCCCCCCTGCTCTCCTCTCCTCTCCTCTCCTCTCCTCTCCTCTCCTCTCCTCTCCTCTCATGCTTTAGCAAAAGACGTCCTGCCAGTCCTGCACATACACATACACACACACAAACACACACACACCTTCCTCCTCTTCATTCTCCTCCCTTCCCCATTACCAGCAGCCCTGGCTGGTGTACACACACACACACAGAGAGAGAGAGAGAGAGAGAGAGAGAGAGTAAACTCAGGACTGGTGCTTTTTCACTTTCCCACAAATGCAGAAAAGTGGAAAAGGGGCAGCAGAGAGAGAGCTGCGTGCCTGCTTGCCCGGCTGGCTGCACATGTGTGCAATCAGTCACTGGTGGGGAAAGGGGGAGGTGCTTCTCACCTTCCCAGGGCTCAGCAAGACAAAAGAGGCGCCTCCAGTGTGTGCTTCCGGGCAAGGAGAAAGCGAGGGGAAGTGAAAAATGAAACTTTGTTATCAGTGTGAAGTATGGAGGGGGTAAATTGCTACATCTTATCAGGCTGAATTGTTACTTCTCTGCTGAATTGTAACTTCTCCACTTTAACAAATCTGGCAAGGGGCTGGTCCCTGTGCAGGGTGAAAGCCCACCCGTTTCATGACATATTTGTCCCAATACTGCTGTAGCGTTCCCACAGCAATAAAGAAGAAGCATTTTAAAAGCAAAAACAGAAAAAAAAAACACCTAAAAAAACAGGCCTTGATGTAGTATCTCTTACTGGGCCATTTGGCAATGCCTGTGGCATTAGTTCACCAGCAGCCTTTAGAAGTTTACTGTGTCCCTCCCTCCCTATACTTGGCAAACACCCAGAGGTTTCCAGTGAATAAATGCCACATGAATTTTTCCAGATATCCTGGTGAGTGAATATATGCTAAGGAAAAAAAAAAAGCACAGGACAGACTGCCAAAACCCCAGTATGCCCCTGTGTGGCAGCAGCTTCTGTTTGACTAATAAAATGATCAAAATACGAACATTTTGCATTTTGATATGGAAATCCACTAGCACTACAAGAATAATCTTATATCTTAAGATTTTGAGAATCCAGCTTTTTCTTATAGGATCAGTAAAGTAGTTCTACAAATGCCAATAAATATCTTCCAGGTTATATTGTGGGATTTTATAGACTGTAAACCGATTTGTTGAGGTGATTATCTTGAAAGATGGCATAAAAGTTTTCTTGAAAATAGATGTTTTAGGATGTCATATTTATTTATTTAATTAATTATATACTGCCCTACCCTGACTTCCCAGGCACTGAACAAATGGAATAAAATTGAATAATTAACTAGTTAGCTATAAAATTACACCAACATCATACTAGAAGAGAAAAGGACAAAATTAATCACCAAAAGCCTGGGTGAACAAAAAGTTTTTGCTAACCCTATTATTTTTAGTGGGTTCATTTTAATTTGTTTTTACTGTTGTAACCTTCAGTTATAGGGTAGGATAAAAATACTAAATGCATTCATACTTACACCCTCCTCAGTATATATAGAAAATATTCAGTTTGTAGCTGATGGAGTTGTTTTGCGCCCTAATTGCTTGGTGTCTTAAAACCGTGTGATATAATCACGTTTTTCAAAGTGCTTACAAAAATGCATCTATGCCAAATAAGAGACATTAAAGAGGAGCAAAGAAACAAGCGACATGAAGAAGAGGAGCCGGAAAAGTGGAGGAAATCAGTGTAAGAAGTTTTTATGTTACAAAAAAATATTGTAATAATTAATATATATATAAAACAAAAATGCATCTACACCTTCACTTGGCTGGGTTCAAAGTTACTTTATTTATTTATTTATTTATTTATTTGTTCAATTTATATGCCGCTCCTC
>MTQE01002208.1:10359496-10372706 GCA_014337955.1 Aspidoscelis marmoratus | reverse complement strand
GAACCTTGTTAAAAACCCTGGCTTGGGGGCGCTCAGGGGCAAAAGGAGAGGCTTGGCAGACTTTTTATTCCTTGGGGACAGCCCCACAGTATGACAAAAAAGCTCTTTGTTATCTCTGCATTTGAGCTAGTGACCAAACGCAAAGTAAGAGAAGAAAGAGACCTGGCATGCTCAGCAGCAATCCATGGAGTGGATGGGGGAGAGGGATGACAATCTAACTGAGACCTTCCTTTGATCTTTCAGGACCCCATGACAGATCTTGCCCAACCCTATGCATTGGGCCTTCTGTTCTTTCTGACTGATCAGCCTTTGGATCATGTGAAATGCCAACATTCAGACTTGTCTCCACGCACACATAGAGGCATTGATGACATGGGTCTGCTCTGCATAACAATGTTGTGCATGGCAGAGCCTTTCCCACATGGCTGGAAGAGCAAATCTGCTCTAACCACAGCAGTGGCTTGCTGATCTGGGCTGGGTGAACACTGGCCATTGAGATGCTGTTTGTTGGTGCGCTGATGCAAGGCTTGCCTAGGGGTGGCTTCTGTTTTTGTGGCTAGTCCTCACTGGCCTGCGTCTGTACCCACCTGAATTGGAAAATCACGGGCCACCATTGAACCACAGTATTTTGTTTAGTTAAAAAATTTATACACAGCTTCTCATTAAAATATAATCTTGAAGCACTTTATGAAACATTGAGAATACAACTTTTTTTTTAACAGGGTATGAACCCAGTCTCAGTCAATCTGCACCAGTTTTGTGTGTGTGGGAGTCACTTTTGAATTCTGTGGGCCCTAGGCCTGTACCCATCAGATACCAAGGTCCCTACAGAAACTGTGGGCCTCCTTGCATTCAGACAGGGCTACAAGGAAGCGTTCTCATAGAGATGTTAGCTTAGCCTGCCAAAAAACTTTTAAAAATCTTAACATTTTTATAGTTACTTCCTTACAAGGCAGAAAATAAATTCATTTTATTGTTCTATAGTTTCCTAACATTCAGAGCAGATGCAGGAGCCAGAGTGTTGGGGCAGAACTTAATCATTCCTGGGTTCAAGTCTTGGCTTGGTGCTCACTTGTCAGCCTGCCATCCTTTTTAGATATAACCACGGTGGAAGAAAAACAAAAATGAGGAACAACATGCAAAGTGTCATTAAAACACACTTAGAATTCACTGGGTGATCTTGGCCCACAGTGGGTTGTGGAGATAATGAAATAGAGGAGAGCAATTGTGAGCAGTTCTGAAAAAGGAAGCATAGCAGTGCCATCCATCAGTAAATTCCTTCTATCCTCTCTCTGTCATGTAGGATAAAAGGATGGGAATGAAAGAGTATTTATACATATCCTGTATCCTGGGTATATAGGATCTAATTCACCTGTTTTTGTATTACAGGTATGTGGAACTGGGTTTTAGAACTAGCAGACAGTTGATCCAGCCAGGACTGTGGCTACCATTGAGTAAGACTGGCTTTTGCCAGGGGCCCAATAGGCAAATGGAGCTCAGTAATCTCTATTGCTGCCTGGCTGGCCTGGGAGTTTGTGGTTTGGCTGGTTGCTGAACTTGGTATTTGTTTATTCTTGTATTTTGGATGTGTTTGACGTTTCTGTCTTCCTGAAGTATATGGAGCATCTTTCTCTCATTGCTAGGGACCTTGTCCACTCTGTCACAATTCTCCACTGCTCATTACATTTGAAGATTGAAGCAATTCCTTTTGTGCATTTGTTTAATGCTTCATTATATACACAGATGTGGGGAGGCGGCAAAATGGCAACCCAATCACATCTGGAGTGGATATGGAGCAGATTCAAAGCAGATTCGGAACAGATTCGGAGGGGATTTGAATTGGATTCAAATAGCATTCAAAAAACATTTGCAGCGGATTTCAATGCTACCACATTCAAAGTGGTTCTGTTCACACAAATGTGAATTCCTTTGCATTCACTTTGATGGGAAGTAAACATTAAAAAAAAATCTGTGAACCTCCTTAGTTACCAAGTGGTGCATTCATCCTATTAGTGGCCTTTTTGTTCCTCTCTGTTCCCCAGATGTTCATTGTTTCTTTCCCTCCCATTACTTTTTCAGGACAATTCCATAAGTCAGCAGTAAGGTGGGTGATTAGTCCAAAGGCTTCCACTGAATTGCTTTGCAGCTGAGCAGGGACTACATTAAAATTTGGCCAGATACCCACATAATATATGCCATGGCTTCAATCCAATTTGTTTGTCCCTTACAATTTTCCCTCTCTGTTTGGAACATTCTGCCTTGTGCCCCAAAATGGAAAACTTTCACTACCCAACCACGCAATCAGGTATAAGCCTTAGAAGGGGATAGAATAGAATAGTAACTTTCCTATTTAGACCACAATTGCCCACCCTTGGGCAGGCTCAACATGAACATGCTATGCTCTAGCTCCCCCTGGTGGGGAGCAAGCATTTATGCGTTGACTGGCATTTGTCTCTCTCCGAAGGTCTCATCATATGCATTCCTCCTGGGGCCTATGACCTCTGAGGAGGAATCATTTCTAAACCACCAAGCTGAGCGTCTCTTCTGGCTAGGAGATGGAATGGCTTCTCCTGCAGTTTAATCGCAGCCGCCTGTGGTGCATTTTCCTGCCTTTGGAGACTCAGGGGCTGCCTTTATGGTTCCAAACAAAGCATGTGTAAAAATGGTAATTGAATAAAAGGCGGCAGGGGGCTCGGCTAAGTTGCACAAAGGCGGCGGGGATACTTGCTTCTACCCAGTGAAGGATGCATCACATTTCGCCTCCCACAGAGCAACGGCGCAGCAGTCATTTATTTGGGATACCGGTCTCCTCTGCTCTAAGGCAAAGGTATTGCAGGGTAGCTGCTGCCCCACTCAGAAAACAGAAGCCCCAATCCTGTCTCGCCGCCCTTACGCCCTTTTCATTTATTCACTGCAGGGTGCCATAGCTTGTTATTTCCATGGCAGACGAAAACAATGGCAGAGGCATTGTCCCAGATCCTCCCCACCCTGCAGGCCCAGCTCCACACAGAAATAATTCATGTGGATCCTTGAACTTCAAGGGTACTGAGGAGATATACAGAAGCAGAGCCCGTCTTGTAGCGAGTGTGACAGGTAAAATCTGGAGCAGCAGGCACAGGACTCCGAGGGGGATTGCAGTTTTTGAGCTTCCATGCTTCAGGGGTATGGTTCTTGCTCAGAAGCAGTAAATATGTTCCAATGTTTATATATTTTGTTTTTCATTATGCCCTGCGCTGGGACCTTGCTGTGAAGGGCGGGATATACATTCTTGAATTAAGTGAACGTCATGAAACCGCAATGGATGCTGGTGTCCAGTCCATAGCAGATGACTATAGGGGAATTGCATTGTGTTCCTGGTTTCCTTTCCTACCCTGCATCTCAGAGCATACGCTTTCCCATATTAGCTTGGCGTGGGGATATGCAGGATTATTAATAACATTCAATATTCGTATGAATTCGGACATCGGTATACAAATCAAATGTTACGACATTCGTACATTGACATTTGTATTTGTACTAATGTTTCAAAACATTCATCCAAATGTTTCAGAACATTCGCATGAAGCTTTGGAACATTTGTGAAACGGGGAGCTGGGAAGGCGGCTGTGCCAGTCACATCTGCAATGGATCCAGAGTGCATTCAGCATGGTTGGAGAGTGGATTCAAAGTGGATTCAGGGCAGATTTGATGCTTTCAGAGTGGATATGTTATGGGATACCTATCGGATACATATGGATACATACTGGATACGTATGCATTCGTATTGAATATTCGTACAAGTTCGTATGAATATATTCGTATCAAATAGAATCCTGCCACATTCGATGGGGATCTATTTGAATGAATACAAATTTTCTTACATTCAATTTGATCCTGGAGGCCTAGAGCTAAAGAAATGCTGCCCTGCAAACCATTGCAGACAGAGCAAGGCTTCAGTGAGAAGCCTCTCTTGGATCCTACTGTACCATAGTTTGATTTTTAGAAGGTAAAATGTGGCTTTGTAGGATCAAAGGGGGTTTCCAACCTACACCTAGCTTTACCTCAGGTTTACAGTCTATAAATTGCTGCATAATATCACATCGATTTATTGGATATTCGATCCACTAACCCAAGACTATTTTGGGAAAGCAACAAATATGTGTGGCATTCCCAGTATAGTCCTGGGAAAACCACAGGTTTTTACCCAACGTCTGGAGATACCTGAGTGTGTTTTTATGAATGAATAAATGAGTGTATATTTAAAAAAGAAATACAGTACAGAGGCCAGGCTACCTAAGGCATCAAGAAGATTAAAAGCCACATGGGGAAGCTGAGAAAGAAAGGTTTGTTTGAATTTGTGAATTGCTTAGTTGGAAAGGATGATGAATAGCATAATTGTGATTGGCTGTGCAAGTGGGAGGGTCTGACTGTCTACAAAGCGCCTTTGTCTGAGAACGATGAAAGAGTGGGAATATTTCTGCAGCAAAGCATGTTCTCAGGCTGCCTCCAGGTGCAAGATATATCCAGGACCTCTTCTAGCACTATATTGGGAATGCCAGACATAACATTCAAAGAGTATGTTACAATGCTATTACGGGAAATCCAGCACTGACATTGGTTTCCTGTAATAGCTCTGCTACCTTCACATCTGGTCAGCAGCCCAAATGGGGCTACCGGAAGCCAGCCAATCATGCAAAATGCAAACAAAGGATGTAGGCAGGCACTTGGCTGATTTTAGGTAGACCCAATGGCTTTGTCTACCCAAATTGTTTGCCAGGCAAGGTAAGAAGGAGGTTGCTTCTCGCATCTGGCAGAGTTTGGCAAAAGGAAATCACAGGATCTTGTTTAGATCCCATATTGGCATCTGGAACAACATCAGTTCTTGTGTGTCATACTTCACATATTACGAGGATTTCTGGTTGGAAGATCAAGCAGCTGAGTTCTCATCTCTAACACCAGACCAGTTTATACATGTACGACTGAGAAAAGCTGCCATGCATAGCTAAAGGCAACCTATATTGGAACTACAAATAATAATGTCTTGCTCTGTTTTACCTTGTTTTGAAAATCTTCAGTTTTATTGTAGCCCTGATGATTAACTGAGTAACATTTTATATGTATGTGTGAGAGAGACAGAGAGATCCCTCTGCCCACAGTATTGATGTAGCAATAAATAATGTGGATCTCTGTGTTCAGGTGACCGAGATGCTAGACTGTATTTTTTCAAACAGTGTATTCCCACGCATGCTAAAAATCGATTTCAAAGCGATGTGAACTTTCTTTGTCCCCTTTACCAATTCAGTTCAGGTGTTTGAGGAGTATATTGCTAAAAACCGCAATAAAAACCCCTTTTTTCAGGTGTTTTTCCCCATTTTTACTTTTAAAACACGTCTTCTTTATTCCTTTGGGAATGCTACAGCAGTATTGGGGCAGATACATCATGAAACGGGTGGGAATTCACCCTGCTTAGGGCAGCTCCTTGCCAGATCTATTAAAGTGCCAGAAATCAGTTTCATTTTCAGCCAAGAAGTAACAATTTAGGCTGATAAGAAGTAACAGTTCACCCACTCCACTTCACACTGATAACAAAGTTTCATTTTCCACTCCCCCTTGCATTCTCCTTTTTCTGCTGGGTTGCCCGGTGGATGGGTGATACCTTCAAAAGATGACTTGGCAGGACAGGGAAGGGCAAAGGGGAAGGGAAAGCGCGGTGGGGGATTGCTTGTGGTGTGATTAAACTCGGAGATGGATGTCACGATTCCCAGCAGTCCAGTCAGTGCCTGCCCTCTGAAAGTAGCTGGGCACCAGTAGGATGCTGGGCTCATGCAATAGGCCGAGTGAGTACTACAGTCGATAAGCAAAAACCGGTAGCAAACATTGTTACAGTAAACCAAAACAGGTTTATTGAAATACACACATGGAAGAAAGGTAAAAGGGAAAAATAGTAAGTTCAGGTATTGGTAGATAAAGTTCTGAAAGTCTCTTGAAGTAGTGAGCTTCCTGTAACAACAGCTCTACTAGCTCAAAGGAAAATAGTTTGCTCTTTTAAACCCAAGCCTCTCTGCTGCAACTCTGCCACACAGTAGAAGGCTCTGCGCCTTTTATCCAGCTCTGCCTAAGCCCAAGCCCAGCTAAAGAGTAGCAACTAAATCCTTGTAACAGCAAGGCCTAGTTCTTCCTTGCTTGGCTGCAAGTCCCAGCCCCTGGTCAATTCTTTAGCAAAGTTCCTTGAGAGCCACAACCCCCCACAATTGTCTCCTTCAAGTCTTGCCCCAAAGAAAAGACGCAGTCTGCTGAGAGCTCAGCTTCTTATACCCTTCTTACCCTAGCATTCTGATTGGCTGTTGCTACTGGCTACCGAAGGAAACTCCTCCCACCTGTCCATCAAGCCACCAGGTCCCTGGGCGGCCTTTCCCTCCAATTTGCCAGCAGCCAATCATTTCAAAAGGGCCCGGGCAGAGTTTCCCACCCTTTCTGTGGTTTGCAAACCAGGGTTTGCAAGAGCAGAAAGCAATGCATTTTGCAAAGGGCCAAAGTAGTATTACTGCCCTCTGCAGCCTGCACCCTGAAACCGTCACAACAGACCTCTCAACTCACCGGCCGGCCAGCCCAGAAGACCCATTGACAGGTGATCAGGGCAAGGAGGGTGTGCAGATGGCAGCTTCCTCATTCCTCTGCCACTGCCGCTGCCTCCCCAGTGCTGAGGCAGCCTCCAGGGGCAAGGGGAATCTAGCTGCAGCTGAGGTGACTCTGCCTCCGCCTCATCCCCTCCCCCAGGACGCTGGGCATGAGAGGCAGCGGTGGCGGTGGCAACGGATGGAGGTAGCTGCCATCCACGCCCCCTCTGCGCCCTGATGGTCCTCAGCCACCACTTCTCATGCCCAGCCTCCTGGGGGAGGGGATCTGGAAAAGGCAGAGTCGTCTCTGCCGCCTGGAAGTGGCAGCGGCGGTGGGGAAGGAGGTAGCTGCCATCCGCGCCCCCTCCCCATCCGGGAGTGGAGGTGGTGACAACGTGGCTTCGCTGCTGCTGCCTCCTCCTCCTCTCCTCTCCAGCGAATGGGGATCCCTGGTAGGTGAAGGCAGGAGTTTGCCTTCACCTTCGTCTGCCATGGATGCCCCATCACTGGAAAGGACAAAGGATGACAGGTGGGGGTGGAACCTATAATCAAAGCCCCATTAGCACGCGAGGAAGGGCTTTGGAAGCAGGCAGTCTTGCTTCTGCCCTTCCCAAAATTGTGGGCGCCGGGGATCCGGATCTTCTCCCAGCTGTGTGTGGAAGCGTCCTGCTTCCGCACACAGTCAGGAAGTTACACATTGAAGACCTGATTTTTCAGGTCTTCAATTTAATCCAGATTTTGGCAGCAAAACCGCTTTAAGAAACTGGTCTTGCGTGCCGAAATGTGGATGCGGATCCCTGAATCAGGTCTACAGTGCGGATGCCTGCTAAGGTAAGTGTCTTTAATCTTACCTTAGCAGCTGTTAATCTGGTTTCCACAGTCAATGCGGAAACACCCTTGCATATTTTAGGTGGGGTTTTAGGGAGGAAATATCAGACACTGAAGAGCAAAGAGGAGACTGCAGGGCTGCTATATGATTATACTGTAGCACCGGGAGTTTTTATTAAATCAAAACAACACCTGGGGGGCTTCCTAGACCCCTCCATGCACTTTTCTTGGCCCTTGGCTTCTTCCAGAAGTTGAATCCATGACACTCTCAGGCATCTCTACCACTGCAGCTGTCTCCTTCTACATGATTCTGGTATAAAATTTGGGATTAAAATTGATGCAGCTTTGGTCTAGTGGTTAGGGAGCCAGATTCTTATGTGGGAAGACCGGGTTTGATTCTGCCCTCCCCCACAAAGCCAGCTGGATGACCTTGGGCTAGTCACAGCTGAGCTCTCAACAGCCCCATCCACCTCACAGTGTATTCTATTGTGGGGAGAAGAATAGGAAGCTTCATTAGCCGCTTTGAGTCCCTTTAAATGGGTGAGAAAAGTGGGCTAGAAAAACAGACTCTTCTTCTATGTCCTTTGCAATAGGCGTCATGTTTCCAAGATTGTTTGATGCCCCCATTGCAGGCCACATGAAGATCCCATGGACCCTCAGATGTTATGAGATCCCAGCTCCCCAACTCCCTAGCCAAAAAACGTTCAGGGCTTGCTAGGAATTATTTATTTATTTACTTATTTATTTACATTTCTATCCTGCCCCATACCCAAAGGCCTCTGGAATGAACCGTAGTCCAACCATGTTGGCCGAGCTGGGTTTTCTCCTTCCCTGGACTGATCCTGGAGTCATGTGTGAGTGTTCTTAAAGAACTGCACTAGAGCCTTTTCCTTTCCTCCCTCCCTCCCTCCCTCCCTCCAGCCACCTTCCGCTATCTGTCTCTGATAATCTCTTGATGTCCTTTCAAAACCAATTACTAGATTAATTGACTCAGGGAAAGGATGCGGTCGAGGGCTGGAGCTGCCCAGATTTATTTTCTAATAGGCCACGGAGGACATGGCTCATGCCAAGAGAGATTTACCGTCTACCTAATTCAGCGACAGTTCAAATCTGTGATTAATAAGTTTTTCTACCAGGCTCGTAATTTACCTCCCCCTCCTTTTTTTCTTTTTTTTTTTAATCAGCGGAACCAGCAACCACCCCAGATCATCCTCAATTACAAAAATATTAAAGCTGCACGTGTGGTTGAGTGGTCCCTGCCCAGATGGGAAATGTTTTCTTTAAATCAAAGCCAAATTAACATAACAATAAGAGGTTTCTGTATTTGAATGGGAGCAGCTGAGAGTGGTTTGTGGGTTGCTATCCATCAAAGGGCTGGTTTGGCCTGTTCCTGTGGCTGCCTGTAGGGGCAGCAAACTGCGATGAATGGGCCCCTTCCAGCAAGAACTTGACCATCCCTGATCAATCACCTTGTTCCTCTGATGGAAGCTCTGACATTGCCAGTAGAACCTCACCCTGTCTATTTTTTTCCTCCCCCCCCCTTTTTTGGCCAGAGTAACCAACCCTGTCTAACTTTTTTTCTTTTTTGCCCAGAGGAACCAAACTATTCTTGGTTGTTTGGCTGCAGTGTGATCTTGCTTCAGTACGACTATCATCAAAGCATCAGAGAAGTTTGCTAGGGAACATTTGGCTTCTTAGCATGGAGAACAAGGCAAGGCAACATCTCAGGCAGAAACAGGAAGGTATGATTTTGGAGAGCCTTTCCTTTTGCCTTGGAGAGGTGTGCCTGTTAGGTTGGAGAATATAGGCTAGAGTGATGCTGGTTCTTAAGAAAAAGTACAAGGAGATTTAGCAAGCTGGTTTACCCTATGGCAGCCTGTTAGCTCACTTTCTACTTTATTCTTTATGCTGCAATGATTCTTCAGGGGTTTCAGATGGGATATTCCCAAACTTTTCTGGATGCTAAGGACTGGGCCTTGTGTCTTTGTATGAAAAGAGTGTGCTCTGTTAATGAACTACAAACCTTTGCTGAGCAGTTTTAGCCATATAAAAAAACATTATAAAAGAGATGCTGCCTATTAGGAGCAGTGGCATGGCCAGGTCACAAGGAGTATGGACCAAAATGTTTTGTTCCCAGATTATGTGTTATTACTCCTCTGTCCTTGTTCCATCCCCACTGATGACTGTCCAGGAAAGGAGAAGCACATTAGATTCAACTCTCTTTCTGCCAATAGTTTAGCATAAAAAATAGTTTGATGAGTAAGTCAGCATCAGGGCCCTTGGGATGGTGCTCAAGTGAAAGCCTTTTTGTCACTGCTGTGCTCAGGACCAGTGCTTGGGTGATATTGGCACCGACCAAGAGTATAAGAAGAAAATTAAACAAGGACTTCGGATGGCCTACAGATCCACAAGTGCCATTTCACTAACAAGCTCATAAACTAGAGGTAGCTTCTCATGTGGATTTCTGGGTATCACTGAACTTAACTCCCTACTGTTCTTACTTATTGGCTACATTTGTGAAGGATGACATAAAAGGTAGTTCAGCAACTTCTGAAGGTCACATCAGTTGACATAAGCAGGTATCAGAAGCATATTGGGCTAGTGGATAGTTAAGTAAAGAATTTCAAAATGGTCTCTTTTTAACCTCAGCATTCTTAATGATACTGAAATGATTCTTAATGATACAGCACAACTCTTGTCTACATAGCAACATAACACAATATGGAGCTTGTGTGTGCTTTTCAGCTTCAGTCATGCTTTATCACTGAATCACACGTTGGAAATAGACACCACTTAAAAGCCATTTTATAAGCCACAGGGTCAAGAAAAATAACAGAAGCTGAAGAGGACTAGAAAGGGCCAATATAAAAACTACATGACTTCTTGATTGTGTATCTACAAAACACAAAAGTGTCTCTTGAAATCCTATGGTGATATGCTTTAATTTAAAAATGACTGGAGCCTGGAAATCCAGTTCTCCATAGAAATATGTATGAAGTTAGAATCGAACTGATCATCCCTTTGTTCAATGCAAATTCAGACTTTTTTCTTTGACCAGGAGGGTGTTTGAACATCTTTGAACACCTTCAAACCTCAGATTGAACAGGGTGTATCTGACACCCACCATTTTGTTACTGTATTGTGTATTGCAAGTGTTGTATCATAAACATGTGTACTGTATTTGTTCTGTTCTTGCTGTATACCTTGGGTCTAATGTAAGTATCAGAGCAGCAGGTAGGAAATGGGTAAGGCAGCCCTAGTTAGCATAAGGCAAAGGGGGGGGGAGCAGCTGCCCACAAACAGCCAATCAGGCTTGAGCCCACGCAGGGCCAAGGATATAAAAGGTACTACCCAGCCCACTTTGGGGTTTCTATGCTTGGGTTTCCAGGGAGGGAGGATGTGTGTGTGAGCCTGCCCTGTGCCTGAGGGAAACACCAGGATAGTTCCAGGGTTCCTGAGCTTAGGGTGATAGCATAAGGGAATCCTTACAGCAGCCTGTGGGGGTATAGGTTGCTGGGTAGACTGATTGTCTCTGAGAGGACTTTGATATTTATTTATTTGTTTGTTTCTTCACAAGTTGTAAGCAATAAACCATTTGTCTTATTTACTTCAAAGAATCATCTGCCTGCAGTATTCATTTGAGTCTTATAGGCCTTGGGCTTAGGGAAAGGAGAAGCTGTGTGGACTTTTTAGCATGAGGTCTAGGGAAGCAACAGCCAATGCTTTTAATAATTATAAAACTAATTTATTCTTGAACCCTCACTAGTCAGAGGAAACGGGGAGTTAAGTCCTGCCCTGGCTGAAGAGAATGCCACAGTATGTTTGTCTGAATTCAAATTATGTTTTCAAACCTCTCAAATACCCGTTTGATTTGAACCAATTTGAAACCAAACCGGATCAGCACATCTGTAATTCTCAGATTCCCGAAGCACGAGGTTAAAGCCTTAGTTCATAATGTTTTGTTCTGCAGTGGGAGAATAGTTTTTGCTGGTTTTTAAAATTAATATCTCCATGAAAAGAAAATCAACAATTTGAATAGAGAGACATGTCTTTCAGATTAGTGTGCTAGTTTGCTAGATTTAACAAAGCTTTTTGGGAGATAAATGTTCAACATTTGCCCTCTCTGTTCCTTTTGCAGCCTGATTCTGAAATAGTACTCTCCAAAATTTTCAAACAGATGCAGCTGGGAGAAAGCTCTAACAGGCCCATTGGAATGAACAGTGATATGGTCAAACTGTAACTCACAAACAATGAAGTTGTGAATATTGAGACATCTATTTTTCACCTTTTTTATTTGTGATTAGGGTTGTGCACGAATATTTGCAGGCATTCAAAATCCGATCACATGTGCCGAATTCTGGGATTTGAACTCAAAGCGAATGTTTGAATGTAAACATTTGAATCAAATTTTGAATTTCAGATCTATTCGTTTGAATTATCTGGACATTCATATGTTTGCGGGTTTGTACATGATACGTACTTGAAGATCCATATCTTTTTTGCATCCGTAAGCATTTGTACGGATCCGTACGGGATGAAAATGCATTGCATACGGGCTAACTACGGGATGCATAATAATGCATATGGATATGTATGGATGTGTATGGATGTGGGGAAGATGCGTACGTGCACTTATCTATTTGTGATGCCATTTTAACCTATTTATTTGTTTGGTGATGTCACTGCAAACTCCAACAGGTCTGTCATAATTTCTTCTCACCTGTGCAGGCTCCAGAAGGCAAGAAAATCATGGGACATGACTAGCTGTGAGCTGGTGAGCAGTCCCTTTCCCTTTTGGTGGCCCAGTAAAGATGGTCAAGGTACCTACACACCAAACTTCTTTGTGACACTGAGGGACTATTTCAAACTTTGGAATGTCCAGATACATACCTCTAGTTCCTTAAAAAAACAAACAGAAAACAATTCTATAATTCCCATGATCCCATGGGAGCTGTCCAAATAAAGGAATTCATCCAAACCCAGGACTCAGAGACCTTATATGAGAGTGCTAGTGCAATACAGTGACTGCAGGGATTGTGTAGGTTGAAGTCCCTCTGTGACTCCATGCTGCTTCACCATTTTTTTTTAATTCCTGTGATGTGGTAAATACCCTGCAATGTCACTGAGTAATTATATAAATAAACAAGAGATCAAAAGAAGCATCCAAAGTCCAAAAACACAACTGGAAAAGATAGTAAGAGCAAAGATAGCACAAAAAATGGGGATTGGAGGAATGATATAGAGAGAGTTCCTAAAGAAATATTATTCAGCAAAAAATTACCTGAGGCCACTGACATGAATATGAAAGTAATAGATTGGAATAGTTGAGTGCAGGAACAAATTATTATTAAGAATATTAATATTAAAGAATAACAAAGAAAAGTGATGACTAGGTGGTACCTAACCCCTACAAGATTGGCTTATATAATAACAAATTTATCTCCAAATTGTTGGCGTGGATGCAGATAAGGAAGTACTTATATACATATGTGGTGAGAGTGCCAAGAACACAGGCCTTTGGGCAATAGGTTAATACATAAACAGACAAGATAATAACCAGACTAAATGGTATAAAGAAATGTGCATCACACATCAAATAAATATGGCTAATTGTACTGAAAATGACAAATACCAATCAATGAAAGCTGTCCAAATGGTTTTGATAAAGGGATGGAAAGAGTCCAGCCTATGGACATTAAACATCTGGGAAAGTTATATGTCAGAATTTATGTTATGTGACCTTGGCTGCATCCACATGGGATGCCTTAATTCGGTTTAAGGAAACC
>MTQE01002208.1:10325934-10343021 GCA_014337955.1 Aspidoscelis marmoratus | reverse complement strand
AATCTTTTAAATTTGAATTTAACAAGATTCGATTCAAATTTACCAAATTTCAATCTACTTGTTTGAATTTTTGATTTGAATCTGCACATACTAATGTCAACAACATTCATATGTGCACGTATGCATCTTCCACACATCCGTACACATCCGTACACGTTGGTATGCATCCCATAGTTATCCTGTATGCAACCCGTTTTTGTCCCTTATGGATCCGTACAGAAGCGTATGGATAAGGGAAAGATGCAGACCTTCAAGTACAAATCGTGTATGAACCCATACACATACAAATGTCTGGATAATTCGAACAAATAGATCTGAAATTTGAAAATTTGAATGTTTATATACAAATTTCAGGACATTCTATTCAAGTTCAAATGCCAAATTCAGCACATTTGATCGGATTTCAAATGCCTACAAATATTTGTGCACATCCCTAGTAGTAACTATGAGGTATAAGTGTGTGCTTTTCCTAAATTCTTTCCTGACAACTCAAAAGAAACCTAAGGCTCTGACAACTTCTCAGCCTGATAGAAATGATAGACAGACAACTAAATCTGCTGGGACAGTTCATCCTTCCACTACCAAATTGGTAATAGGAATGATGGGCCTGAGGTAGGCAAGAGAAGGGCTTACTTGGAGTCCTTACTGGGCTGGATAGACACTGATTGGCTCTTGGGGTCAGTGATATCCTCTATTTATTGGAGAGAAATATAAGAACATAAGACACGCCCTACTGGATTGGATTCAGCTGTGGCCCATTTATTCCAAGAGTCTGCTTTTGCAGCAACCAGCCATCTGAACAGGAGATCCCACCAGTAGTGCTCTGAAGGTGGGAGAAGGATTGTCCATCCCAAGGTCAGTTTGGGAAGAGTGGAAGAGGGACACATGAAGTTCATCTATCCATGATTTAAAGCTGGAGACCAGCCAGACCAGGCACACAGCTCCTCTAAGTCAGGGTCTTTTCCATTATGGTGAGGTCTAATGTTACTCTATTTAAATTAGTGCAAGAGTTTTGAAATTGTATAAATATCATTAACAGATTGGATGCAAATCTCTTCTCTGTTTTAGTAACACATTTCCTCTTCTTGGTTATGCTTAAGTGCTCATTCTCACTGAAAATGCTTAAGTTGGCTGGCATTGAGTCACATGGAGTTACCATATAACAAAGCTTTCTGAGCACGTCCCCATGCACGTTTTGGTCTGAATCGAAATCAGGTTTGGCAAGGGTCGTCCCCATGCACTTTTGATTTGGTCTGATTTCTGCAGACCAAATCACCCAAACCCGTACCCAACCTGTGCCAAATTTGGTACCCGAAAAAACAAGTCTCGTCACGGTCTGGTGTCCCAGCATGCATTGCTTTGTGAGCCAAGACTGTGCATGGGGCCGATCCCAGGCTATTTGGGGAAGAGATTGGTGCTTGCATCAGTGGGAGGTGGGGCTTCTTGTCCTGTGCTTGCTGTTCCTGCCCTGTGCATTGGAGATCACAACTGATGAGATTTTTGGGGAATAAGTGGTGTTAAAGCCAAAACGATGAGAGGGTCAAATGGCCTTTGCTGCCCCATGAGACTCCACCCCCCTTCCCTGATTGCCAAGGCAAGCAGGATAATGGTTTGATTTTTCTCCCTTTTCCATGGCAAATATTCTACCCCCATTTCCCGATCACCAAGGCAGGCATGATAATGGCTTGATTTTTCTCCCTTTCCTGCTCCCCAGGTGTTCCCCCGGTTCCTGGGTGAAGCGGAGGTGCACAAAACTGCTCAACCGCTCAACTGCTGCCAACCCTCATAGCGGCTTTGGTTTTTTAAAATTATTATTTTTCCCATTTAGTCCCACTAAAGGGGGGATGCGGCATTTGCAGCAGGTGGCACAGCGGTGGGGTGACGTCAATCTGGCTTCCAATGAGGGGAGAGGGGGTGGAGAGGAGGTGCTGCTGCTCCCCCTTGCCAGGGTTTGATGCGGTTTGCATTGGGACAGCCAAATCTGCACCCAGCCCGCGTTGATGGGAATGGCATGGGGATGGGTAACATCCATTCTTGGATCTGCACCCGGTCCAATGCATGCCCAATCAGACCCAAACGGCTTGCATGGAGATGTGGCCTCTGATTCATTAATGTAGAAGAGGGAATTTCAACAGGTGTGGCTTGTTGAATAGACCAGTCCTCACATACCAAGCATGGGTGGTGGGTGCTGGAGCAAACTCTGTTTGAGAACCTCCTCACATGTTTCAACAGCCCGACTCCTTTTGCTCTTATGGTACCACAAGTTGTAGCCTACTTGGGAGAGGGATGGAAGCCAAGGGCACTACCCGTATTAACAACAGTGATCTTCATGTCAGGATCATGATGAGACATGGGAATTGGGGCAACAGCATGGCCCCAAGTGTCTCTTTCAACTACTCAAATGAGAACCTGGCCCACTGTGCACTTCATACCAATTCAGAAGGATGAAAATGTGGCTTTCAGTCACGCTTTGCCCTCCCTCGAAGTTCTGCTTGGTGCCACAAACAAATGCCCCCTTCAGTGGCTTGTTCTTTACTAGGCCCAATCTACTTAACTACTTTGCAAAATTTAGGTAGAATTGCATTGACAAGGAATAGAACTATGGGAAGATGAAGCAAAACCTCAGATAGAACCTTTCTAAAACACACTGGTTTCTTAGTTCTGCCAATGCAAAAAGTTAAACAGATTTTGGTGGAGTTGTGTTTTGCATGGGAAAAACAATCCTTCCTGGAATGGGATCAGTAGACATCCCACACTGGTTAACAGCAGGAACAGTTGGAGCTATTTGTTCAAGCATTCAGCATGCAATTCCTTTCCTGACCAGCAATCCAAGCAGTGTAAATGATTTGCTTCCTGTCCTCTTCTGTTCCTTATGAGATGTCCTGAAGTTGGACATCCCACCTACCACTGGCTGCAATTGGCCAATTGACTGGAGGCAGGTCTGGACCACCAATCCATGTCACACAATTCCTGGAAGTGTTGTGAATGCACCTGTTCCAAACTGTTCCCTGTGCTGCAGAAATGTCTGATGATAGAATGTAAGCTGTTCACAGAAGGTAAGGATCAGAACAGCTCGCGATGCCTGAGGGACAGCTGCACTAAACTGTGGTGCAAACAAGGTGTTTCAGTAGTTTGCTTAGAACTGTGCTGGAGGTGAGTATGAAAAGACCTTTTGTTTAAAAAGGTATGTTATTATTCTAGATAACTTCTCTAATAAAGCAAATACACATCCAGTTGTACTCTCAGGTCAATTTCCAGATCTTTGGCAGCATCCATACGAAGCCTAGGGTACTCCCCACCTCAGGAGCAAGGCATCAACTAATCTAGACATCCTTGGGATGGTGCATTCACATGCACACTCCCACAACTAGCCCCTGGCCCTCTCTAGCTACACCATGAGTCAACTTATCTGCAGGGTGGATTGCTGCTTCAGTTCTACAGGTGGACTTCCTCTCCTCCATGTAGTGGGACAGAGGGAGCAGAAAGTGCATTTTAAGCCACAATTATAAGGGGATGTTTTTGAGGGAACCTTGCTTGTGCTGGACAGGATATGAACCAGGAAGTTGACCAGTTTGGTCTGGTTCTCCACAAGGTGCTTCCTCTCATCTCTGTCCCTCTACTTGGCAAAGCGTTTCTGCAGTTCTAGTTCGTCTTGCGTTAGATGCCCTTTGCTAGCACAGTGGCAAAGCGTACTGACCATACTGGCAACTGTAAAACACATTGCCTGGCTGTAAAATGCTTTGCAGCTTACTTTAGTGTGACAGGGCTCAAGAAGAGCCCATTGCTTTAGTGACAGGTCAATGCACATCTGAACATGACCTTGGTTAGGGTTAACCTCTTAGCACAGCATACATTGAGTATAGCCTGGGAAAGCAACATGTTCCTAGGTCAAACCTCTCACCTTCCTGTTCAAAACCTATTGAGCAAAACGCATCCTCCAGCACTTTTGACTCTCAGGGTACCTCCAGACATTGGCTAAACCTCATTATTCTTTTGGGATTATATCTCATAATATCACTATTACAGAAACCTGACAATGATGCTAGGTTTCCTGTAATAGCAATTGCTTATCTCTGGCCATGTCCCCATGCAAGCCATTTGGTTCCGATTGGGCTCATATTTGACCAGGTGTGGAACCAAGATCAAATGTTGCCCGTCCCCATGCCATTCTTGGTAATGTGGGCTAGATGCTGGGTGCAGATACAGCCATCCCCATGCAAACTGCACCAAACCCTGGCACGGGGAAGCAGCGCCATCACCCCTGCTTCCCCCCTCTCCTCATTGGAAGCTGGATTGACGTCACCCCACTCCTGTGCCGCCAGCTGCAAATGCCGCATGCCCCCCCCCCCGCCCCGTAGTGGCCAGGACTGAACAGCAAAAATAATAATTTTTTAAAACCCACCTGTTTGTGCAAAGCCACTATGAGGTTCCGTAGCAGTTGAGCAGTTTTGCACACCTCCACTTCACTTAGGAACCACAGGAAGACTTGGCAAGTGGAAAAGGGAGAAAAATCAAGCCATTATTATGCCCGCCCTGATGATTGGGAAATGGGGGTGGAATATTTGCCATGTAAAAGAGAGAAAAATCAAGCCATTATCTTTCCTGCCTTGGCGATCTGGAAAGGGTGGTGGTGGAATACTTGTATAAAAGAGTCTCATGGGGCAGCAAAGGCCATTTTATCCCCTCATAGTAAACACCATTTACTCCCCCCAAATCTCAGCAGTTGCGATCTCCAGTGCACAGGGCAGGAATGGAGAGCATAGGACCTGAAACCCCACTTCCTACCGACGCGAGCACTAGTCTCCTCCCCAAATAGCCCAGGACCATCCCCATGCGCAGGCTTGGCTCACAAAGCAATGCGTGCCGGTTCACCAAACCATCACAAGAACAGTTTTTTCCAGGATTAAATTTGGTCCTGGTTTGGGCGATTTGGTCCGGGGAAATCAGACCAAATCTAAAATGTAAGGGGACGGTCCTTCTGGAACCCAACTTTGGATGCTTTTCCACTGTCAGAAAGTACCCATTTTCGCACCCATTAAGAACCCATTTGGGTGTGAGCCGGATGACCCCATTTCCACCATGGCATCCATTTGGGACCCAATTGTTTCCACTGCTGCTGGGGAAATCCGGATCATATGGGTACGTTTTGGCCTTTAATCTGGATTTTCTGTAGACCCCATTATTGGGGTCTACAATGGGGACTTCAGCCAGAAAATCCGGATTAAAGGGAGCCTGTTTCCACTAGTGACAGGCAATGGGGTCTAGAGGAGGCTAGGGGGAGGGCATGCACCCATGGAGGGAGCCCCAAAATCCCAGCTTTGAAGTGATTTCGGAGTCATTTTGAAATCATTTCGAAATGATTCCGAAATCACTTCGAAGAGATCTCCTAGGACTTCAGAGAGGCTCTGGAGCTGTCAGCGCATTCTGTTCACTTTTAGTGCAGACTGCGCGGACTTCCCTCCAAAATCCTTCCAAAGCAATCGGCAAAAGGCTCCAGAGTCTCGCCGCCAGTCTCTCCGAAGGCCAGCGCAGACTTCGGAGGGATTTTGAAGCTCTTTCCCACTGACATCGCAGGCGCTGCAGGGCTCTTTTGTGCAGACTTCAGAGGCGTTCCGAAATTATTCCGGAGCGGCTTTGAAGTCTGTGCCAGTCTCTTCGGAGGGACTTCGGAGATCGCACCCCCCTGTCCCCCGAAACACCTGGGGTGACGGGCAGACCCTTGGGGGATGATCTGGATTCCCCACATGGGCGCAAAGGTGTTTCCATGGCAGGGGGGTTAGCACTCATTGCTAATGGGTGCTACACCTCCCGTGGAAACACATTGGGTGCTTCCCTTAGTCCGGATCTAATAGATCTAACGTACCCATTCCTTAGATTTGGATCTTCTTAGATCCGGATCTAAGAAGCGTGGTGGAAAAACACCCTTGGATTCAGACCAAAATGTGCATGGGGATGCACCCTCTGACTAGCAGCTCCCTTTGTTGTTATTGCTCTGGCGAATACCCAGAAGCAGTGCCAAGGATTCAAACAAGAATGAAAACAAAGGGAAGTAGATGGGTGCCTGGCTGATTTCAAGGTATTTGCAACAGGAATTATAATGGAAGGAGCTGGCAGACAGAGATAAAGCCCTGTGATGGTCTCTCATGTCTGGTGTAGGTGGCAAAAGACAAGCACAGGATCTTCTTTAGATTCTCCCTGCCCCTCCAATTGCCTTTTGCTGTCTGGAGGCACCCTCTTTTACAGTAGAACATGTAAAGCAAAAAGTAGCTCTTTGAAATCTTGTGATATAGGTAGGATGGAATGAGCCCTTGCAAAGAAAGCAAGATCCACCCACCCTAGTCTTTACCATTCTGTCTAAGTTTAGAAACAAAGTCCAATATTATATAAAAACCCAACTGAACAATCAGCCAGATCAGAAGCTTTGAAGCAAGCTATCTAGCTGGGGTGGTTTTTGGCCTCTGACAAAAGCTCGCCTTGCTCAATGGTAGCTATGCAGAATATAAAACAGTGGATCAGATCCATTATTTCATGGTCCTTATGACTATCAGCTGAGGCAGATTGTTTGTTTATATATTCCTAACATTTTTTGAAAAAAATTGCCTTTTGTCCAGAAAGAACAGTATACAAGGCTCCCACTTAATCTTCACTTTAATAACAAGTAGCTAATCAGAGAGGGAGAGTACTGTAGTTTGCCTAACATCTCTTATGAAGATCCTTGATCAAAGCCCAGTATCCTATGTAACTGGCTTGCTCACAGTGACACTCAAAGCCGTTTTGATTTGGGAAGCTTCCTGGATGTGGAACAGCTGCCACATTCCTTTAGTTTTAGCTATTTCTGTTTCTGGAGCCCGTGTGATATGGTCTAGTGGTTAAAACAGTGGATGATGAATGGATTCAAATTTCTAGAGAACATTAAGGTGATTATAGGCTCTGTCCTTTTTCTCAATCTAACCTTCCTCTGAGGGTTGTTGTAAAAATGAGGATAACTGGGAAATGGGCCTTTGGTACTGTGAGCTCTCTGGAAGAAGGATGAGACTAAAATGCAAGTAAAAATTCACTAGTGTTGTAAATGTGTCTACTCAGGTTTCTCTTCTCCATTAACTCTCAGTTATTAATCTAGTATGAGGAGAGTTTAAAGTTACAGGTGAAAATCCTCAGATTGTTTTTCATCATGTGGAATAAAGAGAAGACCCTTTCAAGTTAATGGCTACTTCAGACATTGATGAAGCTCTGATTTTAGAATGCTCTTAGTCTAAATAGCTTTTTTTGTGCACTCCATGTGACAACAAATAACCAAAGCTTAGCTACATGATTATTGAGTTGGTGAGCATGGAATATTGACTTGTGAGCATTGATTTAATGACTGTGGAATGGTTTACAGCTTTCAATATCCCAGTAGCTCATGGGTGAAGCACATGCAGATGTTTGGGTAGGTAGGGAAGAAGCTGAAGCTGAAAGACCACAGGAATGATTATGCTTTGAGCTCAGCAGGATGGGGAGAAGATAGAATTTAGGGGAAGAAGTGACTGCAGAAGGACATGAGCCTAGTGAGGTGGACTGAGAACATCAAGATGGGTGGCCATTGCTGACAAAAGCCTCCGTCCACAGTCCTCCCCCAAGGTAATAAGAAATGTGTGATTAATTTGTGACATATTTGCATGGCTTGTGTATGTGCGTGCCTAGAAAGCTGTGCAGAAGTGCTGTGAAGTCTGTGGTACATAGAGGGTGTTTTTCCACCACAGCCCTTAGATCCGGATCTAAGAAGTTCTGGATTTAAGGAATGGGTACATTTCTTAATCCGGATCTAGTAGATCCGGATTAAGGGAAGCACCCAATGTGGAAACACATTGGGTGCCCCCCTGCCGTGGAAACACCTTTACACCCATGTGGGGAATCCAGATTGACCCCCAAGGGGTTGGTCCATCACTCCAGGTGTCTCTGGGGATGGGGGGGTGGGCGATCTCCGAAGTCCCAGCTTTGGAGTGATTTCGGAGTGATTTAGAAATCATTTCGAAATGACTCCGAAGTCCCTCCAAAGCGATCGTCATGGGCTTCAGAGAGGCTCTGCAGCTGTCAGTGCAGTCCGTGCGCTATTAGCGCAGACCACGTGGACTCCCCTCCGATGTCTCTCTGAAGAGATCGGCAGAGACTTTGAAGCCACTCTGGAGTCCCTTTGGAGCACCTCCAAAGTCTGCGCTGATCTCTTTGGAGAGACTGGCAGCGAGACTCTGAAACCACTCTGAAATCACTCCAAAATCACTCCGAAATCACTCTGAAGCTGGGACTTCGGGGCTCCCCCCCATGGGTGCATCCCCTCCCCCTAGCCTCCTCTAGACTCCATTGCCTGTCACTAGTGGAAACAGGCTCCCTTTAATCCGGATTTTCTGACAGAAGACCCCATTGTAGACCCCATTAATGGGGTCTACAGAAAATCTGGATTAAAGGGCAGAAACTACCCATTTGATCCGGATTTCCCCCACGGCAGTGGAAACAATCAGGTCTCAAATGGGTGCCGTGGTGCCAATGGGATCATCCGGCTCACACCCAAATGGGTCCTTACTGGGTGCAAAAATGGGTACTTTTTGACAGTGGAAAAACACCCAGAGTGGATGGGTCACTATGTATTAGAACAAAAGGGGAAAACAAGAGTGCAACAGGGCCATTTCCTCTCAAACCTGCAAGTGTGTAAATGTGGCCTCAGCACCTCCTAGTCTGTTTGGTGATGCTGAGATATAACAGAAGGGAAAGGTGGATAGGATGAAACAATAAATTTCACCACAGTCTTGCATATGTATTCACAAGACATTATACTCAAAAACATGGAGAGCAGAAAGTGCAGCCTTCACCACTGCTGGGTGTTTGATGTTAAACTACAACTCTGATCATCCTCAGCCTGGGAGTAGGGCCCTGAAACCCCGGAGATCTGACAGATGCAGGGAGGGCTTTTAAAAAAGGGCTTTTAAAAAACTAATGTGATTTGTGTGTTTCTTTTTAAGGCCACAAGCAACTCAGGTGGTTCAGTTGCTTGCACGGTCATAATATCTTAGGATTTTTGGCCAACCTGCTTTTGAGTAAGCATCCCCTGTTCTGCTTAGACAGATGAAGACTATGGGATTTGACACTCCACTTTGCCTCTGCTCCCGTGTGTGCTAGCAACGTTCCCCCAGTGCCACAGTGCGTTTGCCTGAAGCAAAGAGAAAAAATCAGGGCTTGGCCAATGGGGTTGGCTGGATCAGGAGTGAGAATGTGAGACCCCCAGCAAGCATGCGAGACTCCGCAAGCCCAAGCAACAGGCGAAAGCTGGACTTTTGCACCCCTAGCCATCTCCACCCCCGCAGCCTTCCCTCTTGCTCCGAGAGACCCCCCCCCTTTCCTCTGCAACCAGACCTGCCTGTGAAAACTATCCAGACTTAAAGCCAATCAATTTCCAACGAGTAGCAGAGTTTGACGGGAAATTCATTCCAACTGGGGGCCTTGATTTATCTTTCAAATATACGGACAAGCGTGCGCATGATGGAGCCCATTAAAATGTTGGAAGATTGTTTTTATGATTGAAGTCTGTATTACACTCGCCATAAAGAAAGGCAGCGCGGAGTCATTAGCATTTCCATGATGTTATATTTCTGCCTGTCGCGGGCCAATAACTCATCTTTACGGCTTGTCCCACCGCTAGCTCTTTGATACAATGAGTATAGAGTTAAGCAAAACTACAACAGGGGGAAGGAGAATCCGGCGAGCGAGCCGCCTGCCCTTCACGCCGCGTCGCGATCGCCTCCTCCGCCAGAGACATTTTTCAGAGCGCTGAAAGAGCACATATGCAGGGAGAGCCACTGTCCCCCGTTGCTATTCTTCATCGCTCCCTCTTTCCCTGGCTGCGACGATGCCCCCTCCTTTCTCCTGCTCACCCATCCGGCTAAATGAAACTTATCTTGCCATTTCGCCCCTCTCCCCCTCCCTGCCTTCGTCTCCTCCTCCTCCTCCTCCTCTTTCCAGGCTCCGTGGGCTGTTATCACCGAATCAAAGAGAAAAGAGGAGCCCCCCCCCTATCACTGAGCAATGACCTTCTTTTCTCTTCCTTCCATTTGAAACAAGATTTTGTAGAAAGCAGGCATAGTAAGAGCACCCTGCATAAATAAAAATAAATAAAATACGGATACCCTTCTTGGGTTCAGGATTGGATTCATTGCTAGGTTTCAGCAGAAAAGGCTGCTAAGTGGATAGCTCAAGCTTCTATTCGCAGAAAAAAAGCTGCTCTAAAATGCCTTAGAGGGTCATGTGTGGCCCTTGTGTTCTCATCCCATTTCTAATCCACCTTTTCTAGCCTGGAATGTTCATGAGAGGGGAGGGGCAGACTGAACATCCCACCTGCAAACCGCCTCCAAAATAGATCAGGGTTCCTCCACCCCACCCCCCCATGTGAATGCATCCAAAGATTCCATCTCTGACATTCAGTGATGATTTTGGATTATTTGCAAGCCTTTTCCACGATATATGTAGGGCAGGGATAGGAAATGTGGGCCACTACTCCCCGAGTTAAAGACCTGCAGCAGGACCATTCATGAAAGAGAAAGAGAATTATAGGATAACTTGGAAGGCCACCAAGTAGATGTAAAAACAGTCCACTCTTGAATAAGGACAGCTATGTACAACACAGTTTTGCTTATACATGGTTGGTAAAATGTGACTTCCCTTGTTAATGCAGTTCTGGAAACTGTCAATAATGTGTTTTTGCTGCCGAAGCGTAATTGATCTATAATAGTAGACATGTAGTAGAGTAGACATAGTACAGTCTCCATGGCTCCCCTAAGCCTTGCTTTTTGATTGGTGGCAATTCCTTGTATAAAACAGCTTTGCAGTGTATGGTTATCTGTGGGAATCAAAACTATACCATGGGTGTTTTTCCACTGTCACTAGAAGTACTCATTAAGTACTTTTAGTGACTGTGGAAAAACACCCCATAATACAAGGACGGAGTGTACTGGTAACAGCTACAGAAAAGTATGCATTTACAAAATCCATCCATCCATCCATCCATCCATCCATCCATCCATCCATCCATCCATCCATCCATCCATCCATCCATCCATCCATCCATCCATCCATCCATCCATCCATCGAGTCAGCAATGTCTTAATCATCCCCTGTTCAGTTTCCATCTATCCACAGTAAGTAGCAGAGGGCTAGCTGCTGCTTTTGGTTTTCTCAGTAGGAGTATGCAGCATTTAATTTTTATGTTTGTTTGCTTCATGCAAATTCTTATGGACTGCTAACAGTCCCAAATTTCTCTTGGCCTTGGCCTTCAGCTGAGGGAATCGCATCCTCTCCCCAGGCAGGCACTGCCTCTGTTTCAATCTATTTTATCTGCCTTTAATGGTTTTATTGTGACCTGCCCTGAGACGGGGTGGGATAGAAAAATACATGCATGCATTTCAGAATTTAATTCGCCAGCATTTATTTTATAAATAAGCAAAAATGTTGAACTTAGCTGTAAAGTTGTCCTAACATCTGGGCATTTCAGCTGAAGTGCTCTCCTGTTTTATGTAGAATTTTTTCCTGAGACTACTCAAATGTTTGTCCTTTTCATCGATACACTGAATAGTGCTTTTAGCCTGTTTATCCCAGGTTGCCTGGCTCTGACTTTCATGAACTGCACTATAAGGAGTGGGAGGAAGTGCAAAGGTCTCTAAATCCAGATTGAATGCCCGAGGAGCATCTTGAGATGGGCTTCAAAGGGTGCATGTAGGACTAGAAAACAGATTTTAGTGCCTGGCACAGGTGGATTCAACTCAGCCTAAATGAGGTTGCATCTAAAAGGTCTTGTATTTAAAAGCTGCAAAATCATAACTTCCCCAGGTGGCCCCAACATTTGCACATCATTCTGAGTGAAGTGACTGTGAAGCTGCAGAGGAGAAAGGAAGACAGCAAAGAGCAGTGTTTGTGAAGACAGAAAAGTGGTGTTGGTGGTGCTGCTTTCCTGGGAACAAAGGCCACCCTGTGGGTGGGTGGGCGTGCCCCACCTACTGCATGGCCTTGGCATGTTTTATTCATGTATGTGCAATCTGAAGGAACCACTTTTGAAAAAGGTGCCCCAGATTACTTCAACCAGGCTTCAAAAGAACCAGTTTTGGGCCCCCTTGAAGAGGTTGAGTCCTGTACACCATTTAGACCCATGAGCTGGCAATTAGACAGAATGCTCAAAATCTAGTTTATGTAGGTGGTGACTAATTTGGCTTTGTGGAACCCACGGCTCTACTTTTCAAGGGAGATGGACACCTCTTGACCACCACAGCTTTGAAGGTGCAAAATCTGGCGGTTTGTGTCTAGCATCTTATCTAAGGTTGCCTCCAGGCTGCAAGAGGCAATGCAGGATCAAAACAAGATCCCACAATTGTCTCTTGTCCCACGATTGTCTCTTGTTACCTCAACTATTGACAGGTTGCTTTTCTAATTGGAGCAACTGAGGCTACTGGAAACCAGTCAAGTGCCCACCCCCTTCCTTTGTTGCATTTTTGCATGCTTGGTTGGCTTCCCAGTAGCCCCAGTATTTCTGACTGCAAAAGCCCCTTGCTAAATGTTGTGGTAAGCATTGCTATTCAATAAACCTGGATTTTCCATGGTTTGGCTGCTTAAATCAGTATATTGTGAATGCCAGGGGAATGTCTTAAATACATTTTAAATATTTTTTTAAAATACTTTATACATTTTATGTTTTTATTATTGTGATCCACCTTAGGACCTTTTGGTGAAGGGTGGGATATAAATTCGTAAATAAAGAATAAAATAATTTCCTAATATAGCACTGAGAGAGTCACATGTTCTACTATGCATCTGGAGACATCTTAACCTAACCAGCCTATGACAAAGGGGACTCTTTTTTTCTGAAAACAAAGAGCTCCACTCCCCCATATAACAGCAAATGAGAGGAGAAAT
This sequence comes from Aspidoscelis marmoratus, assembly GCA_014337955.1. Lineage (NCBI taxonomy): Eukaryota > Metazoa > Chordata > Lepidosauria > Squamata > Teiidae > Aspidoscelis > Aspidoscelis marmoratus. Next base: position 10,330,091 of record MTQE01002208.1, on the reverse strand, counting down.
CAGAAGCCTGTGCAACAGGGAAACTTCTGCCCCCTTCACATGCTGCCCAAGAACCAAGAGAGTTCCTGTTCTCACTATATACCATGTTTTCCAGGACTGCCAACCTATGACAAAGTGGGAGGTGCTTTGCCTTGGAAAACAAAACAGTTTTCAGACTGCTTTAGGCAAGCTTAAGAAGAAACACTTTAAATAGGTTTTTAGCTTAGGTGGAAGGCATTATTCATCTCAGCTTTTCACATAGTAGGTTGCTAAAAAATCAGGGCATTTTAGCTGTTTAGAAGGTGAAAGGGAACTGAAAGTATTGGGGGGAGGAAGGAAAGTACGAGAAAATTCCCATTGTTTTAACGATAAGTTAATCTTACACTTAAGGAGCATTTTACTGATGCTATCTGGAAGTCCTCAGTCATTTCCATGCTTATTTTTCTAGTGAATTCTGTCTACTCATTATGTGGTAAAGGACTGAGTCAAGCTGGAGTGGTCCACTAACCTGGCTGTTTGCATTTAGACAGCTGTTCCAGTCCTGAAGATTATGGGATCTTTGGAGCTAGCTACATTTGTGATGATCAGGAGTGAAAGTTCCTGGCATCATAGCTGCTGGGGGACACATTTTGACCGTGTAATTTGTTGTGCTTCTGGAATGCTAAACTGAAGCTAAACTGTGTGTCCTTCTGTACACCTCTATGGACTAGTTTACTTAGAAATAGACCACCAACATACCTTTTTTTAAAAAAAGTCTACTGATGTACCAGATGAGGTAGCCATTTTGGCCACCTAGCTCTGTCAACACTCTGTCCAATGCAGATAGAGTATGTTAGTAGCAGACATGGCCTCTCTTAAGCCAGTCTACCATATGGAAGAGAGTCCTCTGCTCTCCTTAGTGGACTGGCTTAAAGGTAGGTACGGAAAGGCCCCTAGTTAACAGTATTCTTGCTGTGTATTGGACAAGTTGAAATTTCCATACTCAGAGGCAGCCACACATACCACACCAAGGTTTAGATAATTTGTTTAGTCGTGTCTAACTCTCTGAGACCCCCATGGACCACAGCACAACAGACCATTCTACTTTCAACCATCTGCTAGAGTTTGCTCAAGCTTATGTCCATTGCCTCCATAACATTAACTATCCATCTCACCCTCTGCTGTCCCCTTCTCCTTTTGCCTTCAGTCTTTAAAAGCACAAGCGGCTTTTCTAGTGAATCCTTCAAGTGAGCAGTCAAGGTTGATTTCCTTTAGTATAAACTGATTTCATCTTCTTGCAGTCCAAGGCATAGACTCTTCAGTGCTTGGCCTTCCTTATGGTTCTATTTAATACCCCAGGTTAATACAAACTAAAGATCAAGCAACATCATGTAGATCAAAGTAAATAACTGAAAAATTACCTGAAAACACTCTTTATAAAGCAGGATAGGCAGTGGTGAGTGATTGCAGCATGGCAAACATTTTTTTCATTTGTCCAGGTTGTGGCGCCAAAACCCCTTGAGCCAGCTCCATATTGTAGTAAACTAAAAGAGAACTTGGCAAGGATCAGGAAGAGAATATACATCTGTTTTGGCCTGGTCGTCTGGTCTGTTGTACAAAGGGATAAAACAGTGCCGGCTCAGTTGTGTCTGTGCAGTGTTGCAAGAATGTGCAAGGAAGCAGAAATCCAGGACCATGCAACTGCTTTAATGAGTTTTAATGTCCAAAGCCTTCCATGCGAATCCATTGCCAGTCTGTAATAAAATGGATGCCTGATTCGGAATACAGGGACATTGCTCAGATTTGTGCTGTCCTGACGGGGAACATTGTGGAATGACAGTCTGTACCTCCAGTCCTACCCATTGCAGCAAAAGATCATAACGAGAAGGATCTGTGACTAAGAAGCAAAAATGTTTGCATGGCAAATTAGGCTGTCACAGATTCCAGTATGCAGGTTGAACCTCTGTGTTGACTGTATTTAACTCAGTGTTAATACCAATAGGAATTAATTGCCAGTCTGTAATAAAGTGGGTACCAGCTGAATATTGTATGAAGGTACTTGTGAGTGCCTCCAGACATGGGTTAAAACCTAAGATTCTCCCAGGACTACATTGGGAATGGCACACATTTCCGTGGCATTCTCAGTATGGTCTTGGATATTAAGGTGACATCCTGAAAAATCGCTGTTATGGGAAATCAGGCAAAAATGCTGGGTTTCTCATAATAGCGATGGCTTTCCTGTCTTCTGCCTCCTTGCATTATTATTCCTGTTGCAAATACCTGGATGCCAGCCATGAAAAGGAAACAAAAATGCAAAGGGAAGTGAATGGGCACTTAGTTAGCATCCTGGTATTTGGAACAGGCACAATAACAGAAGGAACCACTAGAGATAAGAGCTGAGGATTCCTTCCTGTTCTATGGAGGGATTCCAAAGCTGCTTACATATATATTGATGTTTACCAGCAATTCTGAATAAACTCAAGAATTATGACATTTACCACCTAAAGATCAAAGCCAACAGCGCCTACAGGAAATATTCAAATACCATGCTCATTTGCCAGTGAAGAATGTGTTTTATAGCAAAAAGTAAATAAAAAATGATAAATAAAACCCTGCATGATGTAAAATTTTCTGACATTTCCCACTGGTCTGTGGGAAATTTCCACTAAATTTTTATATTAACCTATTTCCTGACATAGTGAATGCCCAAAATCTAGTAATGTTGACCTTAATACGTAACAGCTGAATATCCTGGACAAATGACAATGTTGTTCATCTGAAATGTATAGCAAAACACTCAGGTAGTGCAAATGCACACTTGACCTTTAATGACTATATGCATGTTTTCATTAGAGCAGTGTGACTTGTCAAATTGATTTTTCATTTTTTTTCAAACCTAAAACTGACTTTGCTACCATTTTTCTGAACATCAGTATTACTCATACATACATTCCTTGGTTGTCCAAGTACTTAGGTCGTGTCCCCATGCATGTTGTTTGGCACAGAATGGGCATGCATGGGACCAGGAGCAGGTCCAAGATCAATCCCAGCCCGTCCCCATGCCATTCCCAGTGACGTAGGCTGGGAGTGGTTTGGGCATGGATGCACCTGTCCCCATGCAAACCCTGGCATGGGGGAGCAGCGCCCCTCCTCTCCAACCCCTCTCTCCTCATTGGTAGCTGGATTGACATCAGCCCATTCCTGTGCTGCCAGCTGCAAATGCCGCATCCTCCCCTCCCTTAGTGGCACAGAAAGCCGGGACTGGGCTTGGAGGCATGGGAAAAAAGTTAAAATAAAGCTTACTACTAATAATAAATTTATAAGTAATTTTTAAAAACCAAAAGGCGCTATGAGGTTTAGCGCAGTTAGACGCTTGAGCAGTTTTGCGCACTTCTGCTTCTTCTGAAACACAAGAACACCCCCCCAAGTGCCCCCCTCAAGTTTAAAAGGGAGAAAAGCAAGACATTTTCATGATCACCATGGTGACTGGGAAACGGGATTTGAAAATGTTTGGAATTGGAAAAAAAATCAAGCCATTATCCTGCCTGTCTTGGCGATCGTGATTTTTCTACTCCCCCAAAATATCAGCGGCTGCGATCTCCAATGCACAGGGCAGAAACAGCAAGCACACCCCACCTCCAAATTACATGAGCATCAATCTCCTCCCAGAATAGCCTGGGACCGTCCCCATGCGCAGTCTTGGCTCGCTAACCAATGCGTGCCGAGACCCCAAACCGTGTTCAGACTTGTTTTTTGGGGTACCAAATTTGTTCCTGCTCTGGCACAGTTTTGGGGGGATTTGGTTCGCAGAAACCGGACTAAATCAAAAACGCATTCGGACACCCCATACCGAGCCTGGTTTCAGTACTGGACCAAATGTGCATGGGAACGCGTCCTTACTGTTTGACAGTAGGGGCTGAAACATGTGATTCTCTTGGGATTATTGGGAATGCCACATGTAAGTGTGGCTTTCCCAATATCTTGTCTGTTGTTTCCTTGTGGAATTACTGCTCTTGCAAAGGTATCCATATGTAGAAAGTGACCAGCCACTTCTTCCTCCCCTTGCATGCTTTTTACAAATGGGTACTTTTGCAAAGCACCGATTCCACTGGAAATGACAGACTAGGTAAGTAATTCAGCATGGCCTGCTCAGACATGGGGTGTTTTTCCACTGTCACTAGAAGTACCCATTAAGTACC
>MTQE01002208.1:10279497-10321945 GCA_014337955.1 Aspidoscelis marmoratus | reverse complement strand
CCCGGGGGGGGGGGGCAGAAGAAGATGCCACTCTCACTTCCTTGCTGCAGTCTGCAATCATTGGGCCCTCAAAGGCCTCTCATAATTACCCAGAAAAATGTTGCTTGTTTTCCTTAGGTAGAAGCCACTGGAACCTTGGTGGAGCACTTTGTTCCACTCACAACCATCACATCTTACACTAAGGCCACAGTCACATCACAACATATTAGTCCATTTTAGGGCACAGGTGGGCTTGGCGAGACCACATCCTTCTGATTTATTGCTCACTGAAATGGTCTTTCTTTGTCTGCATTTCAGTCTCCCCAGCCTCAGTCCATTGACAGGATACCTTTTTCCTCTCCCTCCCATCCTTCCCTTCCCTCTGTGACTGGGTGCTATTCTGTCAGTCACAATTTGGCTTCTCTGGGGAGTGTAAGGTCACCCACAATCCCCACCCCTGCCTCTTTCCCTCCTTTTTTGTTGTTGTTACAACTGAATTCTGCATGTTCTTAGCCTGGTGGGAGGAAGAACTGCCCTTAATACATTGGATGGGAAACTAGGATGTCTCTTTTGGTGCATAATTTAGTGCTGAGGTTGTAATGGATGAGACATTTTGGGGATTGGGTAGAATAAGACTGTACTTGCAGCAGAAACAGGTACCAGCAGGTTTCTTCGAATTCCTTGCCCTGTTTTGCTTCCTTTCCTTTGTGCTTTTTTAAAGCCAGAAGTGTGCACATCTGCATTTCTGTGTTGCTGGAGTTTCAGGACAAAATAAAGGCTTAGCTCCAACATCTTAGCAGCACACAGTGTGGCAGTAAGATTGCTTGTAGTAGCTTTGGTCGTTTTGCCCCACCTTTCCTTTTATTTTTAAAGTTAATCTGCTCTTTTGCCTTGCTAGAGTTTATCAAGACACAATAAGACAAATGAGATGGGGGGGGGGAGCAGCTTCAGCCCAAAAGGGCCAGTGCTGTACTTATTGAGGAGCTGACCACTGCTGTAGGTTCATGATAACATTAAAGCTAAGCAAGTTTGTGCTCAAAGCTGCATTTCCCTCCTTTCTCAAGGTCAGGCACTGGCTGAGAGGAAAAGATAAAACCTTCCACTGTCCACCTACAAAAGTCCAGATGCCACCTTAAATAGTCCCCTTGTGCAGTTACACCGTACAAATTTAAATTTCACGTGCATGGATAATCTGAATATAGGACAGTTTAAATTGTGGGGGGATAACTCAGAGAAGAAATGAAAATTTATTTTTGGGTTTGATCTCAAGGAACCAGAGGACTACCTGAAACAGATTAAGTATCAGGTATGGCCATGCCTTTCAGCTAGGTAAGACTCACAGGAACTCCTCACTCATGCCCTGTTTTTTTTCACAACCACTGAGAAAAAGTACTATGACAGAAAGTTTTTTTAAAAAATTGCTCCAGGTACACCACTTTGAAAATGTCCTCAGGGTGGTGTTTGGCACAGGTCTTTAGCTGGAAGGGTAGGATTTTGCCTGCTTTACTGGTAGGGGCATGTTTAGAAGCAGAAGAAAGGGGTTGGCTGGATGTTATAGTTATCTGTGAAAATGCGAATGGGCACTTTCAAGCTCTCCAGGCAAAGTGGAAGGTTTTCTGCAAAGGAAACCTCACCTCTGGTTCATCTAGAAGCAGCCTATGCAAAAGGTTTCCACCCCTGTGACGGTCACTGGAAGTCTCATTCCCTAGAATTTATATCTGAATATGAAAAGGGATAGAAAGTGCCTGTTAAGACACTTCTTAGGCAATAGCGGCTACACACCATTAGCAGAATATATGTTTTAATACACTAAATATAATATTTGCAAGAGTGCAGTAAGACCGTGAAATGCAAGAGTCATCTGTGACATTTCAATGCAAAACTCAGCTATATGCACTCACTGTTTAACAACAGTCCATGTATTAGTCTTAACTCCTATCACATATGACCTCAGATGTGCAGGTATCAAAATCAATTAATATACACAAAAGAGCAATAAGCTGTTATCTTTAGTGTACAAAAACGTATGTTCTGCTAATGGCATGTAGACCCTATTGCCTAAGAACTGTCTTAACAGGCATAACACGAGTGTCCATAAATCCAGACCATAAATCTGGCAGCGACACCCCTTTTAATCCAAATAGGGATTCTCTGCGTTTTGGGACCTTTAATCCTCAGAAATTGTGGATTCCTTGCAAACTGTCAGAGAGGGGAGAACTTGAGCTGACTTCAACCCTGATTATATCCTCTATTGGAACGTGCCCAGACAGAGTGCCTGTCCCCATGGCAAGGATACTGTGAGGCGAAAGTTAGTTCACCTCGCAAGTGTCCCCATGCAAAGCCTTAATTAATTCAGGCTACATGAAGGACAAAATCCTCTAAACCGAAACACCTCCCCCCTTTATAACTGTTCTCGCCCCGAATTACGGGGCAAGAGTGGGTTATAAAGGGGGCATGGAGACACTCCCAGGTTATGATTGCAGCATTAGCAGGCAGGGCTTCACTGTTCCCAACGCTAACTCTGTGATGGCAACTGTCCCCCCTTATCTGAGCACTTAATTGCCCAGGTAAGGGCTGGATTTACCCCAAACAACCACCTGACAGTTGCCCTGCAATCAGCTGAGCTACTGTCAGGTGGGTATAGGGGCTGTCAGGAGCAGGGAAGATTTGTAAAACAGACACAAAAGCCATTTAAAACAGATGCAGCTTTCGTGTCTGTTTTAAAAATCTTCCCTGCTCTTGACAGCCCCTATACCCACCTGACAGTTGCTCACCTGATTGCATGGCAGCTGTCAGGTGGTTGTTTGGGGTAAATCAAGCCCTTACCTGGACTTAGGTTCCATCGAAATGAAGCCCCAAATGAGTGAGAAGCCACTGCCATACCAACAGAATTTTGGAGAAGTTATTCTTACCATGTAAAACAATTTTGCATGGAATTCCATGTAAAGAGATGTATTTCTTGGCTGGAAATAGTGCCCAAGGGCAGGAAGTTCCACCAGATGTCAGTCCATGTACCATGCATGTGGCCTGAAATTCTAGGTAAATATTTCACATGAGAGTGTGGTGGCCTTCCAAACACCTTCCCTTGCTGACTCCTCTGAAGGGGTAAGATCTTCAACTTATCCAAAGTTTTTGTTTTTTGGAAGAAACGTAGAAGACATTTGCATCTGGTGCAAGCTACCTCCTGGTCAACTATACGTCAGCCGAAAGTGAACATGTGAATACAGATTTAGTCCATAGATATGACTGAACAGCTTTCTTTTACTGTGCCTAATTGGGATCTAGGATCTAGCAAACAGTGGTTAAGGTCTTGTTGGTAAAAGTAAAGCTTTCAATTGGACTTTGTCCTTGTTACTCTTTCTCCTGAGTTTTGTTTGTGGGTTCCCACTAAGCACATTTGTTCCTTTGGTAAGTGGAGTAAGAGATTGATGCTGGTCTGGATGCTCCCATACTTACCTAATACAGGAACTTATACTATATACAAACATGGTTTCTAAAAACACTGTAAGTTTCCAGCACATTTAAGAATTAAGGTGGCATACCTTTCCTGAAATGCCCCACAGTTCTGATAAATAAAGAATAAGGAACTCATCTTGCCACTATAAGCAGAAGATGTATCAGTGTAATACTCTCTAATCTGCCGCTTTCTAGGCTTTATGGACTCTGGCTGCCCTTAGCTTCAGCTTTCATGGCCAGTGATCAGGAATGGTGGAAGCTGGGTCCAGCCATGAAACCCGGCAATGGAATGTGTGGGGTGGGAGGAAATTTAAGGCTTGCTGGCAACCCAGCATTAGGATATGACCTGAAGTAAGGTCTGAGGGTTGGAGAACGGCAACAGGGCAGGATATTGTGCTTGCCAGACAGTGGTTTTGCTGTGCTTCTTTTCCAGTGGAATCTGGGTGTCTGGTAGCAGTGATGTTTTGATTTAGAGAAAGTGAAGTCAGGAAAGACTTGAACATTCTCCCTTTCCCCCAGCCTTGGCTGGCTCACGAGTGAAATTACAGCACTGAAAAGCATTGCTTGGCTGGGCTCGTGCCAGAGACATTCCCCAATTGCTGCCACAGGAATCCGTCTAATGACATTCCCGGCTGTTCCCTGGAGCCAAGAGCTGTTGTGAGTCATAAAAGGGCCTGAATTTCCTTCTCTACAACAGGGTAGGAGGAATTCAAGAAAAGGTATTTATATAGTAAAAACTGGATGTGTTACTGCATCCTTATTCTGTTCCTATAATTTGGGCAAGATGGAGGGTCCATAAAAACAGTTCCCACCCACCCCTTGGTGCGGGAGAGGGGGCATAAAATGCTGCTGGCACAAGGTCCGGCTTTGTGACATGCATTGCAAACTAGATCTCCCTACAGCCCAGAAAGAACATTTTGACATTTAAATGTCATACATTTGCATGGTAATAAACATGCCCAGCACCACATTCCAAAAATGCAAATGTTTTCAGAATTTCAGAACAGCAGAAATAAGAAGTGTGGACCTGAAATGGAAGCAAGCTGCCAAGTGTACTAAAAAGGGACTAAAATAATATTATTTACAGTGTGGAAGATGAGAAAAGTGTCTGATAGTATTTCCAGAGGGTTGAAGCACTGATCCATCTAGCTTAGTCAATCTTAAGTCCTCCAGATGTTTTGGACCACAGTTACACTATCCTTTGCTGCCTGCTGCTGATAGGTACTGTAGTCCAAAATATGTTGAGGCAACAAGTTGATGGAGGGCTCTCTAGACTGACTTCTTTTCAGGTTTCAAAGAGAAGACTTTGCAAGCATGACATGGAGATATGTGATTCTGAACGTGAGATCTTCTGCTGGCAGGCCATTTGTCCTTCCACTGAACTAAGGCTTTTCTGTAAGAGCAATCTTGTCCCTTGGTTTTGGTTGAAGTAAGTGGCAAAGGAGGTTTGGTAGTGGGACTAAAAAGAGACAAAAAGGCTGTACTATGAAAAAAAAGGGGGTGAGCTTCCCCCTTGCTGCACTGAGTTCCCTGATGCCACAAGGAGAAGTGATGATTGGTCAGCTGGCAACTGGCTGACAGCTCTGTTTGGTGGCTTTGGGCAGCCTATTAGTTGCACTTCTGCTAGGTAGCTATCCACACTGGAGGTGACAGCTGCAGTTACCTGCTTCTGAGTTCCAAGCCTCCAGACCCCAGTATCAACCAAATGGTTGACACAAGGGGCGCATCCCCATGCACATTTTGGTCCAAATACAAATCGGGTTTGGCAAGGTTTGTCCCCATGCGCTTTTGATTTGGTCTGATTTCCACTGACCAAATCGCCCAAACCTATACCAAACCTGTACCAGATTTGGTACCAGTAAAAACAAATCTCGTCATGGTTTGGTGTCCCAGCACACATTGCTTTGTGAGCCGAGCCTGCGCATGGGCACAATCCTGGCCTATTTGGGGAGGAGGTTGGCGCTTGCATCAGTGGGAGGTGGGGTTTCATGTCCTGTGCTTACTGCTCCTTCCCTGTGCATTGGAGATCGTAACCACTGAGATTTTTTGGGAGTAAATGGTGTTACAGCTGAAATGATGAGGGGTTCAAATGGCCTTCGCTCCCCCATGAAACTCTATTATACAGTATTCCACCACCACCCCCACTTCCCGGCCATAGGAAAATGGCTTGATTTTTCTCCCTTTTAAATGGAAAATATTCCAACCCCATTTCCTGATCACCAAGGTGGGCATGATAATGGCTTGATTTTTGGCTCACAGTTCCCGGGTGGAGCGGAGGTGTGCAAAACTGCTCAACTGCCACCAATCCTCATAACAGCTTTTGGTTTTTAAAAATTATTATTTTTTCCCTTTGGTCCCACTAAAGGGAGGGGGAGATGCAGCATTTGCAGTGGGTGGCACAGGGGTGGGATGACATCAATCCAGCTTTCAGTGAGGGGAGAGGGGGCGGAGAGGAGGTGGTGCTGCTCCCGCGTGCCAGTGTTTGGCATGGTTTGCATGGGGACAGCTGAATCCGCACCCAGCCCATGTTGCTGGGAATGGCATGGGGATGGGCAACACCTGGTTTTGGACCCATGCCTGGTCACATGCATGCCCAATCAGGGCCAAACAACTTGCATGGGGATATGGCCAAGAGGTTCCTGAACCTGAATCCCTGTCCTGAAACCTGTTAGAACCTGCTGCTTTTCCATCCTGAATCCTTGGCCTCCTGAACCTTTGGCTTTGTTACCTCACTTAGGCCCTATTCCCATGGCTCTTTGGCACATGTCCAGGCACAGGATCGGCGCAGTCCGTCCCCATGGGTTTTGGATTTGGTCCGCAAAAAGCGTGCCAGCCCCTCCCAAACCATGCCAGAAGGGTGCCAAATTTGATACCTGAAAAAAGAAGTCTCAGCACGCTTTAGAGGACTGGTACGCATTGCTCAGCAAGCCAGGAACGCACATGGGGACACTAGCGGGCTAATGGGGAGGAGATTTGAGCTCATGTCATTGGGAGGTGTGATGTGCTTGCTGTCTCTGCCCTGTCTATTGAAGATCGTGGCCGCTGACTTTTTAAAATGCCAATTGCAAAGGCAGACTGGAGAACCCCTTGCTTTTTACATTTTCTGCCATTTCCACGGAGGTAATTCCAACCCCGTTTCAAGAATGCCAAGGCAGGCTGCATAATGGCTTGATTTCTGTTCCATTTGTAACCCCTCTTTCCCCAATCTGCATGGCAATCATCAGTAAAGTCTCCATTTTCAGTTTGCAGCGATTCTTGCGGTCCCCGGTGGAGCAGAGGTGCGCACAGCTGCTCAAGCGCCTACTGCCGCTAAACCTTGTAGCGGCTTTTGGTGTTTTAAATTTTATTTAAAGTTATTTTTATGAACGAAGCTTTACTTTAACTTGTTTCCGTGCCTCCCACCCCATTCCTGGCTGTCCTTGCTGCTAAGGGAGGGGGAGATGCGTCACAGGGGTGGGTTGATGACAATCCGTCTGCCAATGAGGAGAGAGGTGGCGGAGAGGAGGTGGTGCTGCTCTGCCGTGCCAGTGTTTGGCATGGTTCTCATGTGGATGCCACCATCCATGCCCAACCTATACCTGTCCCACATTGCTGGGAATCTCATGGGGACACCCAAGATGCGTTCCTGGTCCTGTGCCCGGCCCATGAGTGCCCAAACAGTGCCCAAAGTGTGCCAGATGGCCAGCATGGGGATGCAGCCTTACTCTTCTTCAAAACTCACTTGTTCCTCCCAGCCTTTCTGCCTTGGGCTCAGTGATAAATTAGCCTTGTATAGATTATCCAATTCTGATTTTACACCTGAACCCTCTTTGCATTTGGCATTGTTACTACAGGATAATCTTCTTGATTTTTGACTTCTGGCTTGAAATTTGACTATAGATCAAGTATTGGAAAAAACCTGAAAGTTACACTTTTTCTCAGCTGCTGCTAAACTCCTGTTCCTGCCAAGCCATGTGCTAGTATTCTGTGGCATTATCTTGCATCCTGCGTAGGCGTACCCTGCTCTGCCTGGTCCTGAGGCCTCTGTCTCTCACTCTTTGGTCTTCCAGTCCCCTTGCTTCCCTGCATCCATTCTCCAGCCACAACTGTTCCAATCCAGCTCCTGTTCTGGGTTGCTCTTGGTCCTGATCTTTTGCTTCCCAGTCTCTATTTGCAACGTCCAACCTGGTACTACATATTGTTGGGACACATTAGCCAATAAAATTGCAATCTGTGGAAAATGTCTTAATCTCTCTCTCTTCTGGTACTGTTCTGCCAAATCCAGAACACTTGTGCAGTTCTGTGATAGGTTTGATGGCCCAATTACTTATTTAATGCATTTAATAAACAATGGCTACTTCAGCATACTGGGAATTTGACTGACTCCAAAAAGGGGGGCTTGATGTAAACCAGTTTGTAGTTCAGGTTGAATGAGGGCAAGAGGAAAGAAGAAACTGAGTTTTTTGTACTTGGCCAGCACAGAAGCCATCTTGGGAACAATCAGCAAGGGTACTGTTCTCTTTGGGGTAAAACCGATACTGCATGACAATAATTGTTCCCTGGATACTTGCCAACTTCCTGTGGCTTCAAAATATATTTTGCAAATAAACATAAATGCATATATCACTGCTCTCTCCAGCGCTCTTTCTTCACTAAAAAAAAGGTTGCTCTGAAGCTTCTCCCATTTGAGAAATGATATGTATGTTTGGGCTGTGCAGCCCACCCGAAAACAGCTAGACTGGAATGGGAAAGGCTGTCTGCAGTATCCTGGAGGGAAGGAGGCAATTGATCGAAGTGACTCCAGGTCAGACTAATAAACTATCAGTTTATTATCTCCGTGTGGAGGTGTGGGTGAATGCTGTCAAACTAGGGTGCTTTGCTTATTTATAAAGAGTTTGTAGCTGTAGCTCAGTGATAGAGCCAACTGCCTGGAAAGCGGGGGGCTAGTTATTCAAACCTCAACACCTCCCCAATGTAGTAGGCAATGGCGAACCACACCTGCATCTCTGCCAAGGAAACTCCTTAGAGGCATCCATGTCTGTCAGGAATTGGCCACAACTTGGTGGTACTCACCACCAACAGCCTGTATAGTGTCACCAGATCAGGGACTGACCAGCCAACTGGATGGCCCTCGGAATAGATAATGGGATTAAAAAGGAGAGAGCTGTTTGGAGGGACCAAACAATTTATGGAAGAAACTGGTCCATCTGATAGGTTCCTCTTTAATATTGTCATTTTATCCAAGGCTGGTTCTTCCTCTCCTCACTCTCCAGGCCCATAGCCCGGGGGTGGGGTGATGGGGTGATGACGATGACAGCCCCCCCAAATTTAGTTGAGTCCCCCTCAAAATTTTTAATTTTTAATCCATGAAATTTGATACCCCCCCCTCAAAATTTGTGACAGGACCATATATAGAGAGCTGCCTACAGGCCTGCTGCTCTCTCAAGAAAATTTAAAAATGAGTCACTCAGGATGTCTTTGGAATTTTTGGCTACCTTCAGATGGTGGCTGAATAGCAAGGGGTAGTGTGGGGTGTTGATCCCCCACCATTAGCCTTGCCAGCTAGGCAGTGCCAACTGCAGTGCTGTCTTTGCACGTTTTACGTTATATGTGCATCCAGGCACCTAGGCTTCCAGAACATCTGGATATACTAGTTGATATCTCCATGCATGTTTTTTCCCCCCCACTTACCTCCCTTAATCCAGATCTAAGATGATCCAGATCTAAAAAATGGGTTTTTCAACTAATCCAGATTTATAAGATCCAGATCTAAGGAAGTACCTGATGCGTCTCCATGGGCAGTGTAGCACCCAATATCAATAGGTGCCAAGGAAGCTCACAGTGGGAATGCCGGAGCACCCATGTGGAGCATCCATCTGTACCCAAGTGAGGGACGTCCGTCACACCACATTTTGGGGGGTCAACTCATCTAATCCAGATTTGATGCCTGAAGACTGGATTGTAGACTCCTTTAATGAGGTCCACAGGAAATCCGGATTATAGGTCCTGAAGGACCCATTTAATCTGGATTCCCCTAGTACAGGTGTGAACAAATCAGGTTCTAATGGGGTCTACAATGGAAAAGTGGTCTTCCTGCTCTGAGCTTAATGGATACTTAATGGGTACTTACTGGGTACTTAGTACTAGTGCAATCCCCCCCCCCCATGTGTGGATGCCTGTTTTGGCCTCTGTGCACACATGCTGGATGAAGCAATTCTTGAAGCTTAGTCTGGAAGGCAAGTAGGGGGCCTAAAAAGCCCATGATCAGCAATAGCACATTTTCAGATGGGAAAAGCAGGGCGATGCTGGAGTTGACTCAGATACATGAAGCAGGGATGTACATGAAGCCACCTTCTCCCATTTGATGCAAGTAAAATGGGGGGAATATTTGCCTTTGTGTGGACCCCCCACCCATGAATGTGGGGGTTTGGCTTTGTGCATGAAGGGAAACTCCTCAACCCTCCCTTCCCATCCTGCTTCATCACCTGGCACCACCATCATGTGCACTTCCAAGGCCTGACTAGACTGAATTTAGAGGTAAAGGGGTGAGGCCGGGGGTGGGAGGAATCTCCCAAGCTTCAACAAAGGTTGGATCCGTTCAATTCGGAGCTCCTTTTGATTCACCCATAAATGTTGAAATTTGTACAAATTTGTATTAATTTTGAATAGCAGGATATTCATGCACATCCTTCATGTGAGGCAATCCCACCATATTGGTGCCATATATTCCCCTGTCTGGATGCAGCCTTGGATGGCAACTGGTTTTGTGAAGAGGTCATTATTAAGGTAGTGATCAAAGTTGGGAGCACAAGCCTCTCTCATTCATTCTGTCCTGTGGATGGCCAATAAACACAATTTTTGCAATTAGTTCTCTCTCCTCAATGCGTCTCTTTCTTCTCCAGTGACAAGTGCTAAACCTTAGGACAGAAGAGTAGATTTTGGTCTGGCCTTTTTGCTGCTGCTCCAGATTCCAAAATAGGGAACAGATATTTTGTTTTGCTTTTTGAAGTGATTTCTGAATTTTATTTTTACTATACATGTTCTTTTCTTTCCCTTTCCTAGCACATCTGTTGCCAGACTTCTAACTTCCTTTTTCCTCTTTCTTTTTTTGTGGTGTAGCTTTCAAATGTTTCTTGAGGGCACAGATCTTCTCTTGTTCCTGTTCTTGACTTTTATTCCCTCAAGGTCATACGTTTATTGATAGGTACGCTTGGGCTTTTCTGTCCCTCTATGAAAATATTGTTCCTGAACAGGCTTATCAATGGCTTCCAACCAAATGGAGCTCCAATAAGACATCTCTCTGCAATAATCTACCCTCTCAATAAAATGAGATATTGTTTCAACTAGCTGGTTTCAAACAACCCATTGGGTTCTTTCAAACAACAGGTTGTTTGAAACCAGTTATTTGAAACAATACCTCGTTTTATTGAGTCACTTTTTTAAGGAAATGAGATGCTCATTTTCCTTCTGGTCCCCTATGATAGCAGGCAAGTCTTTCCTCAAAAAGAGTTGCTTGATGGTGGCACACAGTGTTCCTACTTCAGGTGATGCCACAGAGGTGCCCTCAGGGTTATTTATTTTTTCCTGAAAACACATCTTCATGAAAAACTATTTAAAATTACTACTTCTGAAAAAACAACAACAAATGTTAGTAGAATAGAGGGATTAGCTGATTGCTAAAATGGACCCCTTTTAGCAGGTTTCAAGCATTGCCTGCTTTTGCTTGCTTTGTCATCAAGATTCTCTTCATCCAATCTCTTAAGCAAAGTGATTTGTGCTCCTGGCACGCAGCCCTTATGCATGAGCATACTTATTTGCTGATCACAACAGTTGCTTGGTGCAGAGAAGTTACAAGGTGGCTGGGAGGACAGGTGATGTTGGGGAATAGTCATGTGTGGCCTAAAACAGGAGGATGGCAGCAGAACTGCAAGGATAAAAAGCACCTCATTCTTCTTTAAGGGGTGTTGCTGCTGCATTCACTCATTCATTCATTTTCTCTCCCCCCCTTATTCTCTCATTCTGTCCTCCTTAGATTTATAGCAAGCTTAGTCCCTGGTGCTATAAAATGAAATGATTCTTCTCACCACTAATTTCTGTGTAATTAGATCACTGCTGGTGTGGAAAATGGGCAGCACTGGAACGACCTCACAGTCAGGCTTCTCTGGACTTTGGCTTGTGTGTAGGGAGTCAGAAGCATTCAGACACCTGTACTGGCTGTGAATTGTGTGTGTAAGTGTGTGTGTACACTGCACACAAATTAAAAATCTCTCCATAGGGTTTGGATACCATTGCATAGAAGTTATGCTTATATTACTTTACCATCAGACTTTAGTAGTTTCCCTTAGAAGGGAATGATCATTCCAAATTTGCTTGGCTTCAGAAATTCTGACGATTTGCCATCAAACCGAGTTTGACTCCTTATCAGTTTTACAAACAAATACATACTATCTTGAACTGTCTTTAGGGAAATCTCAGGCCCGGTTCCTACTAGGACTTTTTTGAGTGTTCAAACCGGTTTCAAAACACTCTGTCCAGACTATTGACATTTTAAAACAGTTTAGAAATGGTTTTGATTCTCTTTGTCCCCATTACCAATCTGTTTCATGGGTATTTTCAGGATTATTTGGCTAAAAAGCAGAATAAACAAACACCTGTTTTTTCAGGGTTCTGCCCCTGCCTGTTTTTGCTTTTAAAATGCTTCTTCCTTATTGCTGTGGGAATGCTACAGCATTATCAGGGCAAATCCGTCATGAAATGGGTGGGGTTTCTCAAAGCAGGACAGCCCATTGCCAGATTGTTAAAGTGCTGGGAAGCACTTCACCAGTTTAGTTTTCAGACAGCCACTTCACTGATAACAAAGTAGCAACTCACCCACTCTAATACGTCACACTTTCATTCCCACCCACATACACTGATAACAAAGTTACTGTATGGCCGATGCTTTTTCGCTTCTCTGCAAAGCAAAAGAAAGGAGGCAGCAGAGTTGTTCTTCCCTTTTCCCCAACAAGGCAGCAGCAGGGTGTGTGCGTGTGTGTGTGAGGGAGAGATTGGGAGAAAGGACACTAGAGACATCTCTGTGTTTGTGCCCATGCGCCTCCAAAAGCACAAGTGAGCCGGGCTTATTTGGGAGCTTGCTGTGCCTCTTCTTGACAGATGCAATCACACACACACATGCACGCACGCATGCATGCACACACACACACACTGCCTGCTCTGGCTGAGAGACCTGTCAGAGGGTAGAGGCATTGGCAGCCGTGGCAGGAGCTGCTGGGGATGTTAAATGTTCCCGCTCCTGCTCTCTCTCCCCCCCACACACCTGCGCACTCCCCCACAGGAGCTGGGCAAGTGATTGAGCGAGCAGTGCTGCTGCCGTGGCAGGCAGGTGAGAGGGTGGGATGGACTCAGGGCTGCCAGTTCCTTGCTTCTCCCAATTCCTGCAGCTTCCCCCCTTTCCCCTTTTAATGATCAAGGAAGAAGGTTGGGAGGGAAACAGGCAGAATTGCACAGGACTGCTTATGAAGGGCAAGAATTCTCCCTGACTCTTTCCTTGATCGTTAGGCTTGTGTGTGCATGAGGGGAAGCATGGGTGGGAAAGGAAACATTGTTATAAGGTGTGAAGTGGGTGAATTGTTACAATGAAATTGTCTGCTGTAGAGGGGAAACCTGGCATTTTAACTGACAAGGGGCTGTCCTGCAGGGTGAAATCCCACCCATTTCATAACACATCGGTCCCAATACTGCTGTAGTGTTCCCACAGCAATAAGGAAGAAGCATTTGAAAAGCAAAAATGGAAAAAAACACCTGAAAAAACAGGTGTTTATTTATTCCATTTTTTAGCCAAATAATTTTCAAAATACTCCTGAAACTGACTGGGAATAGGGATGAAGAGGATCCAAACAGTTTCTAAGACACTTTAAATGATTGGGAATGGGAACGAAGAGGATCCAAACTGTTTTTAAACTGCTTTCAGGTGGCAATGGGAACTCAGAAACTGACATCTCTTGGATCTCTTGATAGGCTGCAGCTTCCTTTCTGAGATTTCTAGGCAGCACACAACTGGATTGCATTTTGTGGCTCAAGCTATTCCTTCACCAGCAATGGGTGGGGTTTTTCCTTTTTTCCTTTTCCTGTGTATGTGCTTTCTTCCAGTGGTTGATGGCAACATCTAGTCCTTAATTTTCTTCAGTTTCACTGTTCTAAGCAACTGTTAGCCCCTGTTCTGTGCCATAAGGAAGGTTTTGAATTCTCCAGATCTAGTCATGCAACTGGATGCTAAGCAAAACAGATTGGAGGGTGGGAAGGAAGGAAAAGGAGGCACGATGTTCTTTGTTCTTGAGTCTGCAGTTTCTAGTGGTTTTAAGATGGAGTGCGGGCAAGATTTATGCAGACAGCATTGAATCAGGCCCACTCAGTGAACGACAGATTGCAGGAGGCACCCAAGGCTATTGTAACAGAGAAGCAACAGTGACTGCTCCACCATTTTTGATGTGATAAAATGTAGTAGTTGCTCAGTTCTGTCTTCAGGTTTAATTAGAATGGAAAATGGAGAATCCCCTCAGGAGGTGGGAAGCAGAACTAAAACGTGCCACAGTGCTCTTTAAAACAGCAAGGGGGTAAAGGAGTGTGTGCAAGGCTGAGGGAAAACTTGTCTTTTTGCAAAGATAGGGTTGCCGGATTAGTCTTCCTATTTTGCAGATTTTGTAGGAAAGGAATAAAGTTTAAACTGAAATAAATTATAGAAGGCTGTTTGGTGAAAATGTGGTTGATTTGAGACCTGAGTAGTGTTTTTTTCCAGTTGACAACTTACCCTTAATTGCCAGCCTATGATAGCTCACATATAACCAGCCATCAATGTCCTCTAACAGTTCTGGGCACAAATTGTTTCTTGAGAAACAACTAGGAAGTTCCAATGGTAGAAAAAGAAGGAAGAAAAGGGAAGGAAGAATATGTCTTCTGTGGCTGTGTCCTCATGGGGCAGAAAAGGGGGACCTGTGAGGTGGGACCTGGTAATCCTTTTGCTTCATTCAGGAAGTGTGGTGTATAACTGCCTGCCGCCACCACGTCCAGCCTTCCAGGCTTTGAAGCCAGGAAGAAATTTGGAGAAGAGTGCCACACCTCCAAAGTTTCCAGCTCATGTGGTCAGTCAGGAAATGACCAAGTACGTCAACCATTTTGTGTTTAACACTTCTGTGTGCTGTACAGAAAATGGTCATGGTGTGTTGCCTGTGCTCCTGCTGCTTTTCTTCCTCTGCACCAGGCACTTCCTGTGTTTAGGCTGCCTCCCATGGCAGATTTCTTACCTCAGAGATAAGATGCAGATCAAATGGGGTGGTGATGTAATCACTGTGCCCCAGGAGCTCTGAAGAAGCACTCAGTTCCCACAGTGTGGATGTACTCTGTGTGTTGTGTATGTTTGTGGTTAGAGGTCTACTTCTGTTCAGTCGTCTAGGCTTTCTTCTTCCCTGACTCTTACTGACCTGAATTTACCAGGCTGCTCAGCACAAGCTATATAGAAGACCCTCTTGTACTTTTACAACCTTGATCATAAAAAAGGCCATCAACTCAAACTAAGTAAATATACATATACTGTACATATGCATTAAAAAGTGGATAGGAATTATGCAGCTGCCAAGGGTTTATGCTTTGAGGGGAGTGAGAGTCTCTGGGTAGGTAATTGGTTGGAGCTGAAGTAATGGCAGAGAATTCATCTCCATAAACTTTCCCCAGCTAATTTATTGGGAGAGGCCAGTCACATCTCTTGAACTATACAGCATCAGGCTTGTCAGAGACTGAAGCAGGGGGCTGGCAAGTACCTGGGGTAGACAGATGACCAGGTGGTAATTCAGCAGGTGCAGAAGACTAGAGGAACTTTAAGTTACCTACTGGTTTCTCTGGAAGGTAACCTGATGGAGATCTATAGGAACGTGGTCATGTTTTGTAGGTACTGTGGCATAGAATTTCAAACTGTAGGATTTGGGGTGCAATCAGACATTGCTAAAAAGTCATCTTCTAGGCAAATTTCATTCTTATCTGTCAGACAACTATCCACAACATGTGATTTATTGGGTCTTGAAACCTCAGAATGGTGACTCAGTGATGGATAGAATTTCTTAGCACTGGAATCATCTTTCTTTCTTTTTTTCCAAGCCACATTGATCTTCTGCTACTGTTCATCCATTAGAATATCTGAACCATCCTTATGTCTAAACATATGAAAATTCATACTTCCTTTTTCTGAATGTGAAAGGAAGCAGTAGGAAGGGAAATCTGCAAATGAGGAAGATGAGGCAGGAAAACTGAATGAGAAGAGAGAACAATTGCCGTCATTAGCAATCAAGAAATAAAAGGACAATTGAAAAATACGAAGTTTTAAATATGTATTAATCATCTCATTTTCAGAAATCTGAACTTAAGGAAATCAGAGGAATTGAGTGGTGGGAAATCACAGAATATAAATTGTTGCTAGGGGTCATTTTACCAATCACAGAGGTAGGGACAGAAAGATGGGAAGGCCGGTGGACAATTAGTGGGTAGCAACCATTGTCAGGAGAGGTGAGCTCAGTGGAAGCAAATGCAGGTTGCAGTGTGGCAATGTAGTTTCTCTGTTGCAGTGTAGTTTCTCAGCTGCATATCTGTGTGGAAGGCACTTTTATTTTTAAGCTGATGACTGGATACGATTTCCAAAAGGAACAACTTGAAAAAGCCTTAGAGTTTCAAATGGGGGAACTTCACTCGTTCACCTTTGGTCTTGTGAAATTAAGAGAAAGTAGATTTGGGAGGTACAACTGTAAGAATATTTTGCAACAGAGGGGCTGCATCTGCAAGCATTTAGAAATGTAGCTCAAAAGTATCTTAGGAGTGGCAGGATGTGGATGCTTGCACTGCTGTCCCATCTTTAATCCACATTAAAGGCTAGAGAATGCATTATGAACATTACTCTTCAATGTGGACTAAGATACTAACATGTGGATTCTACCACCTCTACGCTAAGACATTTTTGAGAAACCTTTTTTTTAACTGTGTGCACCGTTAAGAGATTATGTCTGTAGGGAACTTTAGAAGCTCAGCAAAATTAACATTAGGAAACTCAGTTGGATATTCAAATTTTATTCAGTACAAATTTCTATAAAATGTCATTGAATTTTCTTAGATGCTTTAATCTCAACATTGGGTGGGTGGGGTGGGTGGGTGGGGGGGAGTATATGGATCCAAAAGCATCTCCATAAAATCATCAGTTCCAACTTTTCCATGAAATCTGCTGAGGCCTAAAGAGCAGTCAGGGTGAGCAAAATTTTTCCCAGGTTTATAATTTTTATAGTATGTCTACTAAAAAAAAAACCTGGCACAGCTGTTACTCTTCCTCCTCACACTTCCAGAGGTATGGTCTTCTTTTTGAGCAGAGACATTCATTCACACATTTGTGCCTTTCCCCTTCTCTCCTGAGAGTTCCAAGAATTGTATCTGAGAAGGGGAGCAGATAGTTTTTGATGGCATTGCAGTGCAAACACTTCCCAATTTGTATTGAGAACACAGCTGGTTTCTGTTAAAAACTGCCCAAACCTAGTGCTATACAAAGTGAATTTAGATGGGACACTACATGGGCAAGATATTTCCAAACTGCTTCTGTGGCTCCATAAATTTTATGCCTGTCTTTATAGTGTCCCCTGTTGCCATTATTGTTCTTTGTACACCATCCTTGGTGGTCACTGTGAACCTGTCGACTTGTAGCTGTGTTCTCGCATATCCACAAATGACTCCTACTTGGTATTTTTTATTCCTTGCCATCTGAAGTCACCCCTCCCACATCTCTGATTCTGAGAATGATAGTCTGCAGTCCCCGCAGAGCTTAGATGAAGGGGTGTTTGTGTCTCTTGTAGGATCCTACTGCCAAACAGCCCACAAGGCTCAGTAAACCAGCTGCTGATGGCTTAGATGCCCCATCAATGGGCAGGGTCTAGCAGTGAGAATCCTGAAGGACCAGAGGGGAAATAGTAACCAGAGAAGTGATTTTATTTTGATGGATCAGGCCCCTACTGAGTAGAAGCCAGCTGGAGGATTCTGAAATATTAGATATTACATCTGGAGCCCATATTCTTTGGAATGGAGTCTTGAGCTAGGGGAATAAGTCTTAAGTGTGTTAAGACTTTCCTGCTGGGGCAGTTAAACAAAATTAACAGTGATTTTCTAGTATATCCACAGAATAATTATTTCACTTGGATTTGGTGACATACTTTTGATATCTTCTCCGGGGGGGATCTCTGAGAGCACAGTTGTTTCTTTTTGGAAGGTTCCCTCTGCTTCCAGATGCCAGGGTTTTTGCTACAGAAGTGCCCAGCCTTGCTCACCTCGTGGACATGTTGTCTCCTAAAGCTTTTGTTGCATGTATGTTTCCAACAAGGATTTTTGTGTTTCCAGATGGCAAGAAGAAATTGTGAGATCATCTTTAGATTCTGTAAGTGTCTCTTGCTGCCCCTGCCAGATAGCGGGAGGCAATCCTGAGATCTTACGCCGTCTGGTGGCTCCTTTCATAATTGTTCCTGTTCCAATGCCAGGATGTTAGCCAAGCACCCACCCATTTCCATTGTTTCCTTCCTCACACTTTACTACCATCTGGGTATATGGAACAGGAACAATAGTGCAAGATGCTGGCAGATGGAGGTAAGCAGTCACTGTTATGGGAAACTAGCTATTGTTGCCAAATTTCCCATAAAAGCAATATTTGAAGATAATTCCTTTGTAGCATTCCCAATACAGTCCTTGGAGAATTATGGGCTTTAACACGAGTCTGAAGACACCTTTTTGATCAAATTGACACAGGAAGTAAACAGTGGTATAAAGTGTTTTCCCCAAAGTCTGGATCTATAAGAAATTTAGGTGATGCATTCTTTAAGATCAGCATTTTAATGTTGTAATCAGAGCACCATGAAAATGCCATGAAGGGACTTTGCTGCTTTGGTGCATGTCTGGAGGCACCCTTAGTGTCTTTACTTCCCACTTTTGAAGATAAAAGAAAAAAATTGCAACACACAATTTGTTATGCTCTTTTATAGAATCATTTGGTTGTATTTTTATTTTATTTTTCATAAGCAAGCCAGGTTCTACACTTTTGTAAAGCTTGCCTAGTATTCAGGGCCAAGGACACTGCGTGAGCAGGAAATCTGAATCCCATCTCGTTCTTTCAAAAATGATCATGAGAAGATTTAAAAAGCAGACTCTTGTCTCAAGCTGTAATTTGGAGAAAGATTTATGTTTAAATAATAGATATGATCCAGCTGAAGTCACACACTTCGACTCTCACTGGCTTTATTAAAAGAACATACCTGATTCTTCAGATATATTTCATTGACATAAAATCTAGAAATTTTGACTTTTTGCTCCTAATATTGTTCGTAATAATATATTAAAGAGAAATTTGAAAAATTAACTTAGTCCCCCTCTCTAAAAGGAACTCTCTAGGATCATTTGATAAAACTGTTGGAAAAGTCCATCTGTTATCATTTGTTTTCAAATGACTGGAAAAGCTTTCATTGCTTCAACTTTTGCCACATATCCAGGAAATTCCAAAAACATTAACAACAGAGATAGAATGGAGTTTGAGTTACTAACTCCTTACCTGAAAAATCTTGACTAGGAACTGGATTAATGATAGGTCAAAACTCCAGTCAGTCCTTCTGGTGAATTATGCAACCATCTTCATCCCATACTGAATGAACTTCCTGTCTTCAGGAACCCTAACTTCTCTGGCTTGTCAGAAGATCAGAAACAGATGACCAAATCACAGCACAGATATGTATGTGGGTCATATTATAGAACAGATACATGATGCAAACCACTAACAGTGAATGACCCTGCCATGAGCTGAGTGCATGTCCTCAGATACCTAATCCAGCAACAAGAACTGGCTTCCACTTAGGAGGTCTACCTAGGAGTCACTTAGGAGACTCTGCTCAAAGAGTGAAAGATTTGGGAAGAAGGTACTAATGGCAGCTGGTGGACTTCCAGTCTGGGTGCATGCAGGTGAGTAGGCCAAGAAGATAGCCAGAGGCAAAATCAGAAGCCATATAAATAATTTTTCATTTAATAAAACACTCTAATAGAGAAAAGACATTAATAAATTATTCCATCATTTCTTCTTCTCCAGCATTTACTGTACACATTGAGGTCACTAAATTACTATTATTCTGCTAAAATATTTGAGAGACATTACCTGTTCAATGAAAAGGATCAGAATAATTGAAGTATTAGTTTTGCCTATTGTGATAGATGACCATGACAGCTGGACACTGAGAAAGAAAGGAGAGAGCTTGGAGCTCCAATATGTCAACTCTTATACTGCAATGAGGATTTCATTATGAAATGGATTGGCAAGACCCCAAAATTCAACTTCTAATTACACTCAAATTTTCTTTTTTTATTTTTTAAAAATCCGGTCTGTGCAAATGTTTGCTTTGTTAAGGTGAATGCAGTAAGTGCACTCAAACTCAGTTTCAACAGTTTTGTATGCACTTGTTCACCCAATAAATAAACAGAAATATGAATACAGGATCTTCATTAGCATAGCCTTCCACTAAAACCACAATATTATTTTTTAAAAGCTGCACCCTCTGAACTATAGTGAACAAGTGCACTCCATAAAATAACATAAAATAAAACTTTTAAGCATTCACAGCTAATTTAAATACCAAGAAATAAATTAGGCTTCTGAAGGGTGGGGGAAGACAGAGAGTCCTCCCCCAGCCCCATCATACAGCAATTCTATCACTGCACCGTGCCTAATCACATTAATGTGAATGCTGTCTGGAATTGGATGAAAGTTTGTAGAACATTTTAAATATCTCCATTTGCATTGACCTTAAAATGCTACCTTTCTGACTAGAGTTGACATTCTCTGGATGAAAAAATGCTTCCCCTTGGCGTTCCTAACTCTCCTGTCCACCAGCTTCACAGAGTGGTTCCAGTGTTGTGTGACAGAGAAAATAATTTTTCTCTATCCACATTTCTACTCTGTGCATTATTTTATATATTTCAATCTGGTTCCCTCTTAAATGCAGTCTTTCAAAGCTGAAAACATGTTGTACTCTGATTTCATAAGGGAGGTATTCCAGCCCCTTAATCATTTTGGTTGCCCTTTTCTGCACCTTTTCCAGTTCCACAATATCCTTTCTGAGGTGTGGTGACCAGAATTGCACACAATATTCTAAATGTGGCCTCACCACAGATTTATAAAGAGGCAAGATGACACTTGGGCCCTGTCCCCAAGCAATTTAAAGTCTGCTAAAAATCTTCTTTGGCCTCTGAGCGCCCCCATGCCAGGATTATTAACGAGCTTCCAGCGCTACAAAAGCAGGAAAACCCGTGACAAAAAAGTGCCCTTTAAAGAAGAGTTTCGTCACTCTTTCTGGAAGTCGCTGGTTTTCCTCACAACATTTACCTTGGGGACGCTCCATGGCAAAAGGGGCAGGGATTGCTGCCTGCACACACAGCCATAAAGCATTCACACATCTCCCAGAAATGCTGCAGCTTCCCTTCCTTTCCTTTGAAAAGGTCAGAACTTTCAAAGAGCCAGAACTGCTCAGAATTGCAACATTGTTATCAGGTGTGAAGTGGGTGATCTGTGAAAGTGTTAAGAGTAAATGAGGGCTTCTGTGGGGGACGGAAGGTGCGTTTTGCTGAGCCTCATGCGGACGCTCATTCCGGAAGTGCAGGGCACTGTTAAAGTCTGCTTGAATACAGTGACAGCAGAGGAAGACTAGAGAGGCAAATAAGTCTTTTGGGGACTCAGCCTTGCTGACTTGTTTTCTATTCCCTAATTACCCATAGCACAGAATTTGCTCTCTCTCTCTCTCTCTCTTTTTTACTGGTTCTGCACACTGAGTGACACCCTCATTGGGCATCAGAACCTCAAGATCCCTTTGCAAAAAGCTCTGTCCCCATCAATACATAGGTGTAATTGGGTTCCTTTGTCCCAATATGTATCACTTTGCACTTGCTAAGATTGATGTGCGTTTTCCATTTCATTGCCCACTCACCCAATGTCAAGAGATACCTTTGGAGCTCTTTACAATCACCTTTTCTTTAAACTTTTTATGTCCATCTTCTAACTGCAATGCTCACACCTTTTAATTTCTATCCATACATAAAATGGATAGAAATGAAAAGGTGTTGAGCATTGCAATTAGAAGGACTGAAGAAGCTTTAAAGTGAAGGTGTGACCACAGCCTATTTGACAGCCTATTTGAGGGCAGTCATTGAACAGCCTAGCTGACTGTTTCCTCCCTCCATGGAACCACTTCCTCTGTGCTCCAACTGATAGGTGAAGACCCACCAGAGGGAAAAATCCTAGCCTGTGATTTACATTAATGGAATTAAAAAAATGTATCTTTTTGTTGAACACTTCTGGCATGCCTCTTGCCCCTTGCACAGTCAAAGTCTGAGCATTCTAGAAAATGGTGCTGCCCCACTTCGGCTTGTTCTGGGGCAAGGAATAGGAGCTTTTGTCCTATTTGTGTGAAAAACACAGACAGTACAAAAGTCACAAAGAAGAGGATTAATTTTTTGTATGTTAAGGCAATAACGACCAACACCTGACCAAAATAATTCTGATTGGCTTCACAATCAAATATATGCTGCTGCATATTTCTAGGATGATCTCCAAACTTTATGCCCTTGTTAAGGAACCACCTCTAATAGTTATCTAACTGATCAATACTGAGTCAGAGCTGCTTTTTAGATATTAGATACCCAAGTTGCTTAGGACCTAATAGATCATCTTCTATTGGCTTTGGTAGTGAGTTGGCAAGCAATGCAAGGTTTGTTTTAAGCATGCTCTGGAAGAAACACCTATACGAATCTCTGATGCTGTATATTGTTCAACTTGTAGTTTTCAAACCATTTTCTAGCACAAACCATTACAATATTCTGTGCACTTCTATCCATAGCTTGATCCCTATTTTTTTCCCTATTCTTCAATTTCCCTCCCTGCTTTTCCAGCCCTAGTGTTGCATTCCACCAGCCAGGTTTAAATTCTGAATCACAGACCAACAGCTGAAGCTACAGGGAATTTAGTGCTCTGGATAGTTAGGGACAGCTGCCGAAAGTGGGCACCTGACTGAATGCATACATCGTCTCAGTCCCCAATTCCAATCCAAAAAGTGTGGGAATATAGTGCAGAGGCATAATATAGCACTTTTCCCACCGCCCAGACATCTGGAAATGCCTGTGTGTAATTACAGATGAAAAAATATGGGGAAATGAAATATATAGGCTGTATTTGCATCCTGTATTTATTCTGCACTGAGTTTTTCCTGTGAGACTTTTCCTTGGAACAATAGTAATTGTACACATAGAAGCACTTTACCGATTGTTTGGGAATCACTATTTGCTACTACAGTGGGTATCTGTTACCACCCAGAAGGAATGTACCTATCAAACATTCCTACAACAACTTCAGATAGTATGCGGGAAGAGGCACTCCCTCACTTCCTTCCCTAGATGCGAACTCATAGTACTGTGCAAACAGTATAATCCCAAAATAAAGGGTAATAAGCAAACAATGGATTGAGAGTGATGAAGAGGGGGCAGTGAGCAAAACAAAGAGATGAAATGAAAGTTTCCAGTTGAGTTTCATCATATTCCTGCCACCCTGCAGGTTCTGACTGGCTGATTAGCTCCCATCCTCCTTATTCCTATTGTCTTCACTGCTCTTTTAAAACACTGTTCATGCTTAGAGGTTTACACATACAAATGATCTTTTACACAGTAGTTTTGGTGTGTTCTGAAAATTTAGCGTACATATACCTAGTAGTTTTAAGGACCCTCCAGACAGCAGGGGATGGGATGTTGGTTCTTTGAGGAACACTGGTGTTTCCCTGCAACATGAGTTGCCAGACTACCATGACTTGCTTTGACATGGAACTAGAATGAGCATCCAGGAAATTGCCATGGCCAGACCCCTTTTTATTGTAGTGTCTGTGCATGCAGTGATCTCCCAGAGATTCAGTCCATCACTGTGTTGGAGAATCATGTGCCAGATGTCCAGTCCTCTGGCAAATTCTCCATTACCTTTAATTTGAATTTTGGTGGCAGTACAACTGTAGTACCAAGACTTGGTGCCAGGACTGTCTGTGGATAACAACAGGTAGCTGCCATTTTTAACACATCTGGAGACTACCTCATTAAGATACAAATTAGTTAACAAGTAGTATAAATGTCCACAGCAAAAAGAACCCCAGACGATCCAACATTGCTTCTATTATGGGGTATGGTTATTGGATTGCTTTTGGGAAACATTAAGAGCATTGGAGAGAATGGGGAATCCTAAATTTGCAGAAATACAGTATATGAGATATAGGCCACATTCCTATTATAAGCTTAATTCAGTTTCCCTAAACCGAAATGACAGAACCGGATGCAAATGCGAATTTGCCTGATCCCATTACTTTCAGCCAGAATAGCGTTCAATCCGGATTCTGAGGATCTACGTGACACAAGGGGGGACTCAAGTAGCTACTTTTTAAAAGCCACTTTTTGGGGCTGCCCTGTCCTCTTCCTCCTGCCATGAACGTGCCACCCATAAGGGACCCCTTCAGGGAGCCTAGCTGGGTGGCTGGGTGGCTGCTGCTTGCCTGGATGGAGGAAAAACGGCAGCAGGCAGCCAGCAATTCTTTCACCTCCTCTCCCCATTGCCCAGGTCACACAGCAACAGTGGCAACTCAAGCCCCCTTTGCCTGTCACTGTCACAGCCTTTAAAACATTCACACATCTCACCCAAACTTCGGCTGCTTTCCTCCCTTTTCCCTTTTTTAAAGGTCAGAACTTTCAAAATTGCAACATCGTTATCAGGTGTGAAGTGGTTGGATTGCTACAGTGTAGCAGCTGCTTTAAGGGGTGGATTTATACAGCTTGCTTTGGAAGCAAAAATGTAAAACATTTCAAGCGCATGAACCGGAGTGAGACCTGTTGAAATGAAGATTAACATTTACAATGCTTTGGGGTGATTTAACACGTGGAAAGCGTGTTAAGCCAACCTGAAGTGGGAACTGCGAGGAGTGAAAATGGTTTGAAGCTGAAATAAGCTTATAATGGGAACATGGCCAGAGAAAAAAAGGATCAGATGTGCAGTGCTGCAGTTTGTAAAAGAATTCAGGATTCTAGATTCAGATGTCTATAGGCTTTGGACTGGCCTTCTTAATAATAGCAATTCAACATGTCCAACTGGGGCTTATTTTCTAAAACTTTCCAGCCTCCAGTGAACCTGTCAAAACTGTAAGAACACTAAAGCCATGGTCACACCTTTATTTTAAACCTTCTTCAGTCCATCTTCAGACCTGACTCCTCATGCCTTTTCATTTCTATCCATTTTGTTTGTGGACTTTCCACCCTCCATTTGGACTCTCCTGAATGAAAAAGTGCGAGCAGTCAGGCCTGAAGATGAACTGAAGAAGGCTTAATGTGAAGGTGTGACTGTGGCCTGCTCCAGATTCATTTAGGCCAGATTTCCTTCAGCCTTGTTTATGAACTGACAAAAGTCAAAAGCAAGCCTTGACATTTCTCTGAGCTTTTTCTTCATGATCACCTTCACTAATGCTAGTGGATATAACAGCCCTTTTGAAGAAAAACAGTTTTCTGGTGAAACTGGAAAGGCTAGGCCTTGATGACACTCTGTCTTGCCACCTCTCCTGGTGCCAAGAGAGCTAAAAGGTAGTGTAGCCCTGGGGCACAAAAAAGGAGACAGGTTTCTCCATATGTTCTCCTGAAGACATAACCCCCCAATCCTTAACATCTTTCTGGGCTGCTTTCTCTCCCTGTTTTTATCCGCTGGCACGGTAGCGCCTTTGTTTGTTTCATTAACTCTCAGCTTTAAGAGTCATCTTTATCCTCTGGTTTATTGCTCTTTTATGATGCTTTACAAGATGTTATATTGAAACTGCCCTCAATGTTTTTGCTGAAACATGCGAGCCTGTGTGTGAATATTGATATACGAGTGTCCGTGCAAGCATGCAGTAACCACTCTACTTTTGTTAGTGCAAGAGGAAGGAGTGCTTTAGAGTTGGTAGCCGTGGGACACAGAATGTGAAAGCAAGGGTTCATGTCTGAAATTCTGTCCAGTGGAAGGCAGTGCGGGTTCTGTGTGGCTGTCCTATACTCTGGAAAAACTGTATTATGTTAAAAGTGAATCAATATAGCTGAGCCCTCCTTCCCAAAATTTAATTAGCACCCTGGTCCTGTGTGATGAAAAACTCTACATGGGGTAGAACAATGATACTCTAGGCCTGCCTGGTTACATTTACTTTACTGTGGCATCATTGCAGGGGCTCAGGTGAGCCAGTTTGGTCTTGTGTTTAGAATGATGGTCTCTTATCTAGTAGTCTCCTAGTTCAATTCCTCACTGGTGAGCCAGTTTGGTCTTGTGAGCCAGTTTGGTCTAGTGGTTAGGGAGCCAGACTCTTATCTGGGAATACTGGGTTCGATTCTGCCCTCCCCCATGAAGCCAGCTGGGTGACCTTGGGCTAGTCAGAGCTCTCTTCTGAGCTCTCATAGCCCCACCTACCTCACAGGGTGTTCTGTTGTGGGGAGAAGAATAGAAAAGCTTTGTCAGCTGCTTTGAGTCCCCTTAAATGGGTGAGAAAAACGGGGTGGAAAAGCCAACTCTTCTTCTTCTTCACTCCTTCATGAAGCCAGCTGGGTGACCTTGGGCTACTCATAGCTCTCTTTCTGAGCAGTCACAGCCCTACCTACATCACAGAGTACCTGTTGTGGGGAGAAGACCAGAAGGTTTGTCAACCGCTTTGAGTTCCCATAAAGGGTGAGAAAAGCACAGTATAAAAGCCAACACTTCTTCTTCATGTGTAAACTGTGCAAGACCTCTTTGATCCTGTCACACTGTCATTATGGTACCTAGCAGAGCTGAAGCATGAAGCAGACCTGGCTCAAAAGAGGATGGAGAGTGGGGCTTCATGCGCAAGCCATGGGAAGTTTACATAAACATTGCATGGATAGGTATGACTGTAGTATGCTATGTTCACAAAAAGAGGGAATGAGAGAGCATAATATGGCATGACCAGTGTATGTTGTTGGCCCATGCATACAGAAATTTGCTACAATTAGGCAGTATAAGTGGATCGTTGATGCTTCTGGGATAAACAGAGGGGAAGCAACAGGGAAATGTATTTGGGCCTTTCTGTACTTAATCTTGCTGTGGGTCTGGATCACAATATGCCTTCTGGTCCAGATCACAGCCAAATATTGGACTGGAACAGGGCTATCTACAGCCCAGGCTAGTCTAGCCCCTGCACCAGTCCTGAAGCTCAGACAAGCTCTGGATCTGGCCAGGGATGAAAGTTTCTAGCCTTGGAGTCTCTGGGGGACTCATTTCAGTTATGTGATTTGGTGGGCTGCTTTGGTAATCTGGAAAATGAAAGCATAACTTCTGCATGTTTCCATGATCTGAACTGGAGTGTGGACACAAAAGACCCTGAAGAGGACCCTAATCTGGAATACAGGTAAGCGCTGAAAGGCCCTTATACTTCAAGTCATGCAACAGACTTCAAATTACCTGTTCTGACTGTGCTTCCCTGGATTTTCAGACCAGAGAATCTTCTGTCTCATTTGCTGTCTTTCTTTTAATTAGAGGCTGGATATCGAGAATTTTATATGTAAAGTGCGTGGGGATTTACTACTTACTGGAACAGGCATGGAGTAGGTCATGTTAAAATCTGGTTTAAAATAATATGGCAGATACCCCTATTCCCTTTTAAAAAAAATATTTTAGCTTGTCCTTTTTATAGTAGTTGTAATTCACTTCACTTACAGGGCTGTGTTTTTGGTACTTTGTATTCTGATCACAGATGTGCTTTGTCGTACATTCTGCAGTTTGAAGGAGACACAAGAGCAGTACTAATGCAAGTACAGCTGGGGAAATGTTGCCCTGCTCCTTTTCACAGGAGAGGACACCACCCACGCCCACCATAAAATCAGAGGTTACCTAAAGACTTTTGAAGTGACAGAGGCTGTCTCCAAAAGTGCTAAAAATGCCAGCAGTGTGCCGACCAGCCGTAATGCCATATCAGGGCACTGCTGTCCTATTATCCTAAAAATTCAAGTTTTCAGTAAGGTGGGATACCCCAAATTTCCTTTATTGCAGTGACATGTTGCCATATGATCATACTAGGGGGCTCTTTTGAAATTAAATTTTGGGAGTTCAGTACATGTGTAAAAAACAAGATGTTGCCCAGAAGTTGCTTTAGGTGTAACACCAAATGAACTCTTATGTGTCTGGGTCCCATGTTTCAGAGAAATTCTGTCATTCTGTACACATCAAGCATTGTCCTGTGTGGTAAGTCCCAGAGATAGAGGAGAAATCAGACAGGCTCTGTATGTGGAGATAAGTGTGTGTGTGTCATCAAGCACCTTTGATGAGACTTTGTCAACTCATTGTTCTCTTCCTCTTTCTCCTTTACCATCATGTCCCTCTGTAGGCCTTTGCACACAGGGTGCAGCTCCATGGTCTCTTTTTGCTTTTCTCTTGCATCGGATTTTAGAAATGTGTGTTGTAATTCATAATAAAGTATCCCCATGTGGTTTGGGGCAACACGGATTTAAAATGCACTTTCCTGCCCCCATGCAAGCCGCTTTTTGTGAGCCCACATCTTTTTCTCCCCGCCCCACCCCACCCACTGCAGCGATGACAGGCAAAAACCTCAACCGAACCTCCACAACACAACACAGATCATCCCTTTACTTGGATGCAAAGAGTTAAAAGCAGTTAGAAGCATAACTGAAAGCAGCTAGCTCTCTCCATAACTAATGCTTGTAACATAGTTACAAGCAAAACTGAAAACTGTGCGCAGAAGCTGTCCAGCGAACTCTTTCTTTCACATTATTGGGTGGAGGAGAGAAATTCTGTGCTTGCTATCAGGGGAAAGTGATGCTAATTATCTTAACAATGGAGGGGGAAACATCTATTTTAAGAAGATAGAGATCGGTCCTCTGTTTGTGCACTTAAACAGAATGGAGGGAGGGGTGGTTATGCTTTTAACTCTTGGCTGGCTGATAGGCTGCAGGGAGCATTGTAACTATGTTACAAGCATTGGTTATGCTTTTAATTCTTGGCAGCCAAGGAAAGGAATGTTTTCACACACACACATAAAGAGCAAGAAAGATTAATGTAGCTGGAAAGACATTTTAAAGAAATCTGTGTGCGTCTCCATGCTCCCTGGATAATCCATGGTTTCCCCCTAAGTCGGATGTAGTACTATTTGAAAGGTTTTTTTTTTTCTACTGTGGATTTTCCTCCTTTGCACCTGACATAGCCCGGAGTAAAGCTGTGCATGGAGATGCTCCGAGGCAAAACAAGCTTAAATTCAGATTTTTTTTGGTGGGGGGCATGGAGATGTGCCTACAGTATGCTGTAGGAACACAAGAAGCTACTGATATACCTAACTGAACACAGATTTCCAGAGGACAGTAAGGAGAGATAAGGCGTCCTTCTTATGTTCCTGCCTATTCTTAGCCAAAGAATCCAGAAAGGATGCACCTTGGAAGGGCACAAAATCATATTCTTGGGGTGCATTCCCAAAGACACTAAAGTCTGGACGGGATTTGGACTCGGGAACAAGCATTTCCATTAAATTGGCCAGTTGTCCAAATCTAGGAAGGCTCATTCCCATGCCAGTTCTTTCCCCCAGATTTTCTGCAGAAACCCCAAAGAAAACCAGGGGGGAAAAACCCTGGTTTGGAAGAGGACTTTCCAATCCGGCCCAGATTTTAGTGCCGGAGAAGGCAAGAACTGGCAGCTGGCCAGGGCGAGCAGCAACAAGTAAGTTGAGCATGCGAGCGAGTGAGGGAGGAGGGGAGACTGCCTCTCCTCCCTGCACCCCCATGTCTGATGGTCCTATACAGGCATGTGTGTGTGTGGGGGGGGAGAAGCAAGCACCTGAGGATCATAGAAGGAGGAGGAGGCTGGCGACAGTGGTGGTGGTCAGGCAGGCATGGGGGGGGGGGAGAAGCAAGGAGGTTGCAGGCACCTGAGGGTCGGAAGAGGAGGAGGCTGGTAGCAGCGGTGACAGTGACTCTTGTCCAAAACCCGCCACGCTGCATTGTTCGCTGCTGTGTTTGTGTGCACTTGCGGGCTCCATTTGGGAACAGCCCACAAGTACACTCAGTGCTGTTTCTGGCGTCCACTCAGAACCTGGACCAGAGAAGTCCGAATTTGCTGTAGGTGGGAACACACCTTTGGTGCATCTTCTTAGAGGAAATGTCCCCCTGGCTGGTGTCTGGAATGCTGTACTGGCCCACGGTATTCTTTAATGGGTAGGATTTTCACGACTGTAATTAGCATGTGACCTTGGAAAGGCTGTTCTGGGGCTGCTGCAGTCTGGATGGGCACTTTAAGGCTTCCGAGGCAAAGATTAACGTTTCAACAAACGGCGTTTCATCAAAGGTATCTTTGGAAGCAGCCTGAGTTAACATACATTTCAGCTGCATGGTCCTTTATTCTCAAAACAGAGTAAGTGCCAAAGCTATAGGGGAAAGCAGTAGATCGAACAGTGAGGCACAATAAAATTATCCATTTACTCCTTCACTTTAGCCCATGAAAGAGGACAGGAAAACTGTAAGCAGAAAAAATTGCAGCGAGATAAAAAAAAATTGCAGTGAGATCAGAACGAACCCATGTAAATAACAATGCAGCTCTAAAACAAATATAATGCCACAGTGACCAGCCGAACTAGATCCCCCATTCAATTCTGATTTGGTGCCAGGTCATTTGGAAAAAGGAACAGAAGGAACAGCTTCAGATGCAGCACAAGTGGTCTTTAACCATCGTGTCTTGGGCAGTCTGACAGAGTAAAAAGGGCGGCGGAGAAAGAGGAATCTTTTGGCTTAGCTTCCTAGGAAAAAGCCATCTATATGTTATTTTACTGACAGTGGGTTTATTTTGTTGGGCAAATTAGATTTGGGCTGCCAAATCACTTCTAGTTGTAAGTCCTCCCCACAAAACCATCTAACTCTTGAACATATGCCGGATTTTTGTGTATTCGCGGACGTGCTTATTTATAGGGAATCGGGAGTGCTAACCTGAGGTGGGGGTGGTTTGTTCTTAGTGTCTGACTAATGGCCAGCAGGGGTCTCTAGCACATCAAGAATTGTGGCAAAAACAGCCAAGGGAGACAAGGATGAAAAAAAATCTACTTATTTTGTCTGCTTCTGTGTCTGGCTTTCTCTCTTTCCCATCCACCCAAACGCGCTTTGCCGAGGCTGGCGCCTGAGCTATCTGACCTTGACTGAAAGAGGTGTGTAGAACTGCAAAGCTTTGTGCCTACCTGACGGGAGGGTCTCGCCACATCTCGACTGTTTCTTTTAGTAAATATTAACAGCAATGACAAACATTTATAAAATGTCTGGTGCCTTCAGGACAGGCAGATGTCCAAATGACGACGGAAACGTCAAGCAAACAACAGCATGTAAAGAGTTATCTGCCATATTATCAAATGAAAAGAAGAAGGGAGAGAAAAACCACTGGGAACAGGAAAGATGAATGAATAAAGCTTTAAGTATGGAAGATGTTACAATAGACAGAATTATTCCTTCTTTGTGTATGTAGGTTTCCCCCCTCCCTGCTTTTGTTACCTGTAATGGTTTAATTCACACGGTCCCCCCAATGATATTTTGGAAGACTGAAGAAATCATGGCAAGTGTCATGTGAACCCCTTTTCCTCTTTGCCCCCACTGCTGCCTTCATGGTGGAAAGGAGAGAGTCAGAACCTTGACCACTATGGACAGCAAATTATGGTTTTTGCAGGGTCTTGGGTTGCATGGTTTACAGCCCAAGGACCATGTGGTCACTGTGGCAACTTTTGAGGAGTAACCTTTAAGCTGAGACTGCACTGTACACCAGAGACAGAAGAAGTGCAGACAACAGATATGACATATGCATCCCTGTACACAACAGATTACATTCCATCCAGAGGCCCCTGTGTGCACAGTTTTCCCTTCAAGGACACAGATGCCATCTATTATGTTCTTTTGAACTGATGTTTAGATACAGCCTCAGGGTTGGAGAGACAGGCAAGATGCCCCGGAACAAAGTGAAGGTTTTGACTTTGTCTTCTGCTTGAGATACCCAGAAGCCACTGGTGGGCCATTGTGTGAGACATGATGGTGGACTAGAAGGGCTGTGGCCTGATCCAGCAGGTCTCCTCTTATTTTCTTATCCTTGTTCAAGGACATCATCTAGGTTGCTAGAAGTACTTAGGGCTACAGAAAGGAGGTCTGTGAGAAGTGTGATCTAGTGAGAGGGGCATGAGGCAAGTTAACACATTGTGGGCAGCACCATGCCACCTCCCTATTGTGTGGTCACATGTGCATGCTTGTGAGGACCCCTCATCCTCACACTACTGACCACTTTGGAGAGAGGAGTAGTGATATGTAAAAATGAGGAAATATGTCAGTCTAGACCTAGAGCTCACTGGGTGACCTTTGGCTGGTGAGTGTTCTTAACCCGAACGACTTCACAAGAATTCTGTGAGGATAAAAAGCAGAAAAGGAACAATTATATACAATACAATTTGTATTAGTGGCCCTTAGGCCCCATCCCCATGCAACTTTGGTGCTGTTCCGAGCGCAGGATCAGCAAGGTCTGTCCCCATGGATTTTGGATTTGGTCCGCGAAAAGTGTACCAAATCCCCTCAAACCATGCCAGAAGGGTGCCAAATTTGATACCTGTTAAAACAAGTCTCAGCACGGTTTGGGGGACTGGTACGCATTGCTCAGTGAGCTGGGAACGCACATGGGGATGCTTGTGGGCTAATCGGGAGATTTGCGCTCAGGTTTTTGGGAGGTAGGGTGTGCTTGCTGTCTCTGCCTCGTCCATTGAAGATAGCAGCCGCTGACTTTTTAAAATGCTGATCGCAAAAGCAGGCTGGAGAATGGTTTGGTTTTTTAATTTTCTGCCATTTCCATGGAGGTAATTCCAAACTCGTTTCAAGAATACCAAGGCAGGCTGCATAACAGCTTGGTTTTTGTTCTGTTTGCAACCCTCGTTTCCCTGATCTGCAAGGTGATCATAAATAAAGGCTTGATTTTCAGTTTATGCCCATTCTCGCGATTCCCGGTGGAGCAGGGGTGTGCAAAACTGCTCAAATGCCTACTGCCGCTAAACCTCGTAGCGGCTTTCTTGCGTTTTAATTTTTTAAAAGTTATTCTTATGAATGGAGCTTTATTTTTCCTTGTGTCCGCGTGCCCCACCCCATTCCTGGTTGTCAGTGCTGCTAAGGGAGGAGGGGAATCCGGCTGATGTCAACCTGGCTTCCAATGAAGAGAGAGGGGGCGGAGAGGAGGTGGCACTGCTCCCCCGTACCAGGGTTCAGCACACTTCGCATGGGGATGCCACCATCCGCACCCAACCTGTACCTGTCCCACGTTGCCGGGAATGTCATGTGGACGCCCAAAATGCATGCCCAGTCCCATGCCCAGCCCATGCATGCCCAAACAGTGCCCAAAGTGTGCCAGATGGCCAGCATGGGGATGCAGCCTTAGAGTCTTGATTAAAGCCTTTTCTGCACTTACCTGCAATCTGGAATAGGAGACCCTGAAGTTGGCTTCTGGTTTTTAATGGTTCACACATCACACTGGATCTGTGAGGCCCCTCCCACTGCTGGTCCATGCCGTTTGCTCTTAATGGAACCATAATCTCAATCAGGCTTTTCTGTGGTCTTAACCAACAGGCCTGGCTGGTCCAAACCTACTGGTTTTGTCCATGGAGAGGTGAGAGCAGAAAGGCCCTATGAGTCAGATTCTTGTTGAGGTTCCCAGCCTGGTAAGCCACTGTGGCTCAGCATAGACAACTTGATATCTAGAAGCAGCCCTGCCCAACCCTGGTTTGCCATTATGCATAGATGTGTGACAACAAGTGTCTGTATGATAGCACAATCAATAATTGAATGTTGCATTTTAACGTGGTGGTCCTTGAGGAAAAGAATGGGCTTGACAAATATTATTAATAGGTGGATCCATGATAGACACTTGGAAAGGAGGCCATTATGTAAAGAATAGGTATGTGATTGGGAGTACTCACAGATTTATCATTGGCATGTGAGGCCCGGGAGTCCCAATGGCCATAAGTGCTTACCTTCATCTCCACCTGTTTTGCTATCTTTATCTTTTCCTGGATAAAGACAAATTGGCTGCAGCGATTCATGCTCTAGTAACCTCCAGATTATACTATTGTAATGTGTTCTGTGGATGATGGCATGGAAAGTGGAACTAGTGCAGACTGCCACAGCTTGACTGTTGGTGGGCATCTCCAGCTGGATGCACATCATGCTGGTCTTGATTGGTGTTCACTGTAAAACCCAGTTCAAGATGTTGAATGCTACCCATTAATCCCAAGTGGCCAGAGGAGCATCTTCTCACATACCTGCCAGGTTATTATGGTCATGCAGTCAGACCCTCCTTGTAGTTTCATCACCCTCAGAGGTCTGAAGAATGTAGCACATGAAAGGTGATCCCTTATGCTTTGAAATAACCTTCCTAACGAGGTATAACAGACAGCAACATTATATAGTTTCATTGCTTGGTTAAAACCTAGTCCCTGTCCAGACAGAGGGAATGTGTGCACCACAAAAATGTGCAAAGTCAATGTCATGGCCTATGTTGAC
This sequence comes from Aspidoscelis marmoratus, assembly GCA_014337955.1. NCBI lineage: Eukaryota > Metazoa > Chordata > Lepidosauria > Squamata > Teiidae > Aspidoscelis > Aspidoscelis marmoratus. Next base: position 10,287,874 of record MTQE01002208.1, on the reverse strand, counting down.
TAGTTAGGAAGCAATAATGCTGGGGAGACAGTACCCTGCATTATCACTTCCTAGCGAAATATTGTGGGAACCATAGCTCTTCATTTAGGTCTTTGATATTTGAGCCCTTGCCTACTGATTAGTTTAGTAAACATTTGTGGCCCCAGATCCTCAGTTGGCTTCAATGGAGACAAATGGAGACATTATGACTTCAGTATGAAGCCAACATTTTCTGATGCCATTTCTTGCATTTTTTTAACATCCTTTTTGGTAAAGGGTTTTGTTGAACATAGTGAAAGGATCTTGGAAATTCAGGCAGAACAGCTAGATCCTTGCAGGGTGTGCTAATCTATCCCTGTGCTTATTTTATCTGGGAGAATTTTATCTCTTGGAACAGTATATTTATTTGGCATGCAAAGGCTTGGCAAATAGTGCCTCAGAAAGTTATATTATCCTCTCTTTTGTGAAATAAGAAGGGTTGTGTTATCTCTAGTAACTGTCTTTAGAATAGCTGCCTAAAGCTGTAGTCCTAAATATTCTATTTACCCTGGCATAATCTCACTGAACAAAATGAAATTTATTTTTGAGTAGGTGTGTTTGCATGATTGCACTGTTAAGTCAGAAGCTCCATATGGAAGAGAAGTAGTGTAGTAGTGGTTGGATTATGGTATGGATTGGAGCCTTGTCTTTTGATTTCCACAGAGTGCCTAATTTGAAGATATTTTATGCAGCATTTTGTTTAAGTTGGATTGCAAAGTGGTTCTGGCTGGAAGACTGTAGATTACTACAGTTGGAGGGTCTGAGGTATGGGTGGCATGGATATTTATGGTATGATAAATTAAAAATTAACTCTGATTTAAAAAAATCATTATGTAAGAAATGCTTTGTATAGAGTTTGGTCTAAATATAAGAATAACTTGTACAGGTAAATACCCTTGTGGGTATCACCACATGAAGGGCTAGTGAAGGAATTTGGGGGAAGGGAGGCTTGGATCAAGTATGAAGATCTGTTAAATGAAGCAATTAATGAATTTACTTTCAAGAGATAACTAAATCAAGAAGGCACAAATATACAGTGGTTTACATATGCACAACTTATGGATATATACAGAGATGGTAAAAATAGATTAAATTTTGAATGGGAAATGCAAAAGTGGGAAATATAATTAAAGATGGCAGAAAAAGGAATAATTGGTATGATGTAAAAGCTGTTGCTGCAGATATGGAACATGAACAAGTGAAGGAATGTATGATTACATGGGCAAGAAATTTTGGGTATAATGTTCAAATTGAACAGTGGGAGAAACTGTGGATAAAAGATATGAAATTTACCACATGTATAGCATTAAGAGAAAATGTATATAAGATGATATAGATCAGGGTTTCCCAAACTATGGGTCGCAACCCACTGGTGGGTCACGAGTGAATATTGAGTGGGCCCTGCCTGTAGAACGACACACCAACCGACCGAGTCTTTATTCATATTGGTAACGGTTAAATTTCCTAGAGGTGGGTCCCGAGTTGGTAAACTTATATTAGATGGGTCGTAGCCCAGACAACTTTGGGAACCATTGATATAGATGGTATTTAACACCACATCAATTAGCAAAGATAATGTCAAATAAGTGCTGGAAATGTAAAACAAGTGAAGGAACATTTTACCACATGTGGTGGACTTGTAAAAAAGCAAAAAAACAAAAAACAAAAACAAAAACAAAACGCACTGGATAAAGATACATTCCAAAATGAGAAATATTTTTTAAAATAATGTACTATTTAGACCAGAAATATTTTTATTAAGAATTATAGAGGAAAATTTAGATAAAGTGAACACTTTGATTCTTTTTATGGTAACAGCAGCAAGAATACTATATGCAGAAAAATGAAAAGAAGATAGAATCCCTTCTGTGGAGAGCTGGCTAATTAAACTGACCAAATTAGCAGAGATGGACGAATTAACAAACTTAATAAAGAACCAGACAATAGACAAGTACGTAAAAGACTGGAGACCCTTTATTGATTTTCTACAAGACGCAGGAATAACAAATTAGGATTTGACTGATTTGTTTTTCCTGCCAAAAGAAAGGACAGCCAAAAGAAAGAAAACCTGCTTTTGGGGAGCACTAAAGAGCTGATGTTAAAAGAAGACTCAGAAGAACAGAGGAAGTGATTTATAGTCAACAACTGAATGATGTAATATTAATATATGTGAGATTCCATATTGGGGGTTAGAAGTTTTAAGGTTGTGTTATAAAATAATAAATTAAAAAAAAAACCCTAGTGTGGTAGTGGTAGGATTATTGTATGGACTGGAGCCTTGTCTTTGATTTCTCCAGAGTACATTTTGATCCATGGTGGGATAAAACATAGTTAGAGGAGATCAAAGGCCAGATACTATTGGCATCTTCTCCTTTCTCAGTGATCCACCGGTTCTGTTTCATGACTCACCACTGTTGTTAGTTTTTGTATTTCCCAAACCATAGGACTCCCCCCACCAAAAAAAGCTCCTAAAATCATCCTATGTCATTTTCAAATTCTATGTTGGTACATCTTGTATAGTGGGAAATATGGATATTTAAAAATTTATGGCATTTATATTCTCCTCCTCTGCATCTTATTACAACCTGCAGTGGCCAGCTCATGGAGTGCAGCAGGATCAATGAATGGCAGTTTGCCTTTGAGGCATTTGAATGCATGCCTCCAATTGCAACAGTTCTATGAGGCAGCGGGTTTAGCCAAAAGGCAGTGATGCACCAAAGGCTATGCAGTGGGAATTTGAACTAAGTCTTAGGGTGTTTTTCCACTGTCACTAGAAATACCCATTAAGTACCCATTAATGGGTACAAAAATGCCATTTTGTACCCATTAATGGGTACTTAATGGGTATTTTTAGTGACAGTGGAAAAACACCCTTAGTGTAAGGGCCTATCTGCATTGCTTCACCATGATCTGAACCAGCAGATATGGACTAATGAGGCCCCTGGTTCAAATCAGTCCCTGTACCAACCCTGAAGCTGCAATGAGCTTTGGGGCTGAACTCTAAGGCCTCCAAAAGGCTAGGAACAAAAAGGGATCCATTTCTGAGACACACTTAAGTGTGCTGCTGAACTGGGTCCTCCAGAAATGTAGGTTTGTTTTCTATATGCCTCAGTGTTCCAGGCATAGTGCCACTAGTACAATGACAGATCTCAATATCAAGGTATACTGATGATCCGGATCAAGGGTGTCTTGATCTGGACCATGATCTGCCTTGCACAAATGGAGAGTACAAGCAGTGGGCAGGGCCTCCCATATTCTGCATTGACATGTGAAAGGTAGGCATAAGTGCTGTTGGTTCTTAGAGGTTAGCTTGTAAAAGGTAGGAAAATTGTATACAGAAATTCTGAACAAAATGTTATGGGACCGCTATACTGAGTCTCAGCTTTGTGAATTTTAAATTTTAGTGGCATAAAATTTGTAACCTTGGTGAAAGAAACTCCAGGATTTCAACAGTTTTAGTAGAATCTTTACACATCCAGCTGTTGAGTAAACTGAGGCTGATCAGGGCCTGTTTAAAAGCAAAATACTAATAAAAGAACAGAAAACAAAAAGAGAAAGGAACAAAAAGGATCAGAAACAGCAGGATCCCTTACTTCATTCTTCTCATCTCTGATCTTGTGAAAAGAGAATGGCTGAAAGTTTCTTCTGGGTAGCATTGCTTTAGATAAATGATAGCCAAGGTATGGACTGTTGCTTGGCACTTGACTTCAGATCCCATCATTCCTGTCCTTTAAAGGACAAAGTTGGTGGTATTTGGAGCATGGTAATATCTAGTGGATCACAAGTTCTCTTCGTCTGCTTTAGACTGATGCTCCCAGCTTTTTTCTGTTTCTAATTTCAGTGGGCTAGAAAAGACTTGGAGGAAGGCACTAGGTTAGTATTCTTCACATATTTGTTGAAATATATTTATATTTTGCCACTCTTTGGGGGAATTTGCACCTTCTTTTCCTTGGGAAATCTTACCAAGGATGTGAAGATGGGGGATGGATCAGGCATTTTCACTTTGCGATGCCTGATCTTTCACAAACTTACCTGGGGCTTCACCAAACACTGGCAATAGCAACAATGGACTTTCTTGATAAGAAACCTATCAAGTTTCAGCCACTCAGGATGCAATCAGATCTGGTTAAAGAGTCACCTTCTGGGTGAATTTCATACCCAAAAGATACCAGTTCATAGCATGTGACATTTCAGCCTCAAACCCTCAGAAACATTTGCTCATTAAGCATTTTCCTGTCTTTGTTATAGTAGATTTTAAGTGCCAGGGGGTCTTATATCTCATATCCAAGCATCAGATATGCCAAGAATTCCATTGTGACTGTCCCATTAGTAGGCCAACTTTGCCACACGGGTCTGATGTATAGCATATACTTTAAGTTATTTTGAATGTAGGTGCTGTAGAAAATCAGTATTAGAAAAAACTGTTGCTGCTACTTGATATTATCAAACCAGGCTCAGCTGGGCCTTTTTGCACTTGGCTGATGGAGTGATCAGTCCATACCTGTCTCTGTCCATATCTGGCCACTGCCATGACTCACCTGGAGTTGCCTCAACCCCATATCCAGCCACCACTGCAGGTCACCTGGAGTTGCCTTAGTCCTCCCTGGAGTGATATAGCCGTGGATGACTGAGAAGCACACCACAGGCTAAGGAGCAGTAGCTCCTGAGATGGTGAGGGAGTGTGGGCTGCATAACTACAGCTGTGTAGTCATTCACAGTGTCCAGATCGCCATGGCAACATCTGATCTCACAAGAGATGCTGATTTGGACTTTGTCATGGAAATTGTATTCAGCTGTTCACATTGCAAGTGCTGCTGGACAGGCAAGGAACTTGTCCAGCGCACATTGTATAGATGCCTCCACCTCACTTCGGCTTGACCAGCCTATTATGGAATGATTATACCATGCTGGTTCCAAGGGGATTTTTGGCAGATTAGAGATTATTTTAACAATAATAGGAAAATACAATATATTGTTACGAGAGATGCATTTGTAAAATGATCACAGGATATTGAGGAGGCAACGAGGAGGCTTATGTTTTTGAACAGATATGTGAGGAACATTTAGAAAATCTGAAAGGTTGACTTCCAAATATATATTTCTGAATTGTATGGAATCCAAAACAGCAGAAATTAAAACATCTTGGGAAAAAGATTTAGGTAAGGAAATAGATGCTAAGGTATGGATTATAGTAGAAAAAAACACACTAAATATGACTGAGAATATGAAAATCAAGGAAACACAAATGAAAATATTGCATAAACGGCACCATCCCCCATTAGTGTGGACAGGTGCCCTACTTAATCAAGAGCACTTCCTTCTGTCAGAGGGCACTGCTGTATGGAAGGACTTCATCTGTCTGAAAGATTGTCTAATCCAGGGCGAACTGAAAGAGGAAGAATTTGGAGAAATGTGGGATAAGAAGCCATGGAGCTACCATTCAGTAGTCAGCATCCTAACAGACCATCTGTTCACATATCTGTATATAAACAATAATGGAGGTTTCTACATAATTTTTAAATTTTATGCAAAATCTCTTTCCTTTTTTAGTGATGCATTTTCCTTCTTAGTGCCACCACCCTCATGTCCATTCATTTGTCCTAGTCTTTGGGCTGAGTTGGAAGAGACCTCTAGAGTCATTGGGTCCAACCCCCTGCTCAATACAGGATTTCCTAAACCATCCCAGAGAGATGTCTGTCCAGACTCTTCATGGACCAACCTATGGCACACCATGCCCTGTGCCCCACCCCCAAACCATAGCAAATCCTAAGGTCATGTCAGCAACTGATTTCATGGAGCTAAAATCCTCCTTGAAAGTGCAGGCCCTAGTTACTAGTCCTTGAAGAATCCCAGAATGCTTTTTGAAAACTCCCTGTGTTAGGGAATAGATATATGTATGGCATTACGAAGGACTGCTGAAGCACATCATTAACGACAGGTACACCCTTGGAATCTGTCATTTTCTTTAAAAAAATACTTTTATTGAAGATATTTTAGGCATTTATATATCATGCTCCAACGAATCCCTAGGTCAGTTTTCACAGGAGAATGCAATAAATGATAAAAAACAATTAAGAGTATAAAATAGATAAATAGCATAACCTATATATAAAAAAAACTGCTTTGTGCTGTAGATAGCTTCTCTACCGGAGCCTGGGGCTTGTTTTTGTTTCAGAAGAGATGGGTAGATATTTTTTATTTTCATTTTGCATTTCCCACTTTGGTATCATTGAATGAAAGAAAGCTATGTTGACTAGGATGTGCATTTCGATTTAAAAATGACTCTCTTCCACTTTTCTATATTGCGTTAGCGGCATTCAGAAGTGACACGCGAAAGAATAAAAGGCACTCTCAGAGAAGCAAACGAGGCTGCTGGAGATACTTCATCATCTTCAAGGGTGCCAGTGGCTTTCATCCCATTTCAGATCCCAGAGGTGGGCCTCCGCAAGTTCATAAACTATACCAAGTTGCAACACTCGCTCTCCCGGCAGATCTAACCTCATCTCTCAAAGGGCAGGTGATTTGCAGCTTTAACTTGCAGAGTGTTGATTGCTACAGTCTCATACAAAAATTGCCAGTGGAAGCCCTTCCATTTTGATAGCAGAAGCAGAGTACCCAGGTGCCTCAAACCAGGGAGCTTTGTTGACCTGGAAACTTTTATAGGGTTGAGCCACCGCCTGACCTGCTGCCTTCTTCCTCTATCTGATTTATGTAAGTAACTGCTGTACAAAACAGCACTTTTGTAGGGGATGTGATTACGTGCCTGCTTTCCACTAAGCCAGCATAAGAAACCACAGTTGCAATGAAATGAGAATCACTGTAATTTGAATACCAGGAAGTGTGGTTCATTACCACTGCGCATGCCTGACTGTCAGTTCTGGCTTCCATGCATGCATGGCAAATGGAGTGATGATGATGTTTCTGGAAGCAGTTTTGTTCCCCAGGCTCAAAGGTGAGTCAGGCTGAGCCAGGCCAGCCATCAGGTGGTTGTCTGCCAGCCCACTCTGCCCTGCCCCACCATATTTATGGCTCATAATGCCTTTTCCTGGCCAGGTGTGATCTTTGTGAGGCATCCACTGAGTCCTCTCTTGGGGAGATCATCTTAGTGTTGAGGAGACAATTGCTCTGTTGTGATCAAGCTCCCAAGCATCTCTGCCCTGTTCCTGCCAAGCCTTCATATCCTGCCTTTTCAATTGTCCGGTGCCTCTGACTTCCTGCTGTTCTCTATTGCTTGTGCTTTCCAGTTTCCAAGTCTGCAGTGTCTCTCCCTCACATCCTTGTCCCAGCCTAACTGTTCCTGGTTGGCCGATCTTAGCCTTCTGCTTCTCAGTTCCTTGTTACCAGCTACAATCTGTATGCTGATACCTCTGGAGTCTTCTCTTGGATCTTGGGAACATAATCTTTCTTTACCTGACCACAGCTGCCACCTCAGGAGAGAATGCCAAAGAGCAAGGGGCAGTAGTGAGGTTTGGAAAGAGAGCTCCAATGACCTGGCTTTCCTCAGGTATGGTGGTTTTGCTGCTGCTATGGCTCAGTTGCTGATCTCATTGGATTCTGCATATGAAATTATGGAATATGTGGGCCATTTTGACTTTTCCTCAGGCAGCAGGATGCCATGGGATGGTGTTAGTTGTTATAAACTATGTGCTGGCTTCAGGCATCCTACTGTCTTGTGGAGATTCAGACCTGTCTCTCCTGGGATGCCTAGGGACTAATTAGAGATACGGTTGTTACTGTTTCTGTCACCAAGGCTACTGGAGTGTTATAGCCAGTATGGTGGCAGTCAGGAAGGGCAAAGTGGGCCCTGCTCCATGGGCAATATTTGACTTATGGGCACTCATGGAATTTTCTGAGATCCTGGGGAAGTATTTGCCATTTTAATCTTCGTTGGTATTCTTTGATCCCACATTTCACTGGCTTTGCTGCTGCATATTTCTGATTTTCAAACATGCTGCAAGATACCTTGTTCTAACCTCCCACTGTTTCTTTTCTCTTTTATTGTAGATGGTATGTAATTGGAAGTGATTTCTTTGATTCCATTTATTAATGGGTTTAAATTACTCTGTGAATGACTGAAAAAGACCAAGGTATAAATAACATTATAGTATTACTGTTGTTTTGTGCTTTTGCTGTTATTTCATCATAGCTTGGTAGCGGAGTAAAAGTGAAATTCCTTCTGAGATTCCCAAAGGTTGAAACCCAGTATTGTGTTTAATTTGGCAACATATGTGCAATATATTCTATGTACATCTATTCGGAAGCAGCATGTCCATAAAATGGAGCAAGCCTGAAAATGGAGGACAGAAGAGATTTTGGCCGCATCCCCACGACGTCGTTATCTCGAATTCAAAATGTTTTG
>MTQE01002208.1:10260995-10278246 GCA_014337955.1 Aspidoscelis marmoratus | reverse complement strand
ACAGCTTTGTTCCGTTTCTTTTATTTCGAATTCTTTAAACTGAAATAAAGCGTGCCGTGAAGACGCAGCCTTTTTGACCTACAAGGAGGAAACAAGCTACAGCTCTTCTTCTGTAGCTGAGAGGGATAACAGATACCCTAGAAAAGAGTTGGTCAGGTGATGGGCCCACTAGATGTTGCTGGACTACAGCTCCCATGAGCCTAGTATCACCAGTGATGGGAAATGCATTCTGGAGGCCCATTGCTTGGTCATCCTTGTCCTAGAAGAAAGGCTTTTAGCTAAGGTCACACCTATCCTTCTCTGCTGTGTACTGCACAGCTTTAATCTGTTTTCATCTATGTTAATTCGCCTTTTATGTATATTAATCATTGAAGCCTGACCTGAGCAGGATATATCACTTTTTGACCTTTGGGATAAATTCAAGTGTAGTATTTGTTCTTATCAGTCAAATGTAAATAAGAGCCACACTCTTAGGCCACATGAGCAACCTTCATGGGACAGAGAGGGAATTATACCATTGACAAGCAGGCCTAGAAGTAGAAAGTGAGCAGAGTGATGGATGTGACTCTTTAAACATTACATCATGTTTCAGCAGAATAAAAATCAGGGATTATTGCAATAGACACCTGACATCTGCAGGTTGGTACAAACTACAGCTGGCCCCTTGCTAGTCTAAACTAGCAAGAAGATGGTAGGTCCCTATTCTGGAATATAATCTAGATTAAGGCCCAGTGCAGAAAAGGCCTAAGCATTCAAGGGGCTTTCTCTGCCAGGGACCCACCCCATCCTTGTCACGTCTCTTCCTAGGAAATAGTTTTGAGAACCACAAAGAGAAATCTGAAGGGTTGTGTGTGCCCCCAAGAACTGAAGCCAGGTTCACACCTATTGGACAGGACTTGTCCTAGTAGATAAGTCCAGGTTGGTCAAGATAAAAGCTGGCAGGGACCATTTGCATTATGTGTAGTGGAACACCTTTGGTCTGCTCCAGCAGCACATCTAATGTGAATGGCCCACCTGGATTACCATTGCAAAGACCAAACTGGCATCCAGTTGCAAATGACTGTGCTGGTGCACTCAAGTAGCCACACCCTCTCAGCATCCTCAAAAGATGCAAAGATGCCATCCCTGGAGTGTACCAGACACTGCTCTGCAGCCTGTGGACTACTGATAAGTTTTCCACAGTTGGATCATTCCAGGGAGGGCTTGGCAAAATCTGGGACTGCCATGGCAGCGTCCCCAGTGAGTGCTCTAGATTGCTCTAGCAGGTAAGGGCGAAAAAGCCTGGAAATATATCACTTCACTTTAAGTAAGATATTAAACAAATCAAACAGAAACTGTACAAACAACTGGCTCTTGCCCACTGTGATACTCATATTTGGTCCCTTAACAATTATTTTAATAGTTATTTATAAGAGCTTAACTACATACATTAAAAAGAAAAAGGAGATGAAAGGGAATTAGATTCTGATAGGAACTGCCCACAAAAAGGTCTAGCAGATTACAGATTCTTTTTGTGTAGCAGAGCAACCTTTAACTGCACCATTCCAAGTAGGCAGAATATCTGTCAAACACACCCACGCACACACAAACCCGTATACACATGCAAACTCTGGCCTCCTTGCCTGGCCATCCCAGATGCCATTAGACATAACTCAACAGACGATTTCATAAACCTACTTAAGAATGTAAAAGTTTGATAATAATTCCCGTATTATTAACCCTCCCACCCTTGTAAATTTTATGGGCTGGGAGCTACGGGGGGGATGGAGGCGCGGCCATCGGATGGGACTCCACGGCTGTGATTCATTCTGCTGTCAGTCTGGGTCATATTTATTAATAGTCCTAATGCGGGAAGCAATAAAGGAAGAGAGAAATTCTATTAATTAAATCATTGTTATAATTAACTTTCATTAAAGGAAAATCAATAAAGAGGAGCCGCGATTGAAATAGTGCCCATCCATTATGGCCGATTTTACTGGAATGCATTCAGGGCCTGCTATATATTATAGCACTGGCGGGGGCAGGTGGGGGGAAGAGGTAGCAAGCCTGTGAAGAGAGGGCTATGTCACAGCCGACTGATTTAAAGAGCCCTGCTCCATTTCTACGTGTACGTCTGTCTGTGTGTTCATAGATAGATTTGAGGCAGTTATATTTTAAGATGTATGTCGTTCTGTACAAGAGGCTGGTGAACACACAGGCGTGAGAGTCTCTTGTGTTTTGAAGTCGATTAGGGTATGCTCTCCTCTACTGAAGCAGCTTAGCAGAGGAGGCATGCACAGTGGAACAGGACAGATGTGAAAAACAGTGCTGTCAATATCAATTGTGTAGGAATTTTATATGCCTTGCATGAGAGTACGCACATTTGTGGAAACCTGGTCAGTGAGATGCATGTGTTGTTTGTGATAATTTGTTTGAGCCTCATCTAGTGCTTGGCAGGGGATGCAGGTCTGTGACCCTCTAGCTATTGACAGATTCTGATTCTCATCATAGGATTAGAGTTGGAAGGGACCTCCAGGGCCATTGAGTCCAACACCCTGGTCAATGCAGGAATCCCCAAATCAGTGGCCCATAAACTGGGATCCATGGACCCCCAGGGGTCCACAAAGGCCTCATAGGGGGTTCATAGTAGGCTGGCCCATCTGCAGAATGGGACGGTGGGTGAGCAAAAGTGGTGGCAGGCAGGGCAGTGGGGGATGGGTGACAGTAACTGGGGGGTGCAAAATGGGGGGATGCAATGGGACAGTGGCAAATAGGGGCAGAGGGCTGCAGTAGTGAAAACGTTAAGAACCTCTGCCCTAAACTGTCCCAGAAAGATATTTGTCCATCCTCTGCTTGAAGACCTCCAGCGAAGGAGAGCTTAGAACCTCTTGTTGCAACCTGTTCCACTGACTGATCACCCTTACTGTCAGGAAGGTTTTTTTTTTTTAAAAAAATATCTAATTTGTATTGACTCCCTTGAAGTTTCATACTACTGTTGTTTCTAGCCCTTCCGTCTTGTGTAAGTGAGAACAGGGATGATCTCTTATCATTGACCATGCTGGCTGGGATGGTTGAGAGACAGAAGTCCAACGATGGTAGCTTCTAGGCTTGGCATCTGCAGGGAGAGAATGACCAGGAAGATGGACGGCTGGTCTGAAAAAATCCAAAGCAAAGTTGAACCTTCTATTTGCCAATGAGGCTGTTGGAATCTAACTTTTTACAGCTTTAGATGCTGAATGGACTTTTAGGTTAGGCACTCCACTTTCTCCAAGGACAGCCTAAAAACAGCCTTTTTACGGGAACTGCTGTAAACAGTGTTTTAGCAGCATTCCCACGAGCACAGAGGATTTTTAAAGGACAACTGGTTAGATTAGATTGATAATGGATTGGATCCGATCCCAAGAGAGGAGGAGACACCTGGCAGATCTTACTACAAGTTCCATTATTAAAATGTAAAAAGGGACACAAGAAATAACTCTACTGCTGAGTAAGTGGTAACAGTATTCAAAGCTGGGAAAAATTAGTTTAGACAGTAAAACAACTCAAGGAGCAAGATAACAGAGCTATTAACTTGTAGCAAGAGGAAGGGTTTTCATTGTTCTTGTGGCACGAAGACAGAAAAAGAAAAGGTTCCTGTAGGCTTCAGGCTTAAGGAAAGGCAGAGAGAGACCAAAGTAAGGATAAAGAAGCAGGAGAGGAAGTGCAGTCCTGCAAAGAGAGTAGGAAAGCAAAGGGAAGGAAAATTTACTAAAAGAAATGAGGTGAAAGAGCGAGGTAGTAAGAATTAATACTTCCTGTGATCTTCTCTTGATCAGTGGCAATCATTACAGAAGCAAAAAGTTATAAAGCCTGAAGCACACACAACTTGGGCATTTGCCACAAAGCATATGATCTCTGGAATGAGTTCCCAGCATTCTAGTGAACTCAGCCTTTCAGAAGGCATAGGGTGGATGGTCAGGCACCCTCAGCCTTTGCTTAGCAATTTAGCTCAGGAGGCAACATGGTTCTCCCCCGGCTTCCGCTCAGTAGTTCTCCCCCCACCCCACTCCCACTCTGTGGTCCTTTCTGCACTAGGACTTATTCTGGATTATATCCCAGAATAGGTGCCTGCCATCTGCAGACTAGGATGCAGGCTGGCAGGTCTCTATTTCATGATATAATCCAGAATAAGGCCCAGGGCAGAAAGAGCCAGTGATTCAGTTCACAAGTGGGGAAGTGGCATGCATCTCTTTCTTTAGTTCCAAAGCAGTGATTTCGGAAGGAATTCTAGGTGCAAAACAGGAAGCAACACAAACAGCAGCAGTGCCTCTCTGGAGGTGAAAGAGGGAGAGTCAGCTCAAATCTCTTGCAGGTTAACAGTAGTTTCAGCAGTAAGTGGTGCCTCTCTGGGGGGCAGGGAGAGAATGGGGAGCACATGAAGATCAGTTTATGCTGAATCTTCAGGGTAGAATGCAGGGTGAACTTTTGAGGAACCCAAGACCACAGTTCAGCTCTTGAAGCAATGTTGGAGTAGATTTTGGCAAAACAAAAAGAATAGAGAGAAGCTGTTACTCTTGTATCCCAAAACATAACTTTGGGGAGTGGGGACAGAGGTTTGTGAGGAAGCAGAGATAAACAAAAGATTTCTAAACATTCAGGTTTTTCAGATCAGGTAAACAACTGCAGTGATTAAATAGGCTATCAGTTTGAGTATCCACATTAGTATATTCTTGTAGCTACTCTCATCCAAAGCATGAATTTTAACACTGTGTTGCCTTCCTGGAACTGATTGTCAAGATTAAGCTACAACATAAAACAACTCTTTACAAAAGAGGCTTTAGCAGGAAAAACAGGCACTGACTATTGTCATGATACACCCTCTAGTAGGTGGAGGTTGTATCATGACAATAGTGTAGGTTTCAATCCCACAATTTCTGTTGCCTGAATGGGATTCTGGGAGTCCCCTTGCTGTAAATTGCCCTTGCACCATCCAGTCCAGATCCCAGGATTCTGGAATATGTGTTACAGAGAATTTACGTCACTAGAATGTTGGATAAGGAATGGATGGCCCAGTCCACATAAGTGGTCATTTTCATCTTCCTCCTCTGGTTCTCTGGGGAGTCAAAATCTACTGAGGTAATGCAGTTTTCTAGGAGGAAATTCTGACCTTCCATTGATCAGATTGTGACTAGGCAAGGGATGGCAAACTTGCAGCCCTGTTATAGGAGAAGCTGAAATCTGATTGGCTTGTTGCTACCATATGAATCTAGCAAAGGAGTTTTGGTGAATACTAGTTTCTATCAACTTATGCCGGCATTATTGATGCCATGAGAATTGCTGGAGGACTACAGTTTCTGATCTCTGATATGGTCGGTCTGATGTTCTGATCGGTTACCCGAGGTTAATTTAGATTAAATTTTGATAAGTGTTCGCAAGTTTAATGTCAACTATGTGCCAAATTTGCAACAGTAATGTTTCACTGCTGAATTTGTATAAATAATTTTATTTGACATTTTATTTGATGTTTATCATTTTTTGTTAAAACTGGGAAAACTGCATGGATTTCTCCATGGTGATCATACAAGATGAACTCAGCTTGTTTGCACTTTTAATTTTGTAGTGATCGTTATTGTACAAAATACATTGCTAATCTTTTGGGCTATCTCCATTGTGGTGGGAAAACCCCTTTCAGGGGAAGCCACGGGTTGGAACTTCAGGATAACGGGAGAACATAAGAGGCGCCCTGCTGGATCAGGCCACAACCCATCTAGTCCAGTATCCTGTCCCACACTGTGGCCCGCCAATTGCTCATGGGCATCTCATGCAGAAGAAAAAGGCAAACCTTCACCTGCTCTCAAATCCCAGAAAATGGCCTTATAGGCATCCTGTTGGAAGGTGAGTCTCCAGTTGGAAGTTTGATCTTCCTAAACCCCAGTTTGATCTGCAGCAAATAAAAATGAGGCTTCCAACTAGGCACTTACAGGACAACAGAACACTTTAGTAAAAACATGGACCATTCATTGTTGACAAATGTTATTTCTAATTCTAGAACATAGAAAATAATACTGGCACCCTGCAACTTGCTATATGACATCCAAATTAACATCTTCACTGGCCAAAATTTGGCACTGTTCACATGACTTTGCCTTGGCTGTGTCCTTATCAAATTGCTTTTTCTTTTGATTCGGTATGGATTTCCCCTTTTTGCAAAAAAAAAAAAAAGTAAAAACAACCTGGTTTTCATCTATAGTTAACAGTTCCTTCAACTTCATCTGAACAACATCTTAAATCAAGGAGCAGGACTAACAACTCTTGCCTCTATGATTGAGCTATGGTTTCTCATCATTATACTTATTAGTAGGATTGGATAGGAAGAGCTTGAATGGTTTCTGATTTTCAGTGCCCAGGGAAAGCCTTAGCAGAAAAACCTACGGTAGCTAGCAACCTCGCCTTGCCATAAAATAAAAAGGGTGAATACGTAATAAACTGTATTCCTGCCCTTTATAGAGAAGTGCAATCCTGTGTAACACAGGACGCTTCCTTTTACTCCTGGATTTTTTTATTTACTTGAGCATTTATATCCTATTCTTTGCCCGAAGGTCTTAAGACATGATAAAAATACAAAAAGCATAAAACAGTATAAAGCATGCATTAAAATAAATCATATACGGATTCCTCCATTTTTTTGTCTGGATTCCGTTTCATTGTGTCTAGCCCACTATTGTTTCTAGATCACAAGTAACTGGACCGGGGAACCTCTAGACACACTTAAAAATCTAGCACACAATCAGATAGAGGCCTGGGCAGGTGGAAAGGCCCAATGCTCTGTTGGTATCTTGCTGGGCCATTGTTCTGTTGTGTCAAATTAGAAAAAGTGAAGAGTTTCTTGCATTTCCCAGGAAAATCTGGTGCTCTTCTTGCTGGGCTTGTGCAAGACATAATTTGGCATTGTGTGGACTCAGTCGACTACACTTCAGCCAGAAATATCAGAATGCAGTGTATTGGTACAAAGTCCTGCCTCTGTGCAAGGCCAATCTGAAAGGCTTCCAGGAGGCCACAACAGGAAAATGCTGGTGTTTCTGGAAAAAAGTTGCCTGGCATGGGCAGCAGCAGTGAAGCACATGAACACACTCACAAAGGGCTAGTGCAAGCAAGGAGCCAGGTCAATTCCAAGAGTAATTTGGAATATAGAATTACGTACATGAAGTCAGACAAGTCAGGGGTCAGGTTACCAGAGATTCACTATCAGTCAGTCAAGGGTCAAGAGTCCAGAGGTTACACGAGCCGGGGGTTGCCAGGAAGATACTTTGTTTGCAATGGAGGTGGCTGGGTGTGGCTTCCTTATGAAGGGCTCAGCCTGTCTGTCCCCCTCAGGCATAGATGTTTGGAATGGAAGCATTCAGAGCAGCGCAGGTATTTTCTCTCCCTGGAGAAAACTCAGCTCTGGGTATGGCTCAGCATCAGAGTCTGAGCCATCTGCATCTGGGGGGACAGAATCAGTTTCCAATGTGGGCCCCTGAGATGCAGGTTCTCCGTCTTGGCTGACATGGGCAGGGACATTATCACCCGAGGAGTCAGAGAGGGCATGAGGCATAACATTGATGCTTCTCCTTGGCACCTGGAGAGTTCCTGGCTCTCTTGATTCAGGGTGGAAGAGAGACCAACAAGAAAGTTGCAGTTGCTAAACTAACAGGTCCAGGGAGATCCTCTTGAGAATGGTGCAAACCACAGCCTCATTAAAGTTTTATTCACACCTCCTTACACCATCCATCTTTGATCAGTTTTTATAAGGCATAATCATTGAGAGACGCATGGTTGGCCAAATTCCTGCAGGCAGCACGCCCATATTCTCCAAATGCAATAGTTGAAGCAGCCTCAAAAAACAGGAGCAAGCAGTGCTTTGCTCAAGCCCATGGGACAACCTTGACCTGTGGTTTCCAATTCCATGAAAATATGAATGATTTTGTCTTGAGAGTGCTCATAAAATTCATTTGTAACAGGCCTCTAGTGGCGTGGTTGCCACCTGCTCTAGGCTGGGTATCACTAATTAGAAATACTCTACAAAGCTGTGCCTTTTGTCCTGGAGGGAGAGTTATTGAATATCCCAAGATTTGAGCTTGCCTGTATCTGTGTGCCATTAGTCTCCATCCCACCCCTTCCCACCTCTTTCTAAGACCCAGTTGTAGTTTGGAAGCCTGCTTTCAAAATGTGCTGCAATGTTTCTTTATGTCACTTTTTTTCTTTCTGTTTGCAATAATAACCCATTATTAATGTCACTTGGTGGTTTTCTCCAATACCCAGCATGCTCAGAAACCATGGCACGTGGCAAAGATTGAATAGGCCCAGTGGGGTTGTTGGAAAGGGATTGGCACAGCCGTTAGAAATGGTCTCAGGTGCCAAATGTGTCTTGTACCCCTTGGCAAAATGGTGGCTGGGGGAATTACGCCTGGTACAAGGACTGGAGGAAAGTGATTGTAAAGCAGCCATAACTCATCCCAATGACCCCCTGCTGCATGCAGATCAATTTGGAGGAATGCTGTATATCACCTGAGCCTTGTCGAACTCTGACAGGCTTCTTTCCGCCTTTCCACTGTTGCCTGCCAATGTCCTCCTGCCCTGGTTAAAGCATGCAGCCAGCCTATGTTCCTATCAGGCCTCTCGATTGTTCCAGAGAGTCCTGGGTACCTCAGGAAGAGTGGAGGTTTGCTCACCTCAGATTTACTCCCCTCCCAAGTTCCTTAATAGTGCTGGAACCATTATTTAATATGTAAGCTGGAGCCAAAGTCTGCTTTCAGGTTGAAGATTGCTTTAGTAAGTGAGTTACCATGGCACAGTGCTTCAGTGTTCCATTACTGTACTGTCTCTGATCAGCTATGGTTAGGAGGCTTTGGTCTTTGGTTTTTTGATAGCCAACAGATCCTGTTTAGCTCGAGGTCATAGCAGCATGAAAGGAATGTTGTATACAGGTTGGAAAAGGATGAGTTGTAGGGATGTGCACGAATGGGTTTTTTGACATTGGATTCATAGCGAATCAAGTGTTAGAAAATCCGTATTTGTTCAAATAGATCCCCTTTGAATGGGGTAGGATTATATTCAATACAAACGTATTTGTATGAATTCATACAAGTATCCGATATGTATCCGATACAATTATGTATCTGATACAAATGAATATGTATCTGATATGTATCCCATAACAAATATGTTCTCTGAAAGTATCAAATCCAACCTGAATCCACTTTTAATCTGCTCTCATGTTGAATGCAATCTGGATTCCACTGCCCCAGTTTAACAAATGTCTGAACTATTTGTACGAATGCCCAAAACATTTGTACAAATGCCCAGAACACTCATATTCGTATGAATGTTAATGTACAAATGTCATAACATTTGATTTGTGTACAAATGTCTGAATTCATACGCATAACAAATCTTACGAATATTCGTGCACATTCCTAATAAGTTGCATTACAACAGTTTGTTGTTGCTGGGCACCACTGAGTGTTGGCTGACTCCTGGTTTATTTATTTATTTATTATTTACATTTCTATCCCGCCCCATACCCAAAGGTCTCTGGGCAGGTAACAACCTTAAAACAACAGATTAAAAACAGAATATACATTAAAAGACTGGTTAACTGCATGGGCGCCCACAAGGGCACCTCCAGGCAGTTTCCTTGGCAGAGAGGCAGGGGTAGTTTGCCATTGCCTACTTCTGCAGAGATATTGGGGTTTGAATCAGTAACCTTTACTTTCCAGCCAGTTTGCTCTACCACTGAGCTACAGCCACTCCAGCAGGTAAAACCTTTAAAAAACAGTTTCCTGGCTAAATGAAGGTTAAGTATTAGTCATATTGCTAATGGTACATGGAAAAGAGAACACCTTTAGCAATGGTAAAAGAAAATGCTGTTTCCGGCTCCCCAGTAAGAATGACCCAAGTGTCAGCCAAAGCAGCCACTTACTGCAATCGGAGTTTGTTGACATGAAGGAGGATGGCTGGCTCCAGAAGCTGTGGCTGAATGTTACACTGACAAGTCATACTCTGGAGTAGAGCCCCTCCAGAATACTCACTTCTTGACTAGACAATGCGGGGAGTGCTGGCAGTGTGATATATAGTGATGCATACATCTGGGTATTTTGAAGGTACACAATATCTGAAAATGCATGATCGCCACCACTGCACATGCGCAGCCATCATTTTTGGCCCTCACCCCCATTCACAGTGGTCATGTCCAGGATGGCAGTAATGTCCATAAGGTAATTTATAGTACTATTTCAGGAGAACGTGTGATCAGAGCTGGGTTTTCCTGAAAAAAGTTTATCGTGGGATTTCAAAAGAACACAGCAGGTGGGGCTATGGTGGGGTTGGCATAGATGTTTATCGTAATCCCATCATAGCCCTGACACAATAGTGCTATATATCCCCTGTTTGGACAGGGCCTAAATTGCTCCTTCATGCTTCATCTGCCATTGTGGAATGGGTTTCTTTTTATCCTTCTCAGGTGAGGGATCAGGCATGGGAAATGTTCTCAGGCATCTAACAAGTAAATAGGAATCCTGTTGTTGGGTTAAATCTGGTTGGTCTTGCTCTGGCATGATTTATCCCAAGCTTTGAACCTGTTGTTCTAAATTTGCTTGTAACCCTTGGCTTATGTAGCTGGAGAAATCTCAAAGGGAGAGAAAAAGAGAAGACAAGGCCAAAAATGCAAAACAGGACGAAGAATTCATAACTTTGGCAAGGTCTGGCAGCTTCCTGGTAGCAAGGAGGAGTGAGATGATAATTAGGGGAGAGACAGAAGAGGAAACAAATTACTTGTTTGGGATGCTGAGCCCCACCCTCCTGACTCTTCTGCAAGAAAGGTTAAGATACTTAAAAGTTGAGCTTGACTCCTGGTAAGTATATTTAGGCTGCATCCCCATGCAAGCAATTTGGTGCAGGACTGGTTCGCATGTGACCGGGTGTGGGACTGAAGCCGAATCTTGCCCATCCCCATGCACTTGAGCTGTTTTGCACACCTCCTACTCTGCCAGCCTTGGCGATCCTGCATGGGGGGGGGGTTCTTGCTGTGGAAAAGGAAGTAAAACCAGGTTCTCTGCCCTGCCAGCTGTGATCGTGCACCATTTTTTTCCCCTGTGGGAAAAGAAGTAAAGCTAAGCCGCTGCTCTGCCAGCCTTGGCGATCGTGCATTGGGGTGTGTGTGTTCTTGCCGTGGGAAAGGGAGTAAAACCAAGCCTCTGCTCTGCCAGCTGTGATTATGCACCCTACAAATAGCCCTGGACCGTCCCCATGCGCAGGCTCGGCTAGAGCACAATTTTTGTGCGAGAACAATTTTTTCCAGGACCAAATTTGGTCCTGGTTTGGGTGATTTGGTCCGAGAAAATCAGACCAAATAAAAAATGCATGGGGATGGCCTCTCCCAAATCCAATTTCGATTCAGCGCAAAATGTGTATGGGGATGCAGCCAGCCACATCCATGCAGCATTTTTGGCAAAGTCAGTACTTGACTTCTTCTTGGACCTTCTATGCAGAGCAAATATTCTCTCCCTGAGTGACAGCCACTTCCAAGTCCTCACTACTAGCAAGCAAACTTTTACACGTAATCTTTGACAAGGTTCCTCACCCTTGATTTAAGCTCTGCAGAAAACTCTTTGCATTCTGTGTGTGGCTAAGATTTGGAGATGTCCTTGACTGTATGAAACGGCCACTTCATTAACTTGAATTGTGCCCATAAATCACTGAGTTTCCCACCCTGAATAACAGAATCCTTGCGGAAAGATTGTAGTCCTGTTGAAGAACTGCCGTAGCCATGATGCTATTTTCAACACAGAAACAAATAAAATCTCTGACATTCATCGTTAAGGCTTCCTCATACGTCACCAAAGTATTCTGCGAGGCATTTCACTAAAATCACCTGGTGCATTAAATCAATGCAAACAAGCAGAGCTCTCAGCTGAACTACTGAGAGAAAAATATACACAATGCACTTAGCAGGGCAACAAGAGCTACCTTGGGAGAGGGCTGTATGAATTTTACCATTCTAGCAAGCAGACAGCCCATGGACAGAACTTAGCAAGCTGAATGGCTCAGCTTGACAAGTTTCTAGTCCTTATGGAGTTGCTCTAGAGGAAGTGTTGTGTGGAAATGAATCTTTCTATATAGACCAACATGTATACAGTAGCCTGCCTGATCTGATAGGACACTGGGTGCATGTTTTCAGCTGTCATGCTTGAACTGGTAGGGATACACCAGATGGCCTTGCCTTGCCTTGTTGATGGCTAAGTCTGTCAGGCTAGTAGAGGGGCACATGGAAGCATCATCAAGGTAAGAGGTAAAATTGGCAGAGTTGGAGACATGCTGGGCTAGGGCCTAATGTGGGCAGGCCAGGCTATGGCTGAGGAAACCATGGTCAGTGGCATTGCTGTTGCATTCAGAGAAGGAGAATGTGGTGGTGCATCTTCTCTTGTGCTCTGGGGTATGGTGAGCAGCAGATACAAAGGAGTTATGAGAGGCTGCTGTTTTCCTGCTGTTACCCATGGTGCAGGCAGGCAGAAGTAAAAGTTGATTGCAGGCCACTATGAGGTTAAGGACTTCCTCTGGAGTAGCTGCAGCCTGCAGCCCCTTGAGATCTGCTCTAGGTGAGGGCATCATGCTGAATCCCATTGCCTCTTGGAGGGCATGCTAACTTAACAGGAAAGCTCCTGCTCCATCAGCTGTCCTGGGTAGGCAGTTTGTTTCCTCAGTCAGTGTACCATCAAGTCTCTGCATATGCCTACCCTCAGCTGAGCTTGGCTCTCAGAAGAAACCCAAACCCATGCATCTGTGCCAGATGGGACTCAGTTGTATGAGTACGAAGCATAGACAGTTTAAGGATCATACATAGTTAGCTAGATGGGTGATAGATATGTGTTAATAGCTTTTATCAGAAAGAGCAGAGAGCCTCTGAAGACTTCATAAAAAGTTGCCAAGAGAAATTATTTGAAGAAAAAGATTTAGCATATCAAACTGTCATTTCTTCACACTTTGGTCTTTCCTGTGTGAATGATTGGGTTGTCTGTTCAATATTCCTTACATCTGCCCATTGTTTTAATATAACTGTCATTATTTTGAACATGTTTAACCTTATTTTTAAAGTTGTCTACAATGCACTTCAAGACTTTTTAATAAGAAGCAGTATAGAAATGTATTAGTTAAAGAAGTAAATCCCTCTATACCAAATTGATGAAGGTCATATATGGCTATGAAATCTGGGTATTAAGAAAGAATGAGAGAAAGAAGTTAGATGGTCAACTTTAAGTATACCTGGACCTCAAGAGCAACAAATTGGTTGATCCTGGAGAAAGTACAACCTGAATGCACCTTTGAGGCAGCAAACAGCATGAGGATCTCACATATTATAGACGCCTGATGTGAGCAAATGACAGGGTAGAATAAATGAGTAATCTTGGCACGACTGAAGGAAGCAGAAGATGAATAAAATCCACAGAATCAAAGAGGTTATGGAATGTCCTTGGAAGAGCTGTAAGATAATGTTTGGCCAGGACTGGATGGCGTAAAATAGCAAGGCAGCCATATCAATTTTTTTTGGTATTTTATAGGACTTTATAGAATAACATGGCTCTGTTTGTTGTGGCTAAGAAAGGTGTGCATGGATGTTGCACACATGTACTTCATTACTGGATTACTAGGCAAGGAAAAGACCTGAACAGAATTTGAAAGACGCCATCTTAAGAGCATCTTTTAGTAGGCAACAACAGGCTACAGCAGCACAGTCAAGAACTGAAGTCAGAAAACATGAGTGGTTGGAGGCAGATGTCTCAGTACCATGGACAGTTCTCAAAGGCAAGTTGAAATGTGGAGAGACTACTGTGCTTCTTGCCTTGGTTCCTTGAAAAAAGAGTGTGATACACTGTGAACGAACAGACATGCTTTATCAAAGGCTAGCTGCTGTTGGAGCTCTTACCTTGTCACTTTCAGAATCCCCTCACAAAACTAGGATCCTGAAAAGGTAGCCCTCTGGCCTGCATCCTGATACTTGGCCTTCTTTGTATTGTCTCAAAATCAGCCCAGTAGTTGTGGTCATGGGCAGACTTACTGACGCATGAAGCCCTTTGGAACAAGAATTCTTCCTTCTTGGTAGAGTGAGTTAGAGCTGTTGTTGCACCCAAATCAGCAATCTTAGGTCTGAAAGATGCTTGCATCATGGTCCATATCAACCAATGTTCTGGTGTCTATTCTGTTTGTTATGGCCATGGAGTTTGTTAATTACTTTGTCAGAGTGGTAGGTGGATCTGTGGATGGTTGTGGGGCAGCATTAATCCATCTCTGTCCTTTGAATCCAGAAAATTTCTATTCCAAAACCAAAGCATACTCTACTCCTTGAGTTTTGCAGTCTGGAGGAGAAATTTGATCCAGAGTTCCATCTCTTGTGGTACCCAGTTGCAACCCAGTGATGTTGAATGAGACAATTATCCTTTATGGCCTTTGAGAAGTTGGTCTTTCTTGTTCCTCTTTAGGAGAGCCTTGCTGCCCCGCTACAGTAGCAAAAAAAAAAAAAAAAAAAAAAAAAAAAAAAAAAAAAAAAAAAAAAAAGAAAAGAAAGAAAAAGAAAAGAAAAGAAAGAAAGAAAGAAAGAAAAAGACACCGATTCTATTAGCTTCTCTGCCACATCTGTATCTCTGTTGAAAACCACATTCATGGTAGTGAATGATACTGTGACAAAAGGGACAGTTTTACACAATTGCATCATTAGAAGAGGGAAGGTGCCATTTATATAGTGGCATCACAGTGTCCATGCACTGGGACTTAGCACAGTTAGATTTCCCTTTCTTAAAAGATCCAAGAATTCCACACTCCTAGGGGTGAAGAGTCCCTGACATTCTTGGCAAGTCACTGTGATACATTCTTGTCTTGTTTTTCAGATTTCCAATCTATCCTGGAGAACTAATGTGATTGGTGTTCCTAGCAATGGAGTTAAATTACCTTGCACGTGAAGTGTAGGCAAAGTCACCATTTCCAGCAACTGTTGGTAGAATTAGGATTGCTATTAAGCAACAGTTTCTCCACGCTAAGGGTGCATGCTGAGATAAACCTCTGGCAGCTGGACCTGATAACCCTCCTGAGAATATAGGAATGTCTGGAAAGCCTTGTCACACTCCTTTTGAAGTACTAATGGAAATGTACAGGCCATATGACACCCATAAGTGTGACACACACATACACTGGGCAATTTCCCTATGATTTGTTCTAGTAAGCACAGCTGAAGTTCATGCAGTCTATACCCAATATATCCTCCCTTCATTCATGCTCCAACTCTGTATTTTTTTTCTTTCAAGTACTAAAATTAGTGCTTCATAAAAAAGCCATTAGCCTTCCCATGATATCCCTAGCAACTGATCTCTGGATAAAAGCCTTGCAATATCTTTAATCTTCCATGCTCTCATCTACATCTTATTATTTAAAAATCTGGTATATTTTTTGCTTCAGCTGTAACAATGCTCAGATATTGATATCAGACAATCACATATCCGTGGCCATTTTTCCAGGCTAGAGGTATTTTTGCCGTCCCTCCCTCCCTCCTGTGCTTGAGGCCACCCAATGTATCCCATTAAAAGTGAGATTAAAATGCATTTCAAATTAAAATACTGAAGCCCATATAAAACAAACAAACAAATAGCATAATCAATAAGCAACACACTAGTTGTTTTGCATTCTGAAAGGATCAACAAAAGTTTTCCCCTCCCTTCTCTACGGATTGTAGCTACATATCTGACTGGGGGCATGTTTAGAGCAATTATCTGCAATAGCAATGGCAATTGTACCTTTTATACAGTTGTTGAAGAGATGAATCCAGCAACAGTGGTGGATTGGGACTGGGTCCTGGTTCAAAGTGGTGAAGATGAGGCAGCCTGGGACTGTGTGAATCATGAATCATGCTGAAAGAAGAGGGAATGATGCTGTCTGGATTCTTGGCCGGTGCTTGGCTATGAAACTCCCTGGTAAACAGGTATGGTTTGTGGTGTGGCTCAGCAGAGCTGGAAGTTGGGACAGTAGCACACACTGGAAAGATCCAGATCAATGGCGGTACCACGCTCCTTCCAGATGCAGGTTAAAACCTGCAATTCTCCTGGGAATGCCACACATATCCAAGGCATTACCAATATAGTATTTCAATACTGAGGCAATATCCTGAATCATTGCCATTATGAGAAATCCAGCAATGATGCCAAGTTTCCAATAATGATGCAATTGCATTATTCTAGTTCCACATACCCAGATGCTAGCCAAGTGCAGGAAAAAAAGAACAAAGGGAATCGGATGGGTGCTTGGATGGCATCTGGGTATTTGGAACACAAATCACAACAGAGAGGGCCAGCAGACAGAGGCAAGAGCCCCAGATTGCCTCCTGGTCTCTGGAGGTTCCCCCAGTGTGTGAACAGGAACAGGTAATTGATGTGGTTGGTCCAGGCAGAAGCCTTCACTTGCACCATGCCCCTACAGCATTTGAAAGAGATGGAGATCACAGTGTCCTTCCTTTTCTTGGATACAAGCAGAATGCAGCCTGCTGTGCTTGCTTTGTCAGCAGCACACATCGGGGCTACAATTCTTTAATGCAAAAATATTATTAGGTGGTTGCACAGCAGTGAAATGCCTTGCCAGCAGAGAACTTACTTGCTTGAGTGGAAGAGTGACTTTCTTGCAATGCTGTTCAGACAAAAACATTTTTTGGTGAACAGTCACAGCAGTTGTGTTTTGCAGCACACTTTGTCTCTCCCATGGCTTGGCTGTAAGTCACTTTCTTCTATTGTTCCCATTTCTTTGACTTAGGCCTGGGGGTTGGACAGGGTGTTAATCTATAGTGAGCCACCATACTGCTGAATCTCTCAGTATGAGTCCATTCACCTTTTCTTTTTCACATATGGGCCATTTCAGGCTGGCTAAGTGTGCATAATCCACCATGGTCAGTGAGGGTAATGTTCACATGAATTTGCACAGGAATGAAGCCTTATAGCAAGACTGGCTTTTTGTCAAGAGCTCAGTAACCACTACATTTGGCTAGTTCGCCTGGACACATCCAGTTTGACTGACAAGTGAGTTTGTAGATTATTATTGCATTTGAGGTATGCTTTTGTTTTCAAGTCTTCATCATGGAGTTTGTTTGGAGAGGGAGGTAGAGGTCCATCTTGCTTTCCTTCAAAGGGACCACCTGAGGCCTTCCATAGTCTGCAGAAAGGACCTCAGTTACAACACTTTGGCTGCATCCCCAAAAGACTTATTTACTTCTCCACTGTCACTC
>MTQE01002208.1:10210789-10239550 GCA_014337955.1 Aspidoscelis marmoratus | reverse complement strand
TTTTTTTTGAGGGGGGGGGCTGAAAAAAACCCTGAGCACAATATATTTCCTGGCCCAGGTAGTCAGACCACCCCAAAGCTCTCTTTGCCTTCTGATTGCACCTGCCAGTCCACCTATACACAAACCTATTCCAAGAGAAGGTTCTGCTAAAATGCAGCCTTATGTACACTGGCTAATGTTTTAACCAAAAGGGTGTTCAAACATTTCATTCTTGGCAGATCACGTTTGTTGTGATTTGGTACCAATGAGCAGGGGGTCAACCCTTGGCCACTGCACAAATGAGTCCATGTAAGTTTCCAGTTTTCCATCAGCTAACCTGTGACTCTCTTCTTTACAGCTGAGCTCTGGCCAGTCCACATCACAGCATGACAAGTGCCTTTTTTTTCTCACCAAAGGTAACAGCTGCATTTGATAATAAACACATGACATGTTTTTTTCTTGAGAATTTGTGGCATGTCTTGATGCATTGCCAAAATAGGTCCCTGGCTCTGAAGCTTGCATGGGCTTTGGAGTCAGTGTGGGACCTGTTGTCCAAATGCAGATAGCCTTGTTCTGGGACAGTGGGACTGCTCCAGCTGATAAACTGCTCCAGCTGATCTGGTTCCGCTGGAGTGGTCCAGTAAAGGTAGGTGTGGAAATACCCTTGCTTAGGGATGTTGGAAACAATCTTGTGTGTTCAGCAGCTGTCAGTTTGTTCAGATGACAAAGGGTGTGCTGGAAGGGTTAAACTCCAGTTGGAAACCACTTTCATCCTATTGGATTTTGTTGCTGCTTTCCCCCTCAGTGAACCACTGCTGTTGATTTTTAGTTTAGATCCATAGTCTGCCCAACTGTGGGCTATCTAATCTGGGCAGCAGTGCTCCCCAGCCTGGAGATGCTGGGGTCTGAAATGGAGTCTTCTGCACATAAAGCACATGCTTTGTCTTTGAGCTAGAATATCAGTCAAGGGACAGTGGCTTGGACCAGTCTCACTGCCTTTCAGCCTGACCTACCTTCCAAGATTGTTGTGTGAATGCCCTGGAAGGAAGAAGTTAACATTCAAAGTCTGGAATTCCAGAGATGAATGCATAATCACACAATGAAAATGCAATATAATAAACCTATTTGTGAGAGAGTCCACTGAACTCGAACTGGACTGCCTCGTGAAAATACTGAGTGAGCTAACTAAGGGAATGGGCTTCCCAACTCCCAGCTCATTGCCCCCAGGGTATATCTGTATGGGAACAGCCCATAAAAAAACAGAGGGCCCTTCCACTTGGCACTATTGAATTCCATTCCATTTCTATTACTCTAGTTCACAAGGTCTCCCTATTCATCCCACCTGAGGTCATCGACCATAAGATTTGGTGTTTAACTTAAGGGATGTGGCTGTCACTCTCTCTTTGTAATAGTCCATTTGAATATATGGCCAATTCAACACGGAAGCTAGGCAGGCTTAAGCCCATTAGCCTGCTGGAATCAATAGACTTAAGTGTGCTTAATAGTTAATAACAGCCTCAGGAAGTATTCTAGAGTACTCAAAAGTTTGCATGTGGCTTTGCAATAAGTTGCTCGGAGATGTTTCCTTTGAGCCAACACAAGCTGCCTTTACTTCCTATGCCCCCCACCCCACCCCACCCCACCCCACCCCCAATTTTACAAATTAAGTGCACCCTTGTTTATCACTTTCAACGAGCTGGTGATTTTTTAAGTGTGCTAAACCAGGGTCTGGTTTATTCTCCAGTTCTGCTTCTTTTAAAGTTTGCAGTCAATTTTGTTTAAAAGGCAGGCAGTATGTAACTAACACACACCAGATCCAGCTAGGAAAGGCTCAACCCATGGAACAGGGCCCCTATCTTTAAGTAACTGTATGAGAGGAAGCTTTAGCTGCTAGTGCCGCTTTGTTTGTTTGTTTATCTAAGCTCAAAGCTACATCTCCTGAAGCTCCTTTTTCTGCATTATCAAAGGAGCTGTGACCACTTCTTCCTATGGCTACCCTAAGCTTACAGATTAGGGTGGCCATAGGAAGAAGCCCATCCCATGAATGACTGCAATTTCTCAGCAGCATTCAGCTGGCAAGAAACACTACTGTTGTGCTCATCAGTAACACCCCCTTGTTACTCTTCCTACCATAGAGATGATTAACAGGACTCAGCTTTAACAAATAAATGAACAAAAGGACTACCCTTAATCAGCCTTGGTTGTGACTCTGTGCATTACTGGATAAGAGGCAGCAAATCTACCCAGTACAACACACAGCTGTGTTATGTGTCAACAAATAGCAACCTAAAACATCAGGGCAAGAAGACATTAGAACCAGCATGTGCTATGGTTTTTGAAGCAGGGGCTTCCTTCTTGCAATTCCTTTAATCAGGGCCTTTATGCCTGATGGTAACCAGGAGGTTCTACGTAGGTTGATGGTGCCCAGGATGTACAAGTGCTGCAAGGTTCTTTGTTCTAGCTGTTATGTGGCTCATACAGTGCCTGTTGAAGTGGGATGGAGGTCAGTAGAGAAGAAAGGCAGCAAAGCGGAGGTGAGTGCAGAGCACAGAGATTTCAAAGGCACACTGGGGGTGGGATTGCCTTGATTATTGGTGCATCGTTAAGACCTTGAAGCTGCCTCCCTGCCTCCAGCCCTTTGGCAACCAAGGCATACTCATTACACTGACAGCTCCCCTCGTTCTTTTCAGATCTGAGCAGACAGCTGGGAATCCAGATGAGTGGATGCTTCCTCTACAGAAGCCACAGGCCTTCCTCTGTAGTTCCATCTGAGCAATTGCTAGGAAAACAGCATTTTCTTTAAAAAGTTAAATCTTATGCTCACACAAATGCTTGAATCTAGTTGTTGTCCTTCTACTTCTGTAGCTCTCTCTGGCAGTGCTAAGCCAACCCCATCACCTGCCCACTCATCACCTGCCCTCTTTTAAGCCGACCGCCCCTCCCGCTCTGCTGCATTTTCCATCTTATTCACCCTGGATAATTGCAGCAGCCATGAGTCAGGTTGTATTAATGATCTATAGATCCCAGGTTACCCATTGTGCTTAAGACTTGGATTGCAACACTCCATTACTATTGGCCATACAAGGGCAAAGCCTCCATCCGTACAGCCGTAAATCCAGCCTCATTGGGCCATCACTCAGCACCACTCCGCCTGTCCATCTTCACCTGCCTGCGGGTCTTTTGTATTTTACATTTCTAATTAAATAAAATTACACACACAGACACCCGAGACATACACACACTGGGAGAGAAAGCAGAGAGGGGGGAGGAATAATGAATTCCTCAATGATTTGCTGTTATATTTTAAAGGGTCCATAAAAGCCAAGGGTGATAAAAATTGATTTTGTCGTTATCTGCTCTAGTGCTGGAACAGGGAGAGCGATGCCTTCCTTCTCAGGGATGCTGCTTTTCCCTGCTTAGGTTTGGGCTGGGGAGGGAGAGGAGGAGGCTTGCGGTGAACTGGGGCTTCACAAACAGAACAGACAGGCATGACTGAGGCTGTCTTTGGGAAAAGCTGTTGTCGGCCAGATGGCTTTGCTCATTTCCTGCTCAACATGCTGGTTAACACTGTGGGGGACTTGCTGTTGCTGTGTCCTGCTGGTATGGCAGGATGAAAATTCTTTAAACATTGTCTGGGGATGTCAAAACATGGGCCTAAACCTGCCTCCCTCTGCATCAGATTATCATGGTTCAGAAGTTGCAGCTAGTGCAAAATGCAGCTGCTAGAGTGCTGACCAGAAAGCTGCATGCACATCAGGGTTGCATTGGTTGCCAATTCACTACTGAGCCCAATTCAAGATGTTAACTCTGACTTACAAGGCCCTAAATGACTGGGCCCCAAATATCTAAAGGAATGCCTTCTCCCATACCGACATACCTGTGCCTTAAGATCTGGAGCTGAGGCCCTCCTGGTTGTCCCACTGCCCTCAGTAATGGAACGGGTGGGTACCCAGGAAAGGGCCTTCTCAGTAATGGCCCCCAGGCTATGGAATAGTCTCCCCCTTGAGGTGTGTCACGCCCCTTCTCTGTATACATTCAGGAAGGTGGTGAAGACGCACCTCTTTGCCCTGGCCTTTGGCTGATGTGATTATACTCCCCGCATCCCCACTGCAGATACTATTTTAACATTTAGGATATTGTTTAAAATATGCTGAATTTTAAGTATTTTTATGTATATTATTGTTGTTAATATATATATCGGTTTGTAATTTGTTGTTTTAAAGGTTCTTACCTACCCTGAGACCTTCGGGTATTGGGTGGGATAGAAATATAAACAAACAGATACAGTAAGGATAGAGGAAGGTGCTTCATATCCCAGACAAAACTCTGATTCATCTAGTTCAATATTGTTTGCACAGACTGGTAGCAGGTGACCTATTTTTGAAGAAGGGCCTCTCTCAGCAGAGATTAAACCTAGGACCTTCTGCATACAAAGCTATGTAGTCTAATTCTAAGCCAGATCCTGACTGGAGTTCCTTATTCTTTCCGTGTAAACAACTCTTCAGCCCTATTTTGGCTGTCTTTTCAACATTGGTTCATCTGGTTCATCTGCTGTTGATCAAGGGATTTAAAGGAGTTGGGGTGTTGGTTAAGGTTCACCGCAGGTTTGTATAGATGGAAACAGCCTCCTAGAATCCTCCCCACCATAGCAAGGAAGGATGTGTGATAGCAGAAAAGCTGCCCTTAAGGAATCTTATCCACATTATGTGATGGGTGGCTACAAGCTCTGCCTCCTTATGATGGCGTCCGCCTAATCCAAGTATATGCTAAAAGTGAAGAATCCTGAGAGGAGCTATTTGCAGGACCTTAAAGCCATCCATCAAGAAGAAGCAGTACCTAAAATGCCCATGAAAAAAGAACAGCGGACCTAAGAATATAAGAAATGTCCAGCTGGACCAGCCTGATGGTTCACCTAATCTAGCAAGCAGTTCTCAGAGTAGTCAACCATTGCCTAAGGAAGCCCATAAGCAAGATGTGAGCTCAGCAACTTGCCTTCCTTATAGCTATGCCTGTATTGGAGGCAACCTCACTTGCCTTTCATCAATTTGTGGCAGTTTCTTTGCTATGGGAGCGTGATGCACTTCTACTGAAATGGTAGCCATTATTTCAAAATTAGCTTTTTTTTGCTTGTATAAATTTGTGCTTCTCCAGCTCTAGTTTAGCAGACCAGTGCCACAGAAGTCCTAGGGATTTATGACCCCAGCTTGGTCTGGAAGCACATCAGGTGCCCTTGAATCAATCATCACCTCTCAGTTTAACCAACAAAATAACCTTAGATTTAACCTGTCATTATTTTAATTGTTTGCCGCCCAGAGTCTTTAGATAGTCATCTCTTCCTGTCTTCGGTTGCTAAGAGTTGCCATTAGATGTTTCCATGGGTATCAGTACAACCACTAAGGGCCTTGTAGCCTCTGTTCCTTTGAAACTCTTTTGGGTACAGCTTCAAGCAGAGACGTATATCCGAGCAAGCACAAAGCTGAAGTTGCAATGCAGCTGTTGATTTATCAAACCAGCATTTGCACCATTTGTGCACACCTGATACTTTCTCGATACACACAGAAAAGTATTTTCAGAGTTTATCATAAAATCATCCAAGTGGAAAACTTAATCTTATTTTGGCAGACAGAAGCTAATTTCTCTGGGCAGGGTTTATCTATTCCTAGGTGCAAAGGATTAACACCTGCACTGATGTGTCAGGTGTGGGAATGTTGTCAAATCCTTATCGCTTGGAGAGCCACTGAAACAGAGTCTAACCATCCAAGTTCCAGTAATCAATAGTTATTTCATTCCAAATTACTGTGTATGTGGCTCATAGTCATTTAATCATGTGCAGACAGAGGAAACTGCAAGACTGATTCAGAGGTCTGGATGAGCATTTGGAATCATCTTTAGACTTAAGGTAGTGTTCTCTGTCTTTGGAAATCTTGAATGTTCATAGTGAATATTGTCCTCATCTCAGGATAGGGAACAGGACTATAACTCCCAGCATCCCTGACCACAGAGCCCTCGTCCCTAGTTTTTTCCTCAGACATTGTCAGATTCTTTGCACAGTTTCTATGCCTATTTCGCCTCCCCACTTAGAGTACCAGTCAATGATTCTTTATACACCTGTTGAAGGTATATTCTTCCAAGATGCATATTTGTAGTTTTCTGCAATCACTGCTATTCACATCAGATAAAGCCTGCACATTCTTGGTAGATGAAACAGTTAATTGGTGCTTTTTCCTCTGGTTCTGCTGGAATGCAATAAGTAAGAATCACAGTCTGGTTTGGGATAGGCAATCTGTCCCAAACTGGGATGAATTGTTCCTGGCATGGAACAAGGCCATACAAATTGGGACAGTCTGTTCTGAACCAGGCCTTTTGTTGGAGCAGAACATCTTCACTTTAATAATTAAGCATTGCACTACAGAGTGAAGGGACATGATATTAGCATGCAGCTTGGGAACAATCAAATTGCATCCATTTGGATGAACACCTTTTCTTTACTCTTCCTGGAGGAATCTGTTGAGCACTGTCTACTGTTGCAAAAAAACATTTGCAAGACGATTGCCTTAGGACACACTTTGGGGTATAATAGGAGTGGAGTTTCCATGTGAGTGCGCTCCCTTGCTACGAATGCAAAAGGCTGAAATTTGTATATATGCATACACAGGCATCCACGTCGCTAAGGGCTGAACTCTGCCACTGAAATCACTGTCTTGGGCTGAGGAGAGATTGGTGTCGTCTTTCCACTTTTTTTTAGCTTTTCTGTTCCTGCTGAGATTTGGAGCATCCCAGCCATAAGCCCGCTGCTGCTTTCCAGGAAGCGATTAGCTGAACTTGGTGCTTTCATCTACCAATCAGAATGCCCTGTTTGGCTTTCTCAAGGGGTATCTACTGCAAGACTGACAGAGCTACGTAGCTGAGTGAGTGTGGAGAATGTGTGTGCTGCACTCCAAGACACCCCTGATGCTTGGACCTTGCCTTGAAGACTTCAGATCTCCCCCTTTTTGCCTCTCCCCTCTTTAAAATAAAGTGAATCTTTTTTTGAGGGGAGGGGAAAAAAAGGAGCAGTGATTTGGCAGGCATTCAAATTAATTTGGCCTAATTCATTCAGAGTGGGGATTTGAACAGGAAGACCATGGAAAATTAACTCATTGGAGAAGGGCGAGGGAATACAGTCCTTTACACCACCAGCTCCTTTGCAGTGTTAAGTTCCAATTTCCGTCTTCTGTACAGTTTGGGTGCATCCAGATATTGCTTATTTATGTTATTATATTTGGATATTCTGAAATAACGCATGGATTTTCTGAAATATCCAAAGATAACAGAATAACTTAACTCACACCTGATGAAGCCTTCCACAGTTCCACTCAAATTTGCCCTGCCTGGTTGATTTTCTCAGGTTTCTTCCAATTGAATTGCCACTTTCTGTTCCTGCTGCCACCATTAAAATCCCTACTAAAGCTACACTTGGCTGCTTGCAATTCTAGTTGTCCACTATTGTTATTAATCCTACATTATGTGAGTTTTGGTGCCTGATTAAAACATACCTCTTCATCCAGGTCTCTGATGTTTAGCTCCCTGGTGAAGGGCAGGAATTACATTATTCTATCTTAATAAATAATTTCCTCAAGTTTAACTTTGTGTCTGTAAATAAAAGTTGCTGTTTGGATTTTAACTTTCCTCTCATAAAAGCAACTGTACTGAGACTTTGCAAATTTCCCTGTGTGAGGATTGGTGGACCGTGATTTGTCTGTCAAATTCAGCCTTGCCAGAACACTTCTTTTAACAAAGTTTTATCTGCCCAAGCATAAATATTATTAGTAACTAACATTCAAACATTTATTAGTAACTAAGTGGGTGTTTCCAATGAGAATTCTAAGCAGCCTCTGATAAGTGTTTATGTACAGTGCCAGTCATCTACTCTAACACTCTTTTTGCATATCTTAACAGTTGGATCTTGGCAGCTATGAACTTTACAAACAGCAGCTGAGACCTCTATCTTACCTGGTTGGCTAAGACCAGGTAGTGGCAGGATAGTTCTGAAGGAAGTGATGACCATTCCATTTTATATTCCCAGTGAAGAAGTTTAACTAAACAGGCATCACCTTTTGTGGGGAAGCACTCTTTCCCCATGTTCCTTCTTTCTGGAAGCTTAGCTATTGTGCATGATCATGGGAAGGCCAACCCCATCTCCATCTGCTCCACCATAGCCATTTCCTTCCCTTTTTTAGCAAAACATTTGACAAACAGGCGCTCATTGATGACATCACATCTGTGCTCATTTCAGCACCACATAGACTATATCACATGTGAAATACTGGAGATAAGCTGGATAGGACTGATGACAGAGGATAAGACACAAAATAGGAAGCCCTGAGTTGCCAGAGGTACACTTGCGGAAGTGACAATATTTAACAAAGTAGGCAGGCTGCTGTGGAGAGACCACATTTTATTAGAATAGCTGCAACATGTCATATAAATATAAATATAAATATTTTTATATATACACCCTATACATAGACTTGGGGCATGTCAAAATTGGGGGCAGTTATTGCTTAGAGCTTTTGCTAGTAACTATTATATTCAATAAGGGAAAAAAAGGAGAAAGGGAGAAGGAAAGAAGCTGCTGAGCAAAACTCACAATAACGAAGGCAGAACATGATGAAAACATTCCTGCACAACTCAGGAGAAGCTTGATAGCCTCCTGCAAAGGCACAGTCACTAGAAAGTCCTCGGTCACTTTCTCCACAACAGTTGCTCAGGGGGCCTTGCAAACATTTCCCAAGGCCTAGCAGAGAGATCAAGAAAAGGCAGAATAGAAGGAGGAAAGTTTGCAACCAACAGTAAACAGTAACAAGAAG
This sequence comes from Aspidoscelis marmoratus, assembly GCA_014337955.1. NCBI lineage: Eukaryota > Metazoa > Chordata > Lepidosauria > Squamata > Teiidae > Aspidoscelis > Aspidoscelis marmoratus. Next base: position 10,230,722 of record MTQE01002208.1, on the reverse strand, counting down.
ACCAGCCTGGGATACATAAAGAGGGAACAAGGGAGCCAAAACTGAAACAACATAATAAAATCAGTGCAATGGGAGGCATAGGCATGCAGCTGTAGTCATTAGGTTGCAAGCTAAGAAGATGGCAGGAGATACAGGACAGCACTGAGGAAGGCTTAAAATAATTAGTTGAAAAACCCAAGTCTACTTAAGGAACTGTGGTGGGCTGAGGACCCCCTTCTCATTTGCCCTCTTTCTCTTTGCAGGTTGCAAGGAATACATTTAAAATGTAAATCTGCTAACCAGCCGTGATCATGTTGAAGATCATACTCTTTTCATTCTCAGAGGCCACTTATACGTGCAGCAGAATCAAGAAGCACCCTTTTACTTGGAACCGACCAAATCAGCCTTGTAAATTGCGAGTCAACGAACTGCCAAATGCTCTCCCCAAAATATATATATTTTTAAATCACCACAGTATGGAGACAGGAAAGCATAGAATCCCTCTCCCTGACATGGCAGTCTTCAGTGATAGTTGTATCTATGAGGGAGGATTCAAATACACAATTTTTCCCATCGTCAGTTTAGATAATACACTTCAGTGGCACTAGGTGAGATTATGTTGCACGTGTGGTTTGTTTCTGGACAATTGGTCAACAATGGGATCCAGGCTGAGAGATCCTAAGATCGGTCAAGTAGGCCTATTATTTCCTATCAACTGCTTGTTCTTACTGCAAATGGATGCATACATGCAAAACCTGGATTCTTGTCTGCACTCCACCTAAGGTGTCAATGTCTGTGGAATACCCATTTAACTATAAATGATATGCCAGAGGATAATCCCCTCCTTCAAGCCTCTTCACACTACTGAGCACACTAGGAGGTTTGCACATTAATGCTCAGAGTTCCTGATTAATACTTGCTCGCTGCTACTATGCAGGAGCACAGGTGCACCAAATGACAGCATGGTGTTCCTCCCTTGTAGAACTGGAGCCACAATGCAAGTAATCATAGCAGTTTCCTATGTACTCTGCACATAGGATATACTGGTATCTCCTTTAAATCACTGGTTCTGTCAATTAAATATGCATAACCACAAATCTTCTTGTGCTTTGGGCCCTTAGAATGGCAAAGACAGGTGGGTGGATCCAAATGGGACTTTGCCTGTATCCTGGGTGTAGGTGTGGAGGTTTCTTCAACAGGGGCAGGGTCAGTTCATGATATTGAAACTCACTCTCTCAGGTAGCCAGTTCATCTGAGTACTCTTCCAAAATGGTACATTATTCTAGGAGCAGCAGGATTTATTTCAATATTCTCCCAATTCACATAATTTGCCTAATTCATAATGTGAGAATCTTAGAGTGGATGGATGGTAGTATACACATCTTGGAGCAATACTGCCTAGATGAGCAAAGAAAAATGGCTTCTTTGTAAAGCATGCTTTGCGTGTGCACAATGCCCAGCTCAGAACTATGCACTGTGCAAACTACAGCTTCTCTTAAAAATATGACAGAGACAACATAAAATGCTAGTGCCATCTCCAGCATAGGCAGATTTGCTCACCTAGGATAAATCATCATACTGCAGTAGGCACATTCAGCTTATTCTTTGGAAGTTCATTCATTTTGCAGCCTTTTATTTTAGAAGGAGGATTCTTTAATTGCTACTTTAGATTTATCTAATTTGCTGATCCATTCTAGGTGCAGGCTACTATTCTGGTCAAGAGCATCTGGAGTAATCTTTTTCTTTACTTCTCTTACTCCACTTTAGTCTAGGGCTCTTGATTTTTCCAGATCTTTACTGTTGTTTCAATATTTTTGACCTTGAATTAAGATGCCATAAATGCTTTCAGCTCTTAGTTATTTAAGGTAAAACAGCTCCATTCAAGAAAGATACTCATGGTATTTAAAGGCAGAGTGGGAGCTGGGCAGAAATCGGTCTGTGAATTTGTTCAGTTTTGTTGCCTGCTGGTAGTGAGACAACCAGAAGGAGGTTTTACGGGAAGCCCTTCTCCAGTTTATTCTAATTTACGTGTCTGCAAGTCTGGTTGCCAGAGTTGTTATTAAAAACACGTAACACAATGCTATACAATATATAAATGTAAGCAATAAAAATTTGTGCCATTACTGAAGTAAGGGCCTATAGCTAAAACAATAAATACACACATTCATTCATTTGCATCCATCTGTTTGCTTTCTGCTCACACACACTTGGAATTAAAAGTCAGAGGAACAGAAGCTCCACTAGAGGCTTGGTAGCTGGGCTGGATCATTTCAGACAGTGAAAAAAAAAAGCTTTAAAAACCTTTCCCTGGTTGTTTTGCATAGGTAGGGACTGGCCAGTGATCAGAGGCAGAACAATGGCCTGCGAAGGGGAGTTGTTTGGAGTCAATCCCTGGCATCTCCCATAAGAAAGGAAAGGCAAACTACTTCTGTATCTGCTAATAAAACTGCATGGTTGTACCCATGGAGCCCCAAGAAGTTGCTTCTGACTTGGTATTACCAAATAAGGAACATTCTATAAAAAGAGAAGACCCCAAAGCATCATCCTCTTCTTTTAAGCCCTGAGCCCTCAACCAACCAAGAGAGATCCTTATTCTTCTTTCTGTATGATCTAAAATCTATCGCAAAGCCCGACTTCCTTTTGTATGTGCGCTTATAGTAGTGGGGGAGTTATATAGCAAAAATCAAAGCCATTTCATGCCTATCAGCAAGCCCTTAATTTCCCCCTCCCCAACTTTTATATGCAATACTGGAGATATAAAGTAGGGATAAGAATTCCTTGTTCTCCAGAGATTGTTGGGCTCCAACTCCTGCAAACCCCATTGGGGATGTTGGCTGGAGATGACAGGAGTTGGAATTCAACAACATGAAGGATCAGAGGTTGCCCAACCTCGCAGAAAGTGCTACAGGTCCCCCTCCTAACCTCCTCATCTAAAGAGGGGCAAGAGTAAGTAGAATAGTTGGAAGTGCCCCTCTATATCTGCTCAGCTCCAAATCTCTTTTATTCAAATGTCCAGATATGGAATTTATTTCCATTTAAGATGCATCCGATGAAGCTTAGGGAAGCTTATGTTACCAACTCTGTTAGTCTCTATGGTGCTACTAGACCTCCTTGACATCTAAAAATGGGTTCCTTTTCCATACAGATTTTGGAATTAAGAAGTGCTGCTGTGGGATCCTTTGGGTGGCGCAAGTTATCAGAGTCAAGAGAAGCCAAGGGTTATGCAAATCCTGAAAAATGTGCTTCCTCCTAAGGTGATGACTTGGTGAGTGATGCTGTAGATGCTGCTGAAACTAGCAACAGCAGAACCACAAAGTGTGTAAGTGAGAAATCCACAACACAAAATGTGCACACTGTTTATCACAGCATAAAAGGGCATTCTGGTGCTCAGAGAGGAATGGGACATGCCACTATATTTGACAGTCACGCTTTGCGTTCCACTGTTCCTCTGCCCCCACACTAACTCTGTAAAAATGCTAGAGCCTCCCTGAAGGGGGTTCTCACTGGTATGTTTGTCAATGTGTGTGAGGGTAGACTATCACCTGAAATGTATTATTCCATGGTAATGAAAGCAGCTGCAGACTGCTTACATGCTCAAGAGACCACAAGTTACCCCTAGCTGAAGCCAAGATGCTTCCTTGCTAACTCTAAGATCAACCAACCAAAAAGAGGTTTCTGTGACCCTAACCCTATTCAACCTCACTTAATATCACAGAATACATGATTGTGTACATAAGAAGAGCCCAGCTGGATCAGGCCATAGCCTCCTCTTCACACAGTGGCCTACCAATTGCTTCTGGGCATCTCAATCAGAGACTAGGGCAAATTTTCTCCTGGTCTCAAATCCTAGCAAATGGCCTCAGAGGCATCCTGTTTGTCCCCCTAGCCTGAAACATGTACTTAGGTGTTCATTCTAGTAGCCATTGATACATCTGTCATCCATAAATTTGTTTAACCTTTTCTTTAAGCCATCTAAACTGGAACAGGTCTTCTTGTAGGAGAAAAATTACAAAAGTTGATTGATGTGATGTAATGTATACACATACAAATGTGTGTGGGGTGTCTCTCTGTGTGTAATGTAACATACCCTCTTCCTGCCAAGGAAAGCTGGGTCTGACTTGTCGCTATCTTGAAGAGGAAGGAAGATGGTTCCTTCACTCGTCACCACTTAGCAGGTCATTCACTGTAGTAAAATCTCTATGGAAAAAAGGAAAGATACCCAGTCTGGATCCCACTGAAGAATGAAGGGGGAAACCAAGGGGCATGGTGGTGGTGATAGTGGAGTAAAAGAGTTACTCAAAAGTGAAGGGGTCATGAGTGCTGAAGAAGAAGTGCCCATCCACATGTGTATCCAGGGTTTCTTTGTCACTCTCAGGAGGGAAGCGCTCGTGGCAGATGGGACACTCCTTCCAAAGTGATGGCGAGGGCAGGTCCAAGGGGGAAGCCCCCATTCCACAGGCTCCTGGTTCTGACATCTGCCGTCCTGTCAGCCCACTGTACGAACAAGGATAGAAAATGGGGTAAATTAGTTCACAGATTCTAAGCCCTGGACCTGAAATGATGATTACATCAGAATAGGCTTCTCAGTTCTACACTATCAATTGTTTTTCAGACTGCAGATAATGGGCAAAACTAAGAATACTGTTTCTGTGAGAAGCCTATAAGACTCTTTGAAGAAGGCTACTGTGGGCTCTGAACTCTCTTCTGTCTGTTGCCTATCAGGTACTTCAAAGCATCATTCTCATCAGCTCCAACCATTTTGTAGCCCAAAAGATCTGCAGTGCACCAGTTTGATAGGAGACTGGTTTAACAGAACTTTGCACTCATATTTTCATTGTATTGCTGTTAGGAGCTGCTGTCCAAAGCAAAAGCCAGACAAGTGGAACTACAACTCTCAGGAGTCCAAGCCACTGAAGCTAAGACAAGAAAAGTGGGGGATGTTATTCTGGCTGCCTTAATAAGAAAGAAACAGGACACACAAAGGGAATTAAATGGGCTTAGAAACAGGGGACATGAAGGAAGAGTGCGAAGGAGGAATTTTTAGAGTCAATAAAAATCCAGAGTAGACAGGGCAGAGAGTTGCTCGTGTGTAGGAGCAGAAGAGAGGAAGAACTGAGATTCCAATATGAACTATTCCAGCAAATTTTGGTCTCCAGATCTCCCTAGTCAAACACTTTTGTGCATTTTGCACTAAAAGGTTTAAAGTCTGTTCTAAAGCAATTTAAAATCACTGCCAAGGAAAACAAAGAATTTGCATACTCCTCTTGATTTGCATAATTTATTCTGTCTATACTCATAATCCTGCTCCAGCTCATGGATATATTTTTCAGAGACTCTACTAGAATCTGAGACTTTACTAAGCATCCGTTTCAAAATTTACAAGTCATGTCTTTGCAGCCAGAAAGCCAAAGAACTACTTACACTTTCCCTAATAGAATTCAAGATTCTCTGGGTAGCTCTCCCCTCTGATGTTTGTGAATTGCCCTTATACCTTTTAGGTGCCCATTAAAGATTTCTCTTTTCACCCAGGAGTTCCCTCAATTAATGTTCACCTGCTTTTCCACCCCTGACACTTAAAGTGGTTTTTACCCTTGTGTTTATGCCTATATTCTACAGAATGCTTTGGGATTTTTTTCATTAAACAGGAAGTTGTATACAACATAAAATACAAGACCAAGCCGCCTCCAACCTGCCTCCAAGTCGGACTGCGAGCGTTCTCTGCGGCCCCTCCCTTTTGCAAGTATACTTAAGAGAAGGAATGGGGAGGAAGACCAAGCCGCCTCTAACCTGCCTCCAAGTCGGACTGTGAGCGTTCTCTGCGGCCCCTCCCTCTTGCAAGTATAGTTAAGACTGGGAAAGGGAGAAAAGGACCGGGCAGCCTCCATCCAGCCTTTTTTTTTAACTATTATATAATGTTTTTATTTGTTATGATATGCAATGTATTTTTGACTTACGTAAATTGCCTTGGAGAAAAAATTGGTTTTTGATTTAAGTTTTTGATTTTATTTGTCATATTTCTTTGATGTAATTATTGTATTTTGCTTTGTATTTTTTTCTTCTCCATTTGTAAACCGCCTTGGGCAAAAGTTCCTTTTGGAAAGGCGGTATATAAATAAAAATAGAAATAGAAAAATAGAAATAGAAATAAATGAAGTGCTTATACAATAGTGATGAAGAACCTCTCCCCGCCCAAACATTGTGTGATTATAACTCAATCTGCCCTTGACAATGGGCCATGCCCTCTAGGAAGACCAGAACTAGAGGTCTCACCACTGGAGGACCATTGCTTTGTCATTAAATGATGGACATCCTTCTCATCCCCAAGGAGGGATATGATATGAAAGATAATATGTGAAGCATATTAAGCTCCTCTCACCTGGCCACTTCATAGAACCCACTGCCCAGTTCTGGAAGGAGCAGACTGGTTTCTTCGCCACCACTTTGTGCAGCAGCCATCAGCACTGCTTTTTCATCCTCTGCTTCCTAAGACATAGCCAAAAAGAAATAAACCTTACACACCTGACCTTGGGTACCTCTTTTCCACAGCAACTCAGTACCAACACTTGGCCCATCCTTTTCTCTATGGACCTCCATAGGACTGAATGAACAGGAAGACTTAGACAAATCCAAGATATCTTAATTTGTCTCTTTGGTGGAGAAAAGCAGGGGAGCATGCAGGTTTAGCAAATGGGAAAAGTACAGAGCATCCTTCATAGCCACCTGGATGCAGCAGTGAGCACAGCTTGAGTGCCGGTTTTCATTTATTTTAAAGGCTAGGCAAATCCATGAAAGACAGAATAACCAAGAAGCTTCACACATGATAAGGAAACTGCCATGTCCAGAAGAAGTGGATGTTGGGTGGAAATAGATGGGTGCCAACATCTGGATGTGTTGCTAAATCAGACCAAAGCTCTTCAGTCTGATCCCATAAGGCAATGCTTCTTCTTTCAACCATATGGAAAGCCAAAGATCAGGAGGAAAACCAGATGAATAAGGGAAACCTCACTGAGATTTATAAAATTGTGAGTAGTGTGTAGAAAATGAAGAGAAAAGTAATTATTCTTCCTTCTTCACTTTCTCTAAACCTTTCGCCCAAGGAGCAGCCAATAAAATCGACTAGCCGTCAGACACTGGCCAAGCAAAAAGTGGCACTTCCTCCTATAACATATAATCAGCTAATGGATTCTGTTGCTGCAGGATGTGATGACGTGGCATTCAGATGGCTTTGAAACGTATTAGAAATTGGGGATTTACTATCGTCATAATGTATTTATGTATTACACTCTGCACTTGACTCTTAGGTACTCCACATGGCCTCATGTATGCCCAAGTAATGGAATAGTGGTGGAAAAACTCAAAGGTTTTTGGAAATGCAGCAGAAATGTCATTAGAAAAACCCACTCAAAGAACTCCATGCTCAGTGAGTGTGCTTGACAACAAAACAATGTTTTTAGGGTTGTTGTTTTTTTGCCAATACTGTCAGCCAGTGCAGTGATCAGAGTGTTGGAAATGGACTTGGGGAATCAAGGTTCAGATTTCTACTTAGTCGCAACGCTTGCTGAGTGATTTTCTTGCAATCTAGCTTGCCTCATAAGGTTGTTATAAAAAGAAACTTTAATTTTGCCTTGAGCTCTTTGGAGGGAAGGTATGATACAGATGTGCAAGCCAACAAATAAAATTATATTGACACCCCTGTATTCTCTAGCAAAGCCTGCTAGATATATTGTCTGGAGGATTTACTGTCATTCCTCATATGATATGCAGACATGTGCAAAAGCTACATTTAACTGCTTGGCAGCAGCCTAAACCAAACCAGCTCTTCTTCAGACAAACTAGCTTGGTAGCTTAAAACCGCCCAAAGGATTATCCTTGTCCCTCTCAGCTATGCAAGCTGCTACGGGCTGGGGGCAAAAATGTCTTTTCAACAAATGTGCTTTTGATGATGGTTAGGCATGTACAAACTGTTATTTTGGTATGTTTCATTAAACATTATACCTGTACATGGTGGCTGGAGTTTGCTAGGCTGAACACCTAGGGAGCTACGTGAGTTTCTTACCTTAGCTCACTGGCTCTTGTTTTGCCAAACCCAGCCTTCTTGACTGTGGGACAAAGCATCATTGCATGGCAGCATGCATTCTCGCCCTGTTGGGACTTCCCCTGTCAGCTTCTGGTGAATAAATAATTACCTAGAAAGCTCTGGTCCTATGAATAGATTCAAAACAGCATGGTACTCACCCATTCCAATGGTGGCAAATGTGGCCAACAGCATGGGGCACACGGGAAGTGCTTCATGAAGTGGACTTCCAAAAGGCCTGAAACCGGCTTATGCCTACTTGAGTTACAAGCTGACACTGGCTGGGCACCCTCACCTCCTGAACTATCTTTTTGTCACCACCACTCAAGAGATGTCTGTTTTAGACAAGGTTGGCCGAAAAAATGAGGGACAATTTCCCCACCCTCATGATGCCTATGATGGAAGGTGAAACCAATTTTTAGCCACCTACTGGAACACCGGTCACCGAACTCAAAATTCATATATGGCATTCTCATAGTGCACATTTTCCTGTACATGGGAAGCAAAGTCCACCTTCACTTGCATAATATAAAGCTACAGTATTCAATTATACAAAACATAGCTGGGAATGCAAAACAGACTCAAGAAGTTGTAAGTATCACAACTTACCCCAACATGATTTATATAACATGAGGTTCCTGGAAACTTAAATATTATGTTATGCAAAGAAAAAACTGCATTTATTTTTTGGTCATATTCTTTTTCCCAAAGAGCTCACAGGTGCGTACATCACCCTCCCCTCCATTTTGTCCACACAGAAGCTCTGAGAGCTAGGTTAGACTGGGACACAGTGACTGGCCAAAGGCTGCCCACAAAGTTTCTTGGCAGAACTTGGAGTTGAACACAAGAACTGCTAGATTCTAATCTGATTTTCTAATCACTGCATTAAGCCATTTGATCTCAGGGAACCCTGTAAGAAGGATCTTCGTTCTTAGTCAAGGGAGGAAGGGGTGGAGTGACTTGGGCTTATAAAGTATGGCCCGTCCTGCTCACACCATCTGATTCCCAGGTTCTCACCGAATCAGAACTGGAATCCTCTGGTGGTTGTTTGATCTGGTTGGCAGTGGGTGCGGGCTGGCTAATCACTACAGTGTTAGCAGGTCCACGGGCACATGGCGGTGTGGTGGCAGCAGCTCTGTTGTCGCACAGACTGTAAGACCCAAGCTGGGCAGAGAGGCGCATATCCTCGGGGCATTCATCCTCAGAGTCGGACAGAGGTGAATCCAGGGAGCCTGGGGAAAACCCACATGTGAGACAGCAAGAGCACTCAGACACAGAAGACAACGACACCAAAGACTGTGTTCGAAAATACCCCCCAAGGAAGTGATGATGCAAATTCAATGCTTATGCAAAAGTTATTTTTCAATATGAAATCAGACTTTTCTTCTCTCTCCTGAAAAACCAAATGTTGGATTGTCCGACTTACAAATTCAATGTAAACAATAAATTTGAGAGCCCTGCCATTTTGGGAAGATTTGGGCCTTATTTCCTATCACGCTCTGAAAGTTGGTGTTTTCTGATGATCCAGGAAACACATCCCTCTAGCCCAACAAGATGAGATATAGTGGATCGTGCTATCAGCCCCGGCCCTCAGCACAGGCTTCTTTGGCTCTTGTTTTCTCTTGCCCCTGCTGTTCACTGCCCACATCTCAGATTTGTTTTGATCCTAGAGGCTTTGTTCCTTGACATGGTAGGAGATGGTCAGATTCTCTGCATTGACTGCTTTATTCCTTTCTCTTCTTATCTACTGAATCCTTACAGATTCTAAAGACATGCACTAGCATTAGTCTGGTGTAGTCAGATAAGCATACACACACTACCTTAAACACCAGGAAAGCCAATAGTGGCAGAGGAAACTCAGTAAAAGAGTAGTAAAGTCCTCACAAGCAAAATCTTAAACAGACAAGATGTTCCATCTCACAGAGGCCCAAGTTTCTTAGCATCATGAAAGTGTGAGGGTGAAGAACAGATAAAATTACTATTAACTTTGCCAAGTGACTAAAACAGAAATAAAGCTCCTCAAGGTGTTGCTAAAATATAACTTCAGTCATCCATGAGTGCTGAACACTCTGGCTAGGGCTGATGGGATTTACAGTCCAACAACTTCTGAAGAACCCTAGGTTGTTCAGAGGAAGAGAACAAGTACTGTATATGCTGGCGTATAAAGACTACTTTTTAACCCAGGAAAATCTTCTCAAAAGTCGGGGGTCGTCTTATACACCAGGTGTTGTCTTCTTATACGGCGAGTATATCCCAAACTCTGTATTTTAACTGGAAAGTTGGGGGTCGTCTTATATGCCCAGTCGTCTTATACGCCGGAATATACGGTATTTTTGCTACTATCTATTCTGAAAAGCCAGAAGGGCATGAGGGAAAGAAAAAGTTCTAGTTGCCTCAAGATAATAATAATGCAGCTGCACCTTCATTAAACCCTCTCTCTGAGTGATGCATGGTTTGCTTTTCAGGTTCTGTAAAAATTTAAAGGGTTTTATCTTTTCCCATAAGAAGGACATGAGAAGCATGGAAAGCCAGTGGCACAAAGTGGTTGGCTATAGGGACTGACCAGGAGCATCTAGGGCTGCTGCTTCATCATCACCCAGGACAGATTCACTCCACTTCTCATCTGCCACTTTATCCAGACGCTCTTCAAGGTGCTGTATGTATACCAGAAGCTCCTAAGGAAAAGTCACAGGCAAAAGGTCAGCTGAGACAAAAACAGGTAGGAAAGGCCACTTGTCTACTTTCTGCCAAAAATAATACCTAACCGCTCATTTGCTCCCCTGCTATTCTACATATACGGTGTGTTTACACCTAAGTTTAAATCCAGTTTCAGTCCATTTTCAGGGTGAGAAAACACATCAACAAGTGAACAGTCATTTTCTTTCCACTTTGACTAACTCAAAGGTAAATATTTTGAGTTATATAATGCTGAAAGAAATCAGCTCGTCACTTCGCTGATGTGTTCTTTCACTCTGAAAATGGATTGAAGCTGGATCAAAACTTAGGTGTGAATGCAGCCTAAAGCTTCCATGAGATAGCGCTTATTTATTCCACATTATCTGGATAACCTGAGTAAAGCAAATCCAGACATACTTTATTCTGGATTATCCATGCTTTAATCTGGACTATCCAAATAATACAGAATCAGTAAGTGCTCTCTGGATGAAGCTTAAGATTCTACTTCTTTCCTCAGCCCAAACTCATGGCTGCTTCCTTTGGATCCCCAACCCTTTGTACTCCTTCACCAACCTGCTTCTCAGCCTGCAGTTGCTCCTTTTCTTTCTGGGCAACCTGCAAGGCTGCTCGTAGTTCCCGTAGCTCCCGGCGACTCTCCGACACTTGCACCTGAGAGGTAAGAGGGGGAGAGTTGGCACACACCAGAATATTAAGGAAAGGTCAGTCAACTAGGTGATGTGAGGGGAGATGTAAGCAATGTTGGACAAATTCTATGAGTCTAGTAGCCAGTCAAACATTTAATTTCCAATAGGTTGGTTGATTTTTTTACAAAGTGATTTAATCTGGAGCAGAAGAAGGATGGAGGTTCTCCTTTATTGGACTGGTAGCCCTAAGAAGGAGAAAAGATGTTCCTAGAAACCTTTTTTTTTTCTGCAAATGGAAGGTATTTTTCCTAATGCCACAGACAGCATGAAGGTAGTTTATCTCATTCATTCTGCTCCTAGTCCAGATGGGGGGAAATATTTCTTTTGATTGCTTTGGACAACTTGGGTGTTGCAGCCTACAGGAATCAAAATCTCTTTTTATTGGGCCAGGTGTGTCAGTCACCATTGGTGACCAGATGACATATTTTGACCCCTGATGTCAGTGCTGTCCAATTGTCCACTGTACTGCCATCTTCCTCTTCCCTTTCTCAGAAGTAGGCATCTCTGTTAGGTTTCATTTTAGATTCTGCCTTCCCATTATGTTGTAACTAGGCCAGATAGGGCTGCTGGGAACTTCCGGTTGTTTTGGGAACTCCAGGTTAGCTAGGCCTGGGAGTAATATGGAATGTGTGGGAATCAAGGTAGAGTAGAATGCTTAATATTAAATATGCAACTCTGAATTCTTTGTAATCTGTTATCAAATAAAACTGAAAAACATCTTGAAGCTAATTTTCTGACTATGTCTCCTGAACTGAGCATGCTGGGGTGGTGATTTGGAGTTACTCATAAATAGGTAAAGATCTAACCTTAGCACAGATGTGCTGAACCGCAGTTCGTTGAATCCAAACTGTCCAAGAAACAGGAGGAATTGAAGAAATTCCATTCTACATCTGCACAGAGGCCATGGATAGTGAGATCATCATGGGCCATGCCATGACATCATTGCTGATGCTGAGTGGCCTCACTGCCTTCCAGATGCAAACCCAGCTGGGAGACACTGGGAGTGCAGCTTTGCTTTTAACACAGTCTCACATGCACCTTTCAATCACCTCCCATTCTCTCCTTTTTCTGAAGGCGATGGAGGTGTGTGGTAGAATTTCCTCAATTCCTCCCTCTCTTTGGGTAGTTCACGTTCAATGAATTGCAGCTTGGCACATCCATAAACCTTAGAGCAAGAAAGAAAATGGAAAATAACCCGGCACTATTGGCACTATTGACACTAAATGCTACAAAAAATAGTTTTGTGCTGGTGAAGGTACAATGTAAAAACAAGAACCAGAACCAGACTTAAAGGCCATGAGATCCTTTCCCGAGAGTCCTGGCTTACCAGACTGGAGTCCCGCTCTTGTGACAACTCTGCACGTAACGCCTGGCGCTGTGCCCGCTCTTCTTGCAAGCTCTTCTCTAAGCGCAGCACTTCTGCGCTCAACTTCAAGATCTTATCCTTCTCAGCCTACCAGCACCACAGAGATGAACAGAACGGTTAGCACAGAAAGCAGGTAGACATCCTGTCACGGAGCCGCTCTCTCTGCTGCCTCCAGCCCCCAAAAAGTAACTAATTCTGTCTGTGTGAGGGATTGGCTGCCACAGATAATGCAGTGTGAAACTGGGAATGTACAGAAATAAGTTTACATTTAAAATCCTTTGCAAACGTACAGGATCCACATCTGAAATGGGATTTTAAAATTACCCAGTAAAGAACATCAGAGGTTGCTTCTTTAATGCTCAGTACATCTACGTAATAAGGAAGGATACCTGGAAAAGTATTGTGATGCCTTCACACACAACACACTGTGGTTTTTGAGCTGTGGTGTGAGAGCAGAGGGATCATCCCTATTCTCACTTAGACAAGATGGGAGGACTAAAAACGATGGTATGAGACTTCAAGGGAGTCAATACAGATTAGATATTAGAAAAAGCTTCCTGACAGTGGGGGCCATCAGTCGGTGGAATAGATTGCCACAGAAGGTGGTGAGCTCTCCTTGGCTGGAGGCCTTCAAGCAGAGGCTGGACAGAGTGAATTCTGCACTGAGCAGGGGGCTGGACGCAATGACGCTAGAGGTCCCTTCCAGTTCTATAAGTCAATGATTCTATGCCTGTGCATATGTTTTTAAATAAACACATTGTTAAACTCTCAATATTTTTACCCAGATAAGAGAAGAAGATACATTTTCCAAATAGGCAATTTATTGCGTTTACATTCAAAACTTTGTTAAATGTTCTTCCAGACTGTGTACACCACATTCCCATATCTCAATCTACTGTGTTTTACTCTCCACATACACACAGAATTCACTCCAAATCTAGAGGTACATTTCTGTAGAAACGGAGGGTCTAATTTAAGGAATTACACATAAGCTTTATCATCAGCTACTAAGCAATATCAGAAGAATGGCATCTGACTAACCTCCATGTTCTGCAGCAGTGTGGCCTTCTCTTTCCACCACTGGCCTTTACCCTCCTTCCACTTGAGGGTCATGTCAGCAAGTTTGATGTTGATCTCAGCTGCCTCTAGACGACTCTTGTGCAGGTCAGAGATGGTGCGATCCCTTATGGAGGCCACACTAGCCAGTTCTTCCCCTAAGAGTGCCACTTTTTGTTGGCTGGCAGCCAGAACATCCTGTGTGGAACGTAGCTGTTCACATAAAGACTCCATCTGTGCCTAACAAGAGTCAGAATAGAAGTGAAGTAAAGAGAGGATGTGTGGTTTGAGGTTGGGTTAAAATCCCCTACCCCAACATTCTCAGTGATGTTTGTGGACAGAGGGCCATTCTCCACTTATCTTTTGATTTGGATCTAAGAGCCTCTGGTCTGGATTCTGGGCCTCATCCTCTGAATGTTAATGCAGATCAGGGAAGTCCCAACCCTGTTAGTCCAGCTCCATTTGCACAAGATGGAGCAGGATCTGGATTACACCCTTAATTCAGATCTGTTGTAAACTCATTTAATCAGGCCTACAATAGGATCAAGGGCTTTATTTCAGATCACAGCAGGCATACAGATGGCATGCTTCCATGATCTGGAACTGATGGAAGGTGATTTTCAGTGGTGTACTAGCAGAAAGCACCTGCACCCTGGGCATTTTGGAGAAATGGTCAATAATGGTGAGGATACAGGTGTGGTTTGAACTTGCAGGTAAATCAGTGATGAAATACAGGCTGATTACTTCCCAAGGGCGATGAGGAGTGGGCAGAGGTTTTAGAAAACCTTCGGGCTTTCCAGGTTTATATTTGGAGGTGATACAAACTGAGCAGCCATAAGTCACAAACCTGTATCTAGTTTAAATCCCACAAGCCAGTTCTTATACTTCACCGTCAAAACACTTACAACTCGGCGATTCGCAGCTGCCAGCTTTTGCTGTAATTTAATGATGTCCTCCTGAAGCACTAGAGTCTGTGAAACCTTCTCACCATGAAGGGTTTTAGCTTCCTGCAGATCAGAGGCCAGGCTCCGGCTCTCCTCCTCTGAGGCATGCAGCTTTATCTGAGAAAGAGAGGGAGGAGAGGGGGCCATAATAGCTGCTATTTTCCCCACAGCTCAAGATTTTAATGTCCCATTCCCCTTCACCCCTCTTCTCCTCCACCTGGCTTCCAGCCTCCACACTGACCTGATACTGCTCTTTCTCAGCATTTTCCTCTTTTAGCTGGTTGTGGATCTGTTCCTGTTCACGCAGCAGAGACTTGATGGTGTCCTTCACTCTGGAACACAAAAGAAGAAACTTAGTGGGCCTTGTGGAGGTTCTTCAGATGTACACACCTACTTTCCTTCAAGATCCAAATGAATTTTGGTAGTGCTAGAAACTGGCTTTGAAGAGATTTCTTTCTTATGAGAAGCAATATATAAAGGTTATGCATAAATACTACACATAATAAATAACCCTCTGAGAAGATTAATGGCTATCTTTTCAGATCTGACTCAGTTGTAAATAACAAGGGAGATTTCATCTTTAATGGCAGACATTAATACATTAGCATTACTTGTGGAACTAGGCCATGTTACAACCAACTGCAGCAGCCCCCTTTCAGCGGTGACTCTTACCTGTCTAGCTCTGTCTCTCTCTGCAGCATCTTTTCTCCCATAGCCTGGATGTCGCCCTCCAGTTCCTGGATCCGGGCCAAGTGCTGAGTTTCCCGGAGGCTTAGGGTATCTCTTTGCTTGGACACTTCTGTGTAAGAATGTGATAATTCCTGGGGTTGTAAGGGAATGAAGAAGAAATGACCACAGTGTTTGGAGGATGATTGAAACCTCCCACAACTAAGATGGGAAGCCTTTCACAGAAATTTCTCCTGCCTCTTCACAGTACCTTATTGTGCCAGACGTATTTATGTATATTATTGTTTGCTGCCCTAGGCTCTACTAAGAGAAATGGTGGTGTGCAATAATAACAAATAAAATAAAATAAAATAAAGGGCAGGCTGAGTGGAGGGATAGATAAATTTCCCTATTTAATGGTCTTTCAACACTCTTTTCTTAGTGTTTTAATTGCCATCCCTTGTCCTTAATGCTATTTGAGTTATCTGGCTTTCAGTAACATCACCATGTAACCAGGCCTGATCAACTAGGCAGCAAAATGTAATCACTCTGTTCACAATACCTTTTTAATTAGGTGGGACAAGTGCTAAGATTGATACAGGGGAAAAAAGCCAGAAAAAAAGGCTACAAAGGCACAGCTAATGAGAACAATGGTGACACTTAGACTTAAAGCAAGGGGAAAGAGGATGGAATTAAGAAGGATAACTCCCCAAAGCCCATTTGCTTTTGGTGGAAGAACTTTTCTCTCTCTCTTTTTGTGTGTGTATGTCTGTGAGATCCTAAGATATTTTCTCTGTCCTCTTGACATACACTGACTGGTTATGAAGGACAGGGCCTTTTTGGTGGAAGTGCTACATTTTTGGAAATCTTTCCTTCAAACGGCTCATCTAACCCTCACTCTGTTTCTTTCTAGGACATGGCAATACCTGTGCTTATTTCTCTAGCCCTGTAAGGTTATTCTCAGTTGCCAAGTGTCTGTTAGATTATTTAATCAATGGCTGAATATTTGTTTAGGTTCTTTACTGTAAGTCCTGCTGTTTATGTGCCAGAAAACTGATATAAGAATGTTACATATGTGGTTATTGTAAAAAGAGACTGGGATGACCTGGGGCTTGGGAAGCCATCCATGCCTCCAAAGGGATAAAGCAACTGTAATAGCCAGAGTCTATGGTGGTGTGGGGATATTGGAGAAGGAACCAGAACTCTTGTGATGTTCTTTGCCCAGCTTAGCCCTTTGCAAGGAAATAATCCATTTTGATATGAGTCTTGCACTAGTCTATAACACCTCTAGCTCGCGAAGGGAATGAGGACTCCCAGACCTCAGCCCTTTTTCCTTACCTTGTATTGTGCAGCCAGCTTGCTGTGCTCATCACGTAGGGAACCCAGTGCTTCTTCTAGTTCGGCCACTCGATTTTTCAGCTCTTGAACCTCGTCCTTCAGGCGGCACGACTCCTTCAACAGAGCCCCTTGCTCCTGGCGGCTCTCCTCAAGTTGTGACTGGGAAGGGCGGAAAGAGTCAACAAAGAACATGAATACACTCAGCAAATATGGTTAATAGGGATGTGAACGGTCACATCTGCAATGGCTCCAGAGCAGATTAGATACTTTCAGAATGTAATGTTAGAGGATACATATTGGATACGTATCGTTGTGTATGGGATACATATGGGATACTGTATGTGTTGATATCGGATATTCATACAAATTCACACAAATACATTCATATCATATAGAATCCTACCATATTCGAAGGGGATCTATTCCAATGAGTACAAATTTTCTTACACTCAGTTTGATATTAATCGATTAAAAAAAAACACAATTTGTGCACATCCCTAATGGTTAGGTTTTGAGTTTCTGCCCCTGTTTTCCAGTCAGGGTCTGAAAATCCCAGCTTATTTTCTGAAGAAACTACACAAGGTGTAGTCCATCAAGACTATTATAGTTCAGACATCATATCTCCCATATATTCGCCAAACTACCTACACATGGAAGACAATTGTGCCGGGGAGAAAAGTTTTTGTTTGGCATTTCCATCAGATATGTTGGCTATTTATATACAGTACTAGTTGTATTCAAAGATTTCATTTTTCACTTGTAACCTAATGTGGTTATCATTTAGTGCTTTCAGATGGGACGGTTAGGCCTTCCAAAATGCTGCTGGGTTCAAAGTCCCATCAGCCTCAGCCTGCATGTCCAATTATAAGAACTCACTTAGAGCATCTCCACTCTTCTAACAAAGATTACTGATTGCTGATGAGTTTGAAGCTGATGCCAAAGGGAACAGATATTAGTTGATCACCTCTGCCTGTTTCAAGAATGATTAATTGGACTGATAGATCAGAGCTGACAAACCCTGCTGCAAGTGAGAAGGTGCCAGCCATGAAGACTATGGCTCTTTAACAACTGGCAGGCTGCAAGTTGGGAAGCAATGGAGTAGCGATAAAATGGGGGGAGAAGCTCAGCAATACTCCTCTCTGCATCCATTCTCTGTGGTGGTACCTATCCTCTGGAATACTCTGCCCTCCAATATTCATACGGTGCCTACACTCTCGGTCTTTAGGTGCCAACTGAAAAGCTATCTTTTTATTCAGGCCTTTCCATGGTGAATTTGTTTATTTCCCCAATTCTAGAGTTAAATTATGTTTTTATGTAACTCTTATGATGCTAGCTGTTTTTTATTCTTTATACACCACTTCGAGAATAAATAAATAAATTCTTCACTCAGGTTTTCCCTGTGTAAACATCTATCTTACCTAACTACAGTTTTAAACAGAGTTTTTACAGATTAACTTATAACTTTTTAACTTCTTTTATCCTTTGTTGTATGCTTTTTTCCTTGTTTTTAAATGGGTAAACTGCTTCGAGATTTTTTTAAAAAAATACAAATGAAGAAAAAAATAAAACTTTTGAAGAGTTATAGGTCATTCATGGTTGGAATACAGGAAATACAACAAGAAAATTTTTAATTGCTCAGAGAACTTTTAAACAGTTCCTTCTCCAAAGAACAATTTTTAGATCCTTCTCTTTCTTGGAAATGGTACTGTGGTTGACCAGCACACACATCCAGTCTGTACAATAGAAGATCACACAGGTGAAACATACAGGAACACAAGACTTCTGCCCCCCACCCCACCCCCTGCCACAATACTGCATCAAGTAATGTAGATTACCTCCAGCAAAGTAGCTTTGGGGATCACCACTAACATGTCGGTTCCTCCATTATCATCACTCGCCTCCTCTAGAGTAACAAGCTCATCCATGGGGCGTGGTTCACTGAATTGGAAGGGAGGGCTTTGGCCACGCACCTCCCCATGACGATCCACATAGCGGAACTGGTATTGCTGGGGACCTGGCTTAGGCAGGTAGCTAGCTATAACCAGGATGAAGATACATGATAATTAGTTTAATTTTCTTTGTGCAAGAGGTCATGGGAGCAAATTTATGTATTAAATGTGTTGATCACCCAAAAGTACTTTTCTCATATTAGACTGAATTAGATCTAATTCAAATTAGAATTTTAGGGGGAGTTTTTTGGGGGGAGGGCTTTCTTTCTTTTAAGCTTTTAAACCTTTTTTGTTGCAGGGAGGGTTAAAATTTTTCCTTATTATTCTTATGCTATTTTATTCTTTTTTTCCCTTACTGCACAAACTTAACTTAGGATTTCAGATGTTCAAGATCTGTGATTTTCGTGATCTTTTCCAAAAGTTGGTTTGAGTTTATTTTACAAAGAAATGATAGTATAGATCACTGAAATGCTCAGCATTTTCATCACCATCTTTAGAAAAGTCATTAGGGACCCAAATGCTTATGAACATTGTGACATCAAAGCTGCTAAACCAAATACTAACAGAATGCCTTTTGGAAACAGGTGGAAAACCAAAATACCTGGTTTCCAGCCAGACCTAAACACGGCAAAACAGATGGCCACGTCCCCATGCAAGCCGCTTGGCTCAGAATGGGCACATATGGGTCTGGAAGTGGGTCCGAGATCGAATCTTGCTTGTCCCCTTGCCATTCCCGGTGATGTGGACTGGGTGCCGATGCAGCCATCCCCATGCACACTGCACCAAACCCTGGCACGGGGAGCAGTACCCCCTCCTCTCCACCCCCTCTCTCCTCATTGGAAGCTGGATTGATGTCAGCCCACCCCTGTGCCGCCAACTGCAAAAGCCGCATTCTCCCCTCCCTTAGCGGCACAGAAAGCCAGGACTTTTAATTTTAAATTAATGTTAATAAATTTTAAAATTTTTTCAAACCCAAAGCCGCTACGAGATTTAGCGGCAGTTGGGTGGTTGAGCAGTTCTGCGCACCTCTGCTGCACCAGGAACTGCGAGAACGCCCAGCAAGCTTAAAAGGGAGAAAATCAAGCCATTATCATGATCACCTTGGCAATCAGGAAACAGGGGTGCAATATTTCGGAAAAGGGACAAAATCAAGCCATTATCCTGCCTGCCTTGGCGATCGG
>MTQE01002208.1:10195089-10210758 GCA_014337955.1 Aspidoscelis marmoratus | reverse complement strand
GGACAAAATCAAGCCATTATCCTGCCTGCCTTGGCGATCGGGATTTTTTCTCCCCCCAAAAATCTCAGCGGTTGCAATCTCCAATGCACAGGGCAGGAACGGCAAGCACATCCCTCCTCCCAATGATGTGAGCACCAATCTCCTCCCCGAATAGCCCAGGACTGTCGCCATGTGCAGGCTCGGCTCACTAGGCAATGCATGTCGGACCCCCAACTGTGCCCAGACTTGTTTTTTGGGGTACCTAATTTGGTCCTGGTCTGGTACGGTTTGGGGCGATTTGGTCTGCGGAAATCGGACCAAATAAAAAATTCATGAAGTTACCCCTTGCCAAACCAGATTTCAGTACCGGACCAAACATGCATGGGGACGCACCCTATGTGTTGACACTTCTGTGCAAGGTCTGCAAGTGAAAGGGAGGCCTGACATGTTGCTCCTGCCAACTGTAGCAAATTCTACAGCACTCATCGTTCTCCTCCTTCTGTTTCCTTCTCCTTTGCTGCTTCAGTTTAAATGCTGCCTTAGAGTTCCTCTGACCAGGCTGTTGTAGACTACCTTATGCTCACCTTGGAACTGGACACTACAGTGAAGAAGGGCTCCTGCCGAAGCTCCTCCATCTGGCACTGTGCCCCACACAAAAGTATAGTAGTCACGTGCTGAAAGAGCTTCCACCTGGGAAATGAAAGACAGTGATAAAGTAGCATGCGGGTACAGCTCTCCCTGTGCACATTGCCTGGATCAACAAACATTGTAGCCTTTCCTCTTCTGGCACCTCTCAGATGTTTTGGACAACCACTCCTGTTATTCTTGATTATTAACCATGTTCTCTGGGACTGCTGGGAATCCCAATTTCAGGAAGACTTCATTACTCCACAAGAGAAAAGAAATTTACTATTTATTTATTTACTGAATTTCTATAGGCACCCAATAGCCACAGGTTGTCTAAGTGGCTTGTAGGCAGTATAGAGATAGGCAGAAAGTGTGAATTCCAGCTTTCACATTATGTTGACAACAACCTCTAAAGCAGCTTTTGTGCTGGAGGGTGAAATGTCACCCATGGCTATCTTGGAGCACCCTGGCCTTTGGCTAAGTACAGGAACAGCCTTTTCCTCCCCACATTCAGAAACTGCCATGGTTTTAATATGTTATTGGTTTTAACATGTTCATTTTATATGTTGTAACCTGCCCTGAGATCCTTGGGGTATAGGGTGGGATAAAAATGCAAACAAGCAAATAAACAAATAAATAAACGTACCATCCATGCAGGCAGCTGGATAAACCTGCGCAACCATGAGTAGGTAAACAAAACTGATCTCTTCCTGTAGCTGTCAAAAGGGAATTAGTGACTAACCAACACACTTTTCCTCCTTCCATCTATAGTATGACTGCAAAATGATGATTAGATATCCACAGGATAGGTGGGGACTATCTCAGATTTAAGGCCTCAACATTACTATTATTTTAATTGGACCACTTTAGACTGTGCTCCATTTTCCCAAACACATTTTAACAGAAAACAGAAAGAATATTAAACTGGGCTGCCACATTTCATTCTCAATGTCTGTGACAGAGACAAGAGCACAGTGACTACTGAGTGGGCCTGGCCTTCGGGCAGAGATCCAGAAATTAAGAGGGGCAGGGATCTATTATGATCTTTGCTTGGCAGTTCGGCTGAGCATGTTTTTTACCTCAGTCTGCATGGTACATGTGGGTAAATAAGGATGATACATTTTACTGAAGAGTTTACAGACCATTTTAAAACAGTGCCGTCTTGAGTATGTGCGATAAAACAAAGCAAGTAGCACAAGTGCATATACCAAACATTACTGCCATCTTTATATTTTTGCATTCCTCTGCATTTCACCCCTACCTAAACTAAATGAAGTTTTTAGCCTGTGGTGGTTAGTGCAGATGACAGGATTTATTTGTCAAGGACTCTTGCTACACTAACTATGCCTCTGTCTGGACAGACGTAAAATCCAGGCCACTGCTGTGGGAACAGCCCTTTACTATGTCTACACACGAACCTCTGTTTTCTTTACTCCCTCCTACTTTCTCAAACTTCAGCACTGGAGTCTAGGACAGTCTAGATGTGAACCAGAGCTGCCATTTCTTAGGGGTTCTTCTAGATATAAAACTTCAAAGCAGATTATAACTAAGAAACAAAGAAACCAACACCAGAGAGAACTAATATAGGCAGACAGACTTGAGGTTTTTAAATGGAAGGTCTAATATTTAAAGTAGAGATCATGCAAACAATATTTGCCTATGCACTAACGAAGGACACCCACCCACTCATACACAGAGCAGAAGAGGAAGTACAAAAATGAGATAATTTCCCCCTTCCTAGGATTCCCCAGTCTCATTTAGCAGCACTAATTCCTAAGCTGGAGCATGGGAAGGCCAAAAAACCAACAAAAAACAATTTTTGAAAATGTAAGGTTCAGCAGCAAAATCACTACAGGAGTACAATAATTACAAGGTAGTTAAGCATTAACAAACAAAATAAATTGAATAATATATTATAAATAAAATACAAATCAATAATATAAACATTGTGTGTCTGCATGCATGTGCATATATGCTTCAGTTTGATGCTAATTCATGTGAGGCAAGAAGCATCGTGTCAAAAGTTTAGGAATTATTGTTCTCCAGTAATGAAGACCAGGACTGATCAATGTGTTCCAATGGGTCAAACATGATTTCACATAACCAAGAATTGTTATGAAGTAATAGAAGAAGAACAGGAAAAGTAGGTCTCTTCATAGCAGGCAGCAACAGATCTCAGTTCCATCTTCCCAGTACTCCTCAAAGCTCACTTATCACACAGACCATTTATGAAACACATTTACAGTACCTTAAAGATCCCAATCCAATCTCTGGTCGATGGTTTCATGCTGGGTGGCAGACTGTAGTGACACTCTACTTTGGTGTGAGGGACATAGCTTGAGGCCACATTCAAGAAAACCACCCCTGGTGGGGTCGGCATCTCTTCCATCTTGGTAACTATGAGGCAAATGAGGGGGTTAATTTGGCAAAAAAGGGCCTCAAGTATGCCTTGAAACTGCAGCACAGCAGGTAGAAACAGAACTTATTGGTGAAAAAAATCAGTTTGTTTGAAGGACAAGCTTGAAATCTCTACAACAGGGCCCCCCAAATTTCAGCAATGCTGTTTCATTACATAGTGGCAAGAACACACCATTCAGTACCAAGAACACATGAAGCACATGCCAGAGACAGGTGTCCCATAAGGGCTTTGTGAACAGTGAAACCCTCGACACTCAGCAGCTCAGACTTTGAGTCTGTCCTCCTTTTCCTGTTCACGTAGGTCTGTGTTCAGGGCTGGACACTTTGTGCAGAAACCACTATGTTCAATGAGGTCAATTTTCATGTGGGTTTATGTGTGGAACTGCAACCATTAGCTTTACCTATTCTGAACTTGGTATAAGTTTATTTATTATGGCAGGCTTAGGAAAACACTTCCTCTGACAGAGTCTTCATGGACCAGAGATGACAGGATTAGGTTAACGAGCTAAAAGGGCCTTGGGTCCAAATTAAAAAAAAAATCCATACATTCACTGGGGGTCAGGGGCAAAGGCAGGTGCTTTTCCTGTTCTTTTTTTAAATCAGCACTAAGAAAGGCAGACCTCTCAAACTTGGGAAAGACTTTGCAAAACATTTCTGAATATTCTTTCTATCTTATATTAAGTTTTCACTAGATAGATTGGAAATAAACATTGAAGCCCTAAAATGGATACTGTGCTCTCTTAACCTGTCAGCATCTTAACATTTACCAGGCACGATGCATAAACAAAGAACCCAGCTTCCTGTGCTCATCTGAAACTGAAACACAGTCTAGCTGTACTTGTATGCATCTGTCCTCTGCATTTTTCTAAACCTTTTCCCCTCCTCCACTTTGGTAATCTAAACTAGACTTTGCCCAGTACTGTATAAATACCAATCCAGTCAGTGTCTCTAAAGAAAATTGCATAACAAATCCATACACAGTTCCAAAGATCTTAGCAGAGGCAACCTTCTTTACACGATTAGACTAGCAGACCCTAGTCTACCATTAACACTTCATGACTGCTCTGGCTTGAACAAGGGTTGGGTGAGTGGGTTTCCCTCTTGCTTGTCTCCATGTAGCAGCAATAGCTACAGCTGACAAGGAAGGGTCACTGGGGTGGCCGGTTGTTATACCCATAAGCAGATCCATCATATCCTAAAACCTCATCGCCAAATCAAATACCTACAACTGAACTCTGCAAGTTTCAGTTCTGTACTGCAGATTGTTATCAGAAGGTAAGCGCCACTGGCCACTTTTCAGCTGCCCTTTTGATTCTCAGAATACAACATCAATTGATGGATAAACAAATTGTCTAACACACCTAGCATTGGCTGGTTTTATTTTCTTGTAGTGAACACCACCAACTCCCAACCTCCAAACTTTTATGGATCAAATTACAGACAGTAAAATCAAAACACTCTTCTTATTATATACACGTGTGTCTGAGCTTTATAAACTTATCAGCAAACTTTTTGGGACTTGCATTGCCCAGTGCCCCACTGGTACCAACAAGCGCCGGTCAATACTGTGGGAACTGGTGGTACACATGGAGAAGAATGGTGGTGAAAGCCATACGAAAGGAACACTACGCCCTCTATCTGTTCCAGACTACAATAAGTCATTGTTGACACAATTGTTTATTTTTGCTGTACCATCTTACACAGGACTGAGGAAAGTCTGTTTTCCTCTCTGTGTGTGCACGTATGTGTAGCCAGATACAATGGGTCTCATAGAAACTAGACCACAGAATTTTGGTTTTTTTAAAATCATTATTTTTAGAACACTGAATCATGTTGCTTGATCATAGCAGGACTAAGAGGTTAGAGGTCTTCAGTGGGCATTTGTAGGGGAAATTAGACAGGTGGTAGAATAAAGGAGACAGAGAAAGTTAAAACCTTTAATGAAGAGCCTGGAGAAAAACATGAACACAAACAATCCTTCCTTTCTTCCTCAGGGCTAATGACAATATTGTCTGGATTGAATGAAGAGCCATGACAGATGGAGAAAAGAGAGGCCACACCCAGACAGGTTTGCCCTCTGGTCAGCATTCACCCAGCAATATTGCAATGATGCATAATTATTTCTTTTGACAGTTTGTCTGTGCACATTTTACTCCCACAATTTGGTGAAGGGAAAACAAACAGGGGACATTTTGCCACATTGGGTGTTTTGTGGGCAGACAGGCAAAGATTTAAATCTGGGACTTCTGTAAACTCCCATCATTTTACATTGCTCCCCAGCAGTCGACTACATCTCGCCCTCTTTCTACAAGCTTAATTTGTTGTGTAAAAATTGCTCATAAAGTGAAAAATGGCACAGTGCGTTCATACCACTGTCGCTCATGCTGAGCCTTTGGAAGTAAATATCTGCTTCTTGAGAGAAAATCAGGGAGCAATTTGCACATCTTTTGCAAGTGAAAACTCTTATAGCAAGCTGTTTGGATAACAATACAGTAGTGACAGTAATGCTGAGACAATCAGGGCACCCACAGGAAGCAGGGGACAGCGAGGGCATGTGCTGCGGCCCTGTGATCTCAAGGGGCCTAAAGCAAAGCAGGATGCTCATGTGCCATTTTAAAACCCATCTCTCAAGGAGAAGCAGGATCAGGATCAAAACCTGCCTGTGGCCCCATAATTCTTACAGGCGGCCTCCTGGATTGTATGATGATTTACAAGTCTGAGGACCAGAAAAGGGCCACAAACTTGTAGCTTTAATTTTAAAAAGGTGGGGGATAATTGGTATCTTGCCTAGAATGAAAATTATGAAGAAAAACTATGGCCACCACCACATTTAAAGATCACTTCCTGTGAAAATCAGCTTCCTCCCTTCTCACTTCATTTTCAGTGGTTTTTAGTCAGTCAGAAAAGAAACATCTCTATTTGATAGCTGTTGCATTCAATGAGGAATTAACTCCCTGATTCACCTTGGCAAGTTCTCAAGGCCAATCTTAGGATAAGGGTTTTCCCCCTCTGAAATTAAGTGAGGAAAGACTCCCTGCGTCTTTGAAAACACAGGCTGTAACTGATCTCGAATTTCTCTAAACACAGGCAACTGAAGTATAGTTGCTGTACATTTTAAACCTAATCTGAAATACCACATCAGGCCATACATTGCCAGCCTAAGGTCAACTGTTGAATGGGAGTAACATATACCATGTACTGGACTTCGAAGATCTGCTTGTACTCTCTAGGAAAGCCTTTGGTGGGAATGAAATGTGATTTCATATTGTGCCAGAACTGTAATTAGTCCTCCAGGATCACTGAGCTCCTAAATTAT
Source organism: Aspidoscelis marmoratus (assembly GCA_014337955.1). Taxonomy (NCBI): domain Eukaryota; kingdom Metazoa; phylum Chordata; class Lepidosauria; order Squamata; family Teiidae; genus Aspidoscelis; species Aspidoscelis marmoratus. The sequence goes on along the minus strand of MTQE01002208.1, from coordinate 10,204,418 downwards.
ACAGAACTGTCCCTCTCTATTGGGCCCTGGTCTCAAAGGCAAGTGGTGCTGCTATGGGACCCATTGGGTGGGAAAAACAAAATTAAGCCAAGTAAGCATGCATAGATCAGTTGAGTAGTTTGTGCTAAGACCTTGACCAAAGGTTGGTAGATGTCTAGGGGTCTATTCACATTAGTAGCACTGGGGAACTCCAGGGATGCCCCAGCATGGGGTGTCTGTACTGCATGGAGCTGGTTCTATCCCAGATGCAGCTCCACAAATGCCAGAGTTATCCCCACATGTATAGAGGTAGAATAGTTCTTACAGGGATGGTTTGGCCCAGCTCCACTTGCACTTCTGGTGACAGAACCTGGGGTAGTGGCGGGGGGGGGGGTGACGACGACGACAGTGCAGGTAACTTTGCACACTGCATTGCCTGGTTGGTGACCCATTGGTGCCATTGCCACGCTGACAGGATCACCTAACATAGAAATGATTGCCATGATTCACATCTTGCCAGCACTTAGTGAAGTGCTGGTGAGATTTGAGACGGATTTGATATCCTAAAGTGTGGGCACCAGTCTATCCTCCATCTTTACTTCCCTTGGACAGTCTTTTCTGGGACACTGTCCAGGGAAGAGAGGTCCGAAAAGATCCTAGGTCTCAGCAGAGGTCTGCAACAGGGGTAAACTTGCTAAGACAAAGGGTACAATTATTTATTAAATGGACTTTCAAAACTTCAAAATGATACTGGCCTTAGGTACAGAAGGAGGAGCTTCTCAGGTGTTTACACATCAAATTCAGTTTAAAATTAATCCAGCAGTAGTCAGTGCTCCCTGCTTCATGTAAACATGGGAGACTGAACACAATGTGTGAATGCATCCAGCCAGTGCTACACAAGGAGCCATTTGGACAATCACTACCAGTCCAAACATTTTCAGTATCTCAAGTATGTTATAACCTGCATATAGTTTTTCTGCTAAGGGTTTGACTGGATTAGTCTATGGAAAAAAAGGAATGGAAGGAAATTGTGTTAGTCTTCCAGCAGTCAGAATCTTAAAGCACCGCTTAGACAAGATTATAAGCAATCTGAGGGCAGCTTTTATGATACAAACCTGTCTTTGCCTTACAGCTGCTTTTGATCTAGATCTCCTAACTAGGTTCTGGTATCTCAACTTAACAATGCTTCTCAAAAAGGAACTTTGCTGGCAGTAACCATGATGTCATTTCAACATTAGACAAAGCCTTCTGTTTATATGCCCAGGCATTTCAGCATGTTAATATTTTTATACCCTTTGTTGACCTTTATCATCTGTCCATGTTTTGCAGGCATTGTGATAGCACTATACTATTTTTTTTAATACAATTGCCTTTGTTGTCTTGGGATAAAACATTTTACTGGGAACTTGAACCTGAAGGACTGCTCATACATTTCTAACATAAAATAAGGTTAATTTTCAAGGCAGCCGAGCCAAGAACCAGCTTCATAGCACCATAAACTGAGACAAACATCATGGAAAGAATTCTTTGTCAGCAGGGTAAAGCACCAATCAGCTAAGCTGGAATGTAGCCTGGATACCAGGACTCTTGCTCTTGGCTTTTACAGGATGTAAAGCAATTATCCTCCTCCAACCAGGAGATAGCCCTGGCCAAGAATGAAGAGGCTTGGTGTGCAAAAGAAAACTTGAGCGTGGTGAGAGGATTTGGCCATGATAACAAAGTCCACAAAAGTCATTTCTTGGTGACAATATTTTGAAAAATTAAGCAGCTTAGGGATATCTAAATTGCTTGGGACAGAGAGATATAGATTGCTCATGACACCTAATCCACACTCATTTCTGCTATGTTCTGCCATGGAAAGGCATCTTTTGAATTTCACTACTTTTGAATGCTTTTAAGAAAGGATTAGACACATTCTTGGGACACAAATCTATTAGCTATAGCTATATGTGCAGTGGCAGTATATACATGAGTACTGGCCTCTAGAAACAACTGAAAGTTGTCATCACTTTAATATGATATTGACAGTCAACAAATATTTTCAGAAACATTGCACAGAGGCAGCTCTTATATTGCTACGGAGCTGGATTAAGAACTAATGTAACTGAATAATATACTCTTTTTGAAATAGCAAGCTATTGTTTGCAATTCAAAGCATACAGGGAGATCTCTCATCTGCATCCACGAGCAATTATAGAAGAGGATCTTTACAATCAGGGTCCTCTCCATTGCAAAGTTCACCATATATAAAAACAGTCCTGTTGCCCCAAACTAAAGACTTGTAAAGTCAGGCATCTGAATTCCCATACAGGCCAACCAATTCTGATGGGAAGTGCACAAAAGGAAAGAGTGCCACAACACCTGCTTGCCCAACTGCTGCACCCAGTTCTGAAGGAAGGAAGCATACAGCCATTATGATAAATATCTATTAGTCCTAACCATTAATCTCTTTTAAAACCAGCCAGATCAGTGCATGCCATCATCATTTATTTGTTTCTTGAATTTGCATCCTACATACTTATTGACCTTAAAAAAGCCCCCAGTTTGGTGGTATATGTGGTTTCTGGGCATTACTCATCCAGGTACTGACTACAGTCAAACTTGCTTAGCTTCAGCTCCATATCACCATCCTGTGATAGTGAAAGATACAGTTGAACTACTGCCCTATAGGAAGAAGGAATAATTCCTTTTGTCTAACAACTCTTCAGCTTACTTCCTATTATTCCTTTGAGATCTTAAGAATCAGCATAGAGACGCTTGAAATAAACTAAGCAAACCGGATGCCACAGGACTCTGTTATGAGAGGAAATAAATTTCTCCTTGTCTCCCTTCCCCCTGCTATGTATAATTTTTATAATTCTCTTAGCACAGTATAACTCCTCCTTCCTGCTTCTCTTTCCTCAACTTCAACTTGGAACATCATCACACTACTTTCTTCACAGAAGCAGCTTGCAGGACGTTGGGCTTGATATCTTCCAATTTACACAACAAGTCAAAGCAATGTGCTTATCCCAAAATGCCCCATGACCCTGGCAGGCAGCATCAGAGCCAAGCCACACGGGCAACAACAAAATCTTGGCAGCTTCCAGCACCCTCAGACAAATTCCTGTCTCTAGGAGCATGTGGGCTGGGTGGTGCTTTTCCGAGCAGAAGGCCAATGGGAGACCAGGAAGGGCTCAGACATGTCTGCGCTGCCTGCAGCAAAACAAACCAGCAATCGTCTAAGAAGAAGCAGGAGTATGGGAGAGATAAGGAAGAATTCTGGGTGTCTGACTGGCTCAGCGAAGAGGTTATGCAAGAAAACCTTTCTTCCCTGTTTGTATGAGAAGGTGAGGAAATTCTAAAATTTTGAGAAAGGAGGTGGATCTTAACCCACACCTCGTTTTGGGAATGGCTGTGATTTTCCAGTAAAGGCAGCAGCTCCTTCTGGCATCAGGACTTGGACTCAACACAGCACACACACACACCCAAAAGCGTAAACTTGTTTTCAAGAAAATAAACCCCTCAAATTCTCCAGTTCTCCAATTCCGATGAGTTAGCTCTCTCGCCTAGGCCTGCTGCCTTATTTGTTGTGACATGTTTTGAGTAGGTCACAAGCTGTCGCTCAGTGGTAGAGCAAACTGCCTGAACAGCAGTTCGAACCCCAGCCTCTACCAGGAGTAAGAAAGAGCGAACCACTTATGTACCTCTGCCTGTGTGGTCAACCAGGAGTCAGCCACGACTCGATGGCGCCCACCAAGCAGTCAGAAATGGTGTCCACAAAAGGCAGAGTAGCACAGCATGGGCAGAAACCACAGGCATCCAGTGCTCCAGACCTATGAAGCAGGAATGGGGAGACTAAACTCTTGTGCCTCGACATGAGCAGAGTCTGGAGATCTGTGTAGGAAGGGGCGCACAGAGATTCTCTTCGTGGCTTCCCAACTCTTGCACCTTTCGTGCTACAGGCTCCGAATTAAAGGCCTATTAAGGCCTTTTACATCTCCCCTCCTTTCTTTCTCTCTCTGCTTTGAAGCGAGGAGGAAGAATTAATGCAACTTATCCCCCACCTTCCTTTTGCAGAGGACGGGAGGAAAGGAAAATCTCTCCCCCCCGCCTCCCTAAATCTTCCACTGGAAGTTCAGATGCTGAAGTGCTTCTGCTGGAAGAAGTGGGAAGGAGTTCCCTCCCTCCGTCCCTCCCTCCGATTGCACCCCCAAAAGTGTTCCGTCCATCCCTTACGAAGCAGCAGGAGAGAAAGCAGAAAGATCCCCCTCCCCGATACAGAAAACGTCTCTTACCCAGGGAGCAACCAGCTGTTCCACTAACCTTTTAAGCAACAACAATAACAGCCTTTAAGCCAGCTGGGGGAGGCGGAGGCAGAACGGTCCCCAGGTGCTGCTGGGAATTGTAGTTCCCTCCCGTGCTCGTAAATCGGTCAAGGCGACGAGGAGAAACTGCATCTCCCAAAGAGCATCGTTAACAGGGGCGGCGCTGGGGATTGTGGGTTTAGTAGTCCCAGCGCAGGATAACTCAAGGGGAAAATGGACAGCGGGGACTCCAAGTTCCAGGAAGCAGCGCTAGTTGAGGGAGATGGAAGTAGTTTATTAAGAGGAGAGTAAATAATGTAGAGGGGGGCTCAAGTTACGAATCCAATATCCCGAGGCGACCTTTCACAGCACGGACCTCGGGTAGTTTTAGTCAACAGCGATCTCCACGCTTTTCCCCTTAAAAGTAGACAAAAGTAGTGTAAAGATGTACAGGCAACAAAGCAAAGCAGCATCGGGGCAGCAGATCTTGGAATATAAAGAAATGTACAGAAGGGAGTCGGGAGCACATGAAGAAAGGCAGCAGCAGGGAACCTTGCAAAAATAGTACTGCCACGTGCATGCCAAGGCTGACATGGACAGAAAGTTCAGCCGCTTCTGTTGCTTCAGTCCCCTCTTCTTACGCCTCCCTACCTTTCAAATCCTCTCCTGTTCTGCCACGTTAGCAACAGGATTTTCAGATCTTGGTGCATTAAATGCTTTCAGTCCCTGCCCAGGGCCTAATTGCTAACAAGCTTCATAACTCGTCCAAAGAAGGTAATGGTGAACAACTTCGATACCGGCTCCTCTAAAGGGACTGACGGCTGGCAAGGATTTCTTATTCTGAACATAGCATTTCTCCTTTGACAGCCCTTGTTTCACCGTGCAGCTGAACTCTAGCAGGACGCTACGTTGCTCTGAAAGCCCTAGATGTTCTTCCACCCGAAAAAAATAAAATAAAATTAGAATCTAGGAGGGATCGCCTCGCAAAGAAACACAGAAATTGGGTTTAAACGAAATTGGGTTTCTGATTGCAGATTCTCAGAAATTTTCCAAATCTGCTAACTGATGTAATATGGACATTGGCTTAAGTGTTTGTGCAGCAAACCCACATTCATATATGCACTCACAGATAAAAAATGTGAAAGAGAATGAGAAGATAAAACAAAACTTGTATTTTAGAGAGATCTAGAAAAAGCATTGCCCCTTAGTCTGTTCCTTATTTTGAGCTCTATAGTATTGGTTGCCATACCTCAAAAAGAATGTTGCAGAATTTGAAAGGGCACCTAAAATAATAATATGCTGGAGAAAAGGGCACCTAATAATAATATGTCGCAATAAATATTGATTGTCCATGCAGTTTCTTCCATATGAATGCAGAATTGGTTGGCATATTTTCTGGGAAGACACCAAATTGTTCTTTTGCTTTCTAGGTACCTGCTGTGCCGCTAAATTACAGCCACGTCAGATCTCCTATCTGGAGGTTTGTAGGGTTGGACTTTTTGCTTTGTTTTGCTGGTGAATGGGAGAGAAACTGAGGAGCGGCCCAGACATAGAGAAGGGTTACACACAGTGCATGGTGTAAAGGAAGTAAATAAGGAGACAGTCCTTGCAAAATATTAGCACAGTTAAACTTGGGGTCATCTTGTGAAGTTGGATATTGAAAAATTCAGGAGAGAGAAAGCAAGCATTTCTTCACACAGTGCAGGGCTAAACCATGACAACAATATGCATCAGCAAAGTGGAAGACAGGGGACATTCATGGAGGACAGGACAATGAATGGCTACTTATCAAATGGTCATATGCTGTCTTCACTGATATGCCTCTAAATCAGTGATGGAGAACCTTTTGAGCTCGGTGTGTCAAAATACACAAGAAAACGTAGCTTAACTCGGGTGCTGTGTCACATCTAGAAATATCCATAATTTTGTGATATTTGTAGCTCTAGTAAAAATGTTATATTTTTGATATATGTATTTTATTAAAAGCAAAAACAAATAATTCTTTACATTTGCTAAATCTTCAATTGAAAGTTGGTATTTTGTACACTTCAAGAACAAGCAAGCACTACACACCCAGGTACCAGGGTGACCAGGTGTGTCACCCAAAAGGGCTTGGTGTGTCACCTGTGACACGCGTGTCATAGGTTGGCCATCACCGCTCTAAATAGTTCCAGAGGAAAGAGAAATGTTGCACTACTATTTTCTTGAACCCTTTTTGCAGGGACTTGTGAGAGAAGGCTGATCAAACAGATCTTTTGGGGCTATGTTTGTGTTCTTATCTGGCTACTGTAATTTTATCCTTTCCTGAGCACCAGTTATGTTGTTAGAAGATCCCTGCTACAAACAAACTCCCTGTCTTCTCATTTACATGTTTACTTGTCTTTTAGTATACCTTGGAATGACAGCAACTTGTCTCCCAATAGTGAGTGATACATAGTATTAGCTGAAACCCTATAACAAGTGATGGGTTTATTTTCTTCTCTTCCGCCTTACCTTGGGCTTAGTTCCACTTAGGTTTTTATGCACTGTTTATCAACCTTCAAACAAGTAAGCCATTTTCCTTCTGCATTATCAAATCCTGTGATGGATTTCCTCAAAAGAAGATACAGTTGGAAAATATTTTTCTTTCTTTTAGCCCCTAAGGAGGTTAATGTTTTTGATATGTTGCGGAAGCGCATTTTGGGAGGATGGGAAAAAAGCAAACCCAAGCGACTTATAAATAGAGATGTCCAGTTTCATCGCTTTGCGGTATGTTGGGAGGAAATAGAGTGGGCAATTTGCAAGGAACTGAGGGAGAACATAAAATTTGGGGTCTGAAAAGAAACGGGAGAAAGTGGAGTCTGAGATGGACTAACACTTTGAATGTAAAAATCCTAAATTGGAACAAGCCATTTTCTTGGCTCAAAGCACTTAAGAATATTTTTTCAAAATAGCTTTAAAAAGAAGCAATAATTAAAACGTGAAAATTAAAAATCCAATCTACACCACATTTTCTTGTGGGTAGGCACTATGCAGCCCAATGGGACTTAATTCTGAGTAGACATGAACCACATCAACAGGCACCCAGGATAGGGGTGCCAGAGGATGGGAAAGTGGTAGTTTGTATCACCTGTGAAGCTATGCTTCTGGCAGAGTGTCAGCTGCCACAAACTGTAACTGATGAAATGTGCACTTACTATGAAGTTCCTTCTGGGTATGCTGACATCACTGCTCATATTGTAGATTGATGTGTAGTCAGTTGGAGGCTGTGCTGAGTCTACAGTAGTATAAAGCCATATATAGATGTTTCCATAGTTAGGATCCCCCTGGTAGTAATTATACTGACTTACTTACTTATATTCCACCCTATACTTGAAGGTCCCAGAGTGGGTTAAAATAAATTCAGTATAAAAACAGAAAAAATAAATTAGTTAATGAGAGATCCCACATTGAGAAGCAATGCTTCACTGCCCTGTCCTCTAGTTCAGGTGACTGTCCAATCCCTGCTCCTTCTTGAGGCAAAAGGGAGATGACTTAAATCCAGACCCCTGCACCAATAAAACTGTGGGATGCGGCCCATGGGGCTACTGTTGGACTGTGCAGAGATTTGCAACAATCAGAGCTACGTTGTCCTTTTATAAAGCCAGCAGAAGCACAATATATTGTTAATAACACTAAAGACAAGTGAATTATGCAAAATAACAGCAATGTATGCAAACTGATTCAGGCTGCTTAAAGCTATGAAGTTATTTTAAAAATCTTTATTTTGAGAGCATTTTATATACTTTGCTCTAGATGTCAACAGTGCAGATTGATATTATCACCCATGTGGTCAATTGGAGTTCAGTGTGAACTAAAGCACCTTATGTGTTCAAACTTGAGGGAATGGCAGTATTAAAGAACTCCACTTTCCCACTTTAAAAACCACCTGGAGCAGGGAGCAGAAATCATATAGCCAGGCTATATTTTGAAACCCTGGGTCACAGGCCTAATATTTTGGATTCATAACCCACCTGGTCTCCAGAGGACATAATCCCGTTCATAAATTTGGCCAGAGGTATTCTGATGCGCATAGCACAGATCTGCACATTGGAAGCGAAGCATGAAAATATCTTCTGCTACGAGCATTGCTTTTATAGCTGCTTAGGGCTTTACGCTGTAAAAAGCAACAAGAGTCTTGTTGGGTTTTAAGCAGGAGCTGAAGTATCTTTAGAGAGTGCTTTAAGATCCCGCAGAGCTGCACGTCAGCAGCTTTCTTACCAGCACGGAGCTCACGGATGTGTGATGAGACTGCACGAGCGTCTGTGCATTCGTGCCGGTGGGTGGGCTGGGGCTGAGAGAGTCGTAACTTGGACATAAAAATGTTTCTTGTGCTCCCAGCATGCAGTAGATTGGGCTGCCGTTTGGAGGACGGTGACACAGCACAGCTCTAAAAAGCAGAGACCACTGCTTGATAGGGACCTAATTAAGTCTTCGATCCGGCTGGCTCATCTGCCTCTCATTAGTGCCTCTGATGCCAGGCCTGGCACTAAAACGAACAGAAGGGGTTGTTGGCTCAGCATTCTGTGGCCGGCCCCGCACGGGGTGCCAGCCCGCTTCGTTGCGCCAGGTTGCTTTTCCTCTCCCCTAGCCTGCCAATCACAGAGTTTAATGTGAACCGGCTCATGAGAAGAATATTTAGCCATGCCGCCGCCAAGTCCTTCCACAGTTTGCTGGAGTGGAGAGTCAAATGGTTTGTCATTTTTCTTGTCATTCAAGTCAAAAAGAATGTGGAAGCCTGGAGGTGCTACCTTGTGATTTGTACCGGAGCTATTACCTCTTACATATATTTCTGGCTGGACTTTGCTTGCATTCATGCCATCACCTATGCTTCTCTGGTTTCCCCCTTTGTTGTCTTTTTTGAAGCAAGCAAACTAAGTCCCTAAGGATGAGGACTTGTTTTGTTTATTAAAGTTGCTCTTGGTTAAATATCATCCTTCAACAGTGATGCCATTCCATGGGGGTTTTTCCGCTAGCACTAGAGACCCATTAAGGACCCATTTCCACTGCAGACCCCATTAGAACCACATTTGTTTCCACCAGTTC
>MTQE01002208.1:10165515-10176534 GCA_014337955.1 Aspidoscelis marmoratus | reverse complement strand
CCCCCCCCCCCCGCCGATAAGAGAGGCTTTTTGGATGTGGAGGAATAAATAAATAAATAAATGTCCCCTTCCCTTTTTTGAGTTCGCATGTGAATCATCTTTCTTGATCAGCTGAAGACAATTCCAAGTTCTAGTGGGAGAGGAATACCTTCCATCAGACCACATTATTGTGAACAATTACTTTGTATATGCTGCTAACAGCCACTTGAAACAGACCAATAATATCACACAGAATGTTAAGCAATAGCTTATTCTCACATCATTTCATTGGCTGTCATTGAGGGGCCTGGCGAGATCATATCGTATTTTGTCTTCCACAGGCAGAAGAGACCATTGTATTACTGGAGTGCCAAAAGGAAAAAAGTGCACATAACCGCACACATGCACCATAGACGTGTTAAAGCTATTATTTTTTCTACTCTGCATCTCACCCTTCAGAATATGGGAATGTGTGCCAACCTTTCTACTGGCTTGGTGGTGCTGTTGTTAAATGCCAAGTTAGTTCAAAATATACTGAAGACACCTCTAGTAGGCCAGCTCAGGACTTCATGGCCTCTATGGTCACCATGGCTTTTATAAACCAGGATGGACAAGGATCAAGGAGCCTTTGTAGTCCAGTATGATGTTAGCAATATTGTGGTAGCAGTGGGGTGCTCCTGCAAAAAGATCCCCAAACCAGAGGTATACAGCCCTGTGTTTTGTCTCCTGGCAACTATCCCTGCAGACCGCAATTATCTAGTATGGGATTGTGAAGTTCTTTCTGCCAAATATTGCTTATCCAGCTGGAGGAAGTACCTAGAAGTCTTGCAACAACCTTTGAGGTCTGGACTGGTCTCCCCCTGCCAACTCTGCTGGGCTGAGTTCTTCACATATTTTGATTTTACACTCAAACCTATTCTTCCTGCAATGTGCTCTAAAGTTTTACAATGAATTTACAAGGTGCTTCCAGGACACAGTTGCTCATATTCTCATGGAACTGCAGGATATAAAGGGAACACATGGTGTGAGGAGATTCTGGTTGTATCATATTCAAATTGATGATCTGGCTTCACTGTACAACAGTCTAATGAAGTAGGACAAAAGATTTAATTGGAACTTGCTTAATCCTGCTCAGCATTCCTGGGAGGAGATCTCCAGATATTTACTGTAAATAAAAGGTTGGGTCCCTGTTGCAAAATAGTTTCTCTTTTCTACTTGATTTTGGTATTAAAAAATATCTACTTCTGTACTTCCAGCCTGTTGCCAATAAGGGTATGCAAATCATAACTTCATATTTAGCCTAGGGGTATGGCAGAGCCCTGCCTTGCTTGGCACAGCACTCAGAGTGAAGGATTCTGGGAGGTATATGGTATCAAACAAAAGTTAATCTGGGTCAGAGTGCTGGTGAGGTTACACCTGTATAGTTATATTGTAATCACTTTGCAGACAGAAAAATTGGGGTGGGGAACATTTCTACATCCCCCACCTAGCAGAAGAGAAATCCAGCAACAATTTCTCAGAGTTGAGTCTTGCACACTGCTTCTTTTATATTTTGTTTTGACATTTAGTGGTCATCTTTCTTCCAAGCAGTTCAAAGCTGTGTACGTTATTCTCCACTTGTCTTCATACCAACTTTTTGAGATGTGTCGGGTTGAGACAATACAGCATGGCCAAGGTCACAAGGTCACCCAATAAGCTTTTATGGCAGTGGCTCTCAACCTTCCTCATGTTGTGGAGACCCCCAACTACGGGGCAGAGCAGCTGCGAGGTGGGAGGGAAGGGCAGTGGGAGATTCATCGCGACCCCTCTGAAAGGGTCGTTCGACCCCCAAAGGGGTCCCAACCCCCAGGTTGAGAACCACTGTTTTATGGTCAAGGGATGATCTTGCCTCTGATCTTCTTCCAAAGTCTTAAGTTGATGGTTCAGCCACTAGGGGTGAGGAGAATAGAAAGCCATGCTATATTAAATTAAACCAGGTATTTATCTAACATTACATTTTCTATTGACCTTTGTCAATCTGGCAGCCTCCAAATGGTTTGGACTACAATTCCCATCAACCACAGGTCAGGTTCCTCACACAAAGCACATGATTAATTACTGAGCTACAGTTCTGGTTGCTGAACTGGTAAAATTCAATAGCGGTGAGAATTATCAAAATGGAACTTGCAGAAATAGTATTATTGCATAACAGACTAACTATAACTTTACTTCTTAAAGAAGAGAATCAACTCTGGAAGGACGGAAGCACAACAAAGAAGAATTGGGAGGGAATTTTAAATCATGGAAATAGACCAGAGGGGAATAAAGTACTAAATGTAAATATTATGAAATTATTCCAGTGGACTGGAAAAAATTAAGTAAAACTTTTCTGTCCGTGGGTTAAGGGGGAAAAGGGAAGTGGGTTATTTTGGAGAGTTGCAGAGTAGGGAGGCCTCTTCGCACTACAGCAAAAACACTGTAGAACACTTCAGCCTGAATGCGTCTAAGACTCCCATCTGCACTGGTAGGTAAAGGATGTGTTGCAAATGTGTTCTTTACCTGCCTACATGCGAATGGGAAAGTTGTCTTAGATGGGTTCGGGCTGAACGGCCGTCCTGGGACTCACAAGTCCCACCCCCAGCCTCCTGCCATTGGCTATATTGGATCCAGGGGCGGGGAGGCCTGTCCAGTGCCTTCCCTGGGGTTCTGCGAGCTGCATTTGCTGGGATCAGGCCCATGAAGGTGGTGGGACTCCCACCCACCCCACCCCAACTCACCCCAGAGGCATGTGCATGTGAACGCTGCTTACCTGCTCGCCGCCAGGTCGCAATTGGTGCAAGGAGGCCAGCAACGCTCTGCACCTGCATGTGGGGTGCTCCCTGATTGGCCAGGCACCTGCGCCTGCACAGATCGCCAGTTGAAGCCAGGCGGGTGCCTGGCCAATCAGGGACCGCCCCATGCATAGGTGCAAAGCACAACTGGCCCGATCGTGCCAATAGCGACTAGGCGACCACCAGGTAAACAGCATTCGTGCATGTGGCCCCGGGGTGAGGGGTGTTGGGGGGAGGGGTTCCTGACACCTGCAGGAGACCGATCTGGGCCCCTAGAGCACGCCCGGCTCCAGGGAAGGGAGGTGCCAGGGCTGTCCACCCCTGGCTCCACAGAAGCCAATGGGGGCAGCCCGGGGGAGGGGCCCAGCTGTCACTGATACAGCCGGGGTTGGGCCAAATGCTCTGAAACCCGAATGCATGTAGACACATTGGGACAGGACAGGACAGCTTGGAACAGAGCCGCTAGCCCAGAGGAGCAAATGCTCCGTCCTAAGACGTTCTACACATGTTCGAAAATCCCTCATGCGAAAAGGCCTGGGATGTGCACAGATATTCATAACATTCGTTATTCTTACAAATTCAGACATTCGCACACAATCAAATGTTATGACATTCCTACACTAACATTTGTACAAATACTAATGTTTTGGAACATTTGTACGAATAGTTCATACATTCGTTAAACTGGGGGATACCTATCGGATATGTATCAATATGTATGCATTCATATAGGATATATATCCGATGCATATGTATTGGTATAGGATAGGTATCCAGAATCCATATGCATTCGTATCAGATGCTCCATTTTGTTAAATTCAAAGGCTAATTGCTAGGAGCGCAGCAAATTCGCTGCAAGCTCCCAAAACTCCCTGCTAAGTCTCCCACCAAACATGATGCAAATCCTATTCATAGATTTTTTTTTTTGTCATGTCATTTCCATGTGCGAAGATTTTTTTTTTCTCTTCATCTACGCACTGGTGGTTTTTAATACTGCAAGTGCTAATGTGTTAGCCTGTCAGAAGGTGCAAACTGGGTGAAGGCTGACCTTCTCTTACCGGCCTCCTTTCTTTGACAGCAAATGAGCAATAGGCTTCTTGCTGCTTAGACAAATGGAACAGGAAATCCTTAAATAGGCCCACACCTTCCCCTACTGATAGGCCAAGACAGAGTTGTGGTGTGGTGATTAAATTACGATTATGGAATGAAATTCCCCCAAAGACTTCACAAGCCCTTCCTTCTTTTACACTGTGATTTTATTTTGGCAGTCATCTTTCTTTAAAGAAAAAATTGCTGTACGATTACATATGTTTGCTGTTTTTCATTGGGATTTTTTTTTAAATGAAGATGTTTGATGGATGATGTTGCTTTTATCGATTATCATTTTATTTTAATTTTTTTAAATAATACACCTTTTAAAGCTGTGCTCCTGTTGAGTTTGTTTTGCCAAGGAAGATACAAGTACCTGAATAATTAATAAAATACATAATAATTAATGCCAAGCTGGGGGTGGGGGGAAGAGTGACTCCTTGTCATGGAGCCATTGACTGATGAGTCATGTAACTTGTTTCTGTAAGATTTGGAAGCAGGTTGTACTATAGCTGAACCTTTTTTTTTCGAAGCTGAAATTTTAAAAATTAAAAAGGCAGCTTTCTACAGACTATTGTAATTCATACATTTTGTTTTGAAGCCCTGTGCTTTTCAAAGCATCTCAACATCTAATTTCAAAATATTAGAGATTTCAGGATTCAAAACACCATCCAGCAATAAACCAATCTTCCATGTATAATAAAAGTTACTCTGAAAGCTGGAATTGGATGGAAAGTTTGTTATTCATTAAAACTAGAGCTATGTTGAAAGTGGTTGTAGCTCGGTGGTTCAGTAAATGGATAGTAGTAGGGTACAGGTTCCAACCCTAAGTTCTTCTTTTGATGAATGTAATGGCAAACCACTTCAGTATCTGCCAAGACAATTACAAAAATGTGCCCATGAAGTCACCAGGATGTGTGGTTGTATGGTGCCAAACTAAACAGTAACAGTACTATGGCTCAAGAAATCAGGTGCGTCCAGACATATCCTAAACTGTGAATGGAATGCGCAGTGCCGATTGTTCCGTCAGACAGGACGGTTGATCTTTCAGCATCACTCTGAAGTGATGCCTCCTTAAACATGAAACTAGAGTTGATTTTTAGTGAGGACAATCAATTTCCCCTTCACAGTGTGTATACAGGGACTTATTGCTAAGCTGTGAATTTAAACAGCTGTGTCTGGAGGCAACCCAAACCTCTGTGAGGCAGTCTGGTCTTGGGGTTATAGTGCCTGACTCTTATCTTGTAGTGACCAGGTTTGATTCTACACTTCTCTACGAAGTCAGCTGGGTGACCTTGGACTAATAACAGCTCTCTTCCTGAGCTCTCACTGCCCCATCTACCTCACAGGGTGTCTGCTGTGGGGAGAAGAACAGAAGGTTTGTCAGCTGCTTTGAGTCTCCTTAAATGAGTGAGAAAAGTGGAATATAAAAGCTAACTATTCTTCTCTGAATTCTCAAAACTTTTCTTTCCTTGCTTTTTTGCCTCATTCAGGGGATACTTTAGAATTTTCCTTTTGTGGTGGAGCTGAACTTACCTACATATCATCATGAAAGGTGTGTGCATACTGTATATGTGTGTGCCTTTACCTTTATTCCTTCAGTGCAAACACAGAACTTAGCAGGCTATTACAGCAATGGGCGTTTTCACACTTACCTTCCTCGTTCTGGTACAGGGTGAACTGCTCTGTACCAGAATTAAAAATTTGTCCCAGGAGTGGATAGATCTGTTCCTGGACTGGCATAAAGCTGTTTGCATTGGGATAGTTGTTCTTGCCCAGCTCCTGTGCTGGCTCTGAAGCACATGCCAGCTTCAGAACTGGCATGCTCACCTTGGAGCATTCTGGGGACCCATTTTGGACCGCTTAGGCCAGTCTGGTCTGGCCTATGTTCTGTCCTGTATGAGTGGAGTCTACCAGGAGGGTCAGGGCTTTCTTTTGACTGCACCAACAGTGCCGAAGGGAGCCCTTGTTTTAAACTGGACTACATCAAAGTGAGGACAGGTGTCTCCTGATGTGAAAAGGTCATAGAAAGCTGGCAACAGTGGCTATAGAGTGCCAAACATGGATTCAGAGTTTAAGGAAGTATTTTAAATATTTGTAGAGTGCCTAAAATATTTGTAAAGTGACTCCCCTAGAAGTATGAAACATATCATCATCATAAAAACTATCAGGAGCACAATATGAGAGTTCACCTTTACTTTCCCGTACTAAATGCACCTCCAGATGCAGGCTAAAACCTATGATTCTCCTCGTATGATATTAGGAATGTCACATGTAGTCCTGTGAATATCAAGGCAATATTATGTAATATTGCTATGATAGTAAATCCAGCAATGATGCCTAGTTTCCTGTAATAGTGATTGCTTATTTCTGTCTGCTGGCTCCTTTAGTTATCATTGCTCTTACAAATATTCAGATGCCAGCCAAACATACAAAAGAACAACGGGAAATAAGTGGGGGTGGGATCTTCTTTAGATCTGGAGATTGCCTCTTGCCATCTGGAGGCATCCTAAGAAGAAAAGCCACTACAAAACATTATGGACTTTTCCTGGAAAGTTAGAGAATGCAGACGACAAAAAACAAAATGAAAGAATACATCAGAACCCCCTTGCCTCTTCAAAATTCTGATAGGCACAAGAACAGCAAATGTGGAGCCGGGTCATGGAGCAGAAAGGTGAAGCAATGATTTGATTGAAAACTCCCCCCACCCCCGCCCCCGGCCTTCTGCCTGAACCAGTCTGGCCTGCTACACACTGGCTTCATGTTTTGACCCGAAATCAAAGTTTCAGTTGCATCATTGCCTCACTTTTCCTGGCTTCTCTACGATCCTGACATGCTAAAACACTTTCCCTTTGCTTCAGGTGTGTTATCTGTGATGGAGCAGACCTGGCTCTTCCTCAGGCGTTTGAGAAGCAAAGGAACTCCCTTTCAGAGATCTTGCCTGGCTGTTGAGCTTCGTGTCTATTATTGCTCACTATGCATATTTTTCATCTCAGTCTGTGCTGTATGGGGGTCTCATCTTGCTTTCTTTGCCACTCCACCCTAGGTATACCACTGCGCTGCTTTTAAATTTGAAGGAAATATTTTCCCCACAATTGATGCAGAATGCCAGAAGAAACACAAGAGAACTTTTGAATATATAGCATTATAGATCCAGATGGTGCAGGATAGACATTATCCCACACAAGAAGCACCCTATTCCACCTTGGTATGGGTTAGCATACCTGTGATGGGGCAGCCCTCCCTGATTTGGGATAACAGCCATAAGTGCAGAAACAATCAGAGTCGCTCCACTCCAAAATTTAAAGTAATAATAACTCAGGATTTCTAAGCCTAAGTCCTCTCAACTTAAATCACAGCCCCTTGGCATTTTCAGACTTTCCTTCCCACCCTGTGGGAAATAAACTAAACTTGACTAGCACTTGCACTTGCCCACCCCTTGTGCAATCAAACATTCACCTGTGTTTGATTACTGGGCTGCTCATCTTTGGGGCACCACCATCTTGAGTGTGGCACCCTCCGCAACTGGACATGTGTCAGCACCGTCACTATGATGACAGTGATGTTCTGCATAGCCACAGCCACACAGCCAGCAGAGGTGTGAATGGTCACTGGCTGGACATGAGAGGTAAGTCTCCGGGAAAAGTTATGCTTGTGGACACGATTTCATGCTCCACAACTAGTATGCAATTCGGCAAACTTTGGATAGGCAAGGGACATTTCTAATCTGATTGTCTCCTGACAGTGCAGATGCACCTGTACAGGGGTTGCCTAATCACATACTATGGGCTGAAGTGCTAATTCAGCCTCTTTCTGCACTTATGTGCCATTAGTCAGGATGAGTGGGTCTGGAACAGCCAGGCTCACTGATCATGACCACGTGAACGAGTGGGTGGAATCAGCCCAAGCTGCAGCCTTGAAGCTCATGTGAACTTCATGTCTCTGAGGGCTAGGAGGAACTAAATTTCCTAACCTTGGGGCTTCTGAGGGTGTGTGCTTTTTGACAGCATGCTATGGGTGCTGTTAAAATGCACCTCCTGATAATCCTGTGTTGTGGATGAGGGCACTTAAATGAGTCTACTGATGATCCAGATTGACCTCCTTCCTCTGGATCACACCTTGTTTAATGCAAAGAGAACAGGTGTATTTTTTGGGGGGGCTGCATCCCCAAACAACTTATTTGCCTCTCTAGTTTACCTCTACTGTCCCTCTGTACCAGCGGACTTTAAAAGTGCCGTTCAATTCCGGAATAAGTGTCCGCATGAGGCTCGGCAAAACACGTGTTTAAAACGCACCTACCGTCCCCACAGAAGCGTGTTTCGCTTGCCCGCTAGCAGGAACGGGGAGGGACTGTGCTCTGCGCAGCCACAACCAGGAAGATAACCCCTGACACGTCCAAAAGAAAAAGCCATCCGTCTGTCTGCCCCCCCCCCCGGTAAAGGCAGCCGGGCTGCAGCCAGTGCTCAGGTGGAAGCAATTCATTAGGCTATGACTTCTCGTGCCGGCAAAGGCAGCAGCTGCAGCCATCGACCGTGCAATCGTTCGCTCATTCACACTTTCTGATCACTCTGGGCTCTGATTGGGAAGTGAAAAATAGATACATAGCCATGGGTATTTACAAGTTCTCTGTTCGTCTCCCCCGTCCTTTGCTTCCAAAGGTAGTGATTTCACTTTCAAATCCACTTACAGCAGTCATTACACTGTAGCAATCCATCCACTTCACACCTGATAACAATGTTGCAATTCTCCACAATTCTGGCTCTTTAAAAGTTCTGACCTTTAGAAAGGGAAAAGGGAAGCGGCTGCAGTTCTGGGATATGTGTGACTGTTTAAGGCTGTGTGTGTGGGCAGCAGCAGAGTCAGGGTGCTTTTTTCTGGAGATCTTGGCCGTCAATCCTCACCCCTTTTGCCACGGAGTGTCCCCATGGTAAATGCTGCCAGGAAAACCCACGGCTTCCAAAAAGTGCTCTGGTAGTCTTCTTTAAAGGGCAGTCTTTTTTCCATGGATTTTCCTCCACTTGTGCCACTGGAAGCTTGGAGAAAAGCCCGGCATGGGAGCGCTCAGAGGCAAAAGAACCTTTTAAACAGACTTTTAATTGCTTGGGGATGGGGCCTGAATTAACCTACAGATCTTTCAGGCCTAGTTGTGTACTACATGGATCCTTAATCTGCACTAAGTATTCATGCAGAAAGTGCCAACCCACTGAAGGAATGTTTGGTAATCTCTAACATAGGGTTATTTATTTTGAATTCTAGGAAAATACACACAAACTATAAAAGTTTGCCAGTATGAAATAAATACAGTATGTGCAAATCTGTAAGTAGGCATTTACCACCAAGCAGGTAGGATTTTTGTATCTGCCTCTCTGCCTTATGCCATCTGAACACTTAGAAGGAGAAACAAGACAACTCTCCAGCAGGGACAAGGGTGTGTAAATTCTTTCACCTATTATGCAATTATATTTGCTTTAGCAAATGTTGCTTCCTTAAAAATTGCTCAGATGGTTTTGGCAAGCAAGAATTCCTAAGACACACATTAGAATTTTGCTTTGCATGAGAATTCTTTAACTCCTCTATTGGAAAGGTGAAAGTTATAGACAGTTCCTTAAGTTTGCAAACATACAATATAAAAACAAAAATAAATTGAGAGGTTTTTTTCCCCCTACAAGCACCCCCTTCCCCAAAACAGATTTTTTTTGGCAATGTAGAAGTTGTTCCTTATTAGGTTCTTGTGCAAGATATTACCAGCAGGCTTTTATTTCTGACTGTTCCTCTCACTGTCTTACGTACTTTATTTTATTTTATTTTTAGTTTGTGTTATCTTACATATTTTACAAAGCATCATTTCTTACCAAATTTAATACAAAACACAAATTTTACAATTCCCCCCCCCAAGTGAAATAAAATTAATACAAATTTAATTTAATTCAACCTAGACTCATAAGAAATTTCTTAACATCATCTATCAGTTTGTTATTTCTGTCTTGTCTTGTGGTATATAAATATAACTTTTCCCAAGCCGTTTCAGCAGAAATTCTTATATTCACGCCCATACATTTCAATCTCTTTTGTCTGTATACATCATATCTAAACTGATCAGCAATATAATAGTACCACGTTTCCAATTTACATTTATCTGCTGTCTTACGTACTTAACCTATACTGTTATGCCTCTGGAATGGTCTCAAAACTCATAGCAAATGAAAACTGCATCTTCTGTAGCCTTGTTAAAGCCTGCATAATCACAGAGGACAAGTAATAAGTCAAGAGAAGAGGAGGAGGAAGCAGATGATAAGGAGACTTGGAGGTGGGCAGTGATCGTCCTCTTGCTAAGGGCATGTGGTCCGTAAGGGCTCAGTGGGCAAAGCCCCACCACACCTATTAGCTATATTCACTTTCTTCTTCATGCATTTTTCAGTTCAGATTTGATCAAAGGTGCTGATAATCACTGGGATCAGTGGAGCCAATTTTTGCATGCATTTGAATAGACTTGCAGCCTTATATTGCTTACCCACAATGAACTCTGGCTCTTTCTGCACTTACCTTGGTTAATCCATATTAGCTAGATCTATATTAACTAGATCTGGATCAATCACAGGTAGAAGAGCCTGTATTAAGTGGGCGTTAGAACAGCCACTGTGTGCTAAAGAGTGCTAGCATGGATGTAGATCAGAGACCTTTTCACACAAGGGGGTCTCTAACGCGTCTAGGACATGACAGGACACTGTATTCTCACACTTGGGGTGGCTGGATCCGTTCCGGACCACTGCAAGCGTCCCAGCTTGTTTGAAATGTAGAGCAGTAAAAACTGCTCTACACGCATCTTTACGCACTTGAGCCGTCCCCGGCCATCCAGGGAGGGAAGTGTTCGCACACACTTGCCTCCCTGACAACTGAAAGACACGACCCCCTGCCATGATTGGCCAAAAATTGGTCGAACAGGTGGCAGGGCGACGCATTCACTTACCTTGCTGGCTCTGGGGTTGCCATCTGCCATGTTGGGCTCAGGTGCACGGACTCTGGTAGACAGGACCCAGCCTGACCACATGGGTCCCGTCTACCAGGAGTGCGTGCACCTGCGCAGACTGTGGCAGATGGCAACCCTGGAGCCAGCAAGGTAAGTGGTCGCACATGGGGGGGG
>MTQE01002208.1:10142427-10158845 GCA_014337955.1 Aspidoscelis marmoratus | reverse complement strand
ATTGGAGGTGGGTGCTGTGCGGACGCACAGCACCCGCCTCCCATCCGTGCCCCGGAGCCCTCCCCCGGCCCGCCATGCTTGGCTCCCCGGAACCAAGCATAGCTAGCCAGGGGACGTTGCTGCCGCGGCTCCCCCTCACCCCAAAAGCAGTGGATCGCCACTTCTGGAGCCAGGGTGAGCCTCCCTAAAGCCCACCCTAGCCCACCCAGATTCTGAGACGAGGCACCCAGGATGCAGCGTGCCTGCGTCCTGCGCGCCTCCTGAGTGGCTGGGGCCGGGGGAGGGCCCTGGGTTAGCATACTTGCGCTGTGCAGACGCATCCTAAATGGATGCGTAAAATGTGGTGTGCAGAAAACACCCATTAAGCACACATTAAGTCCGGATAGGTGCGGACCCACCCACCGGAAGTGTGCTAGTTAGACACTGCAAATGCGGACCCGTCGCCGAAATCCGCATTAAAAAGGTTATCGCTGTGCGGACACACCTCGCCGGAAGTGTGCCAATCAGCTACCCATGTGCGGAATGGCCGTGCCAGAAGTGTGCTTAATGGGTGTTAAAGGGCCTGTGCGGAAGCACCCTATGGGTGATTCTGCTCTAGGCAGTTTAGTACTAGGACTAGAACATCTCCTTCCTTGCATTAGTGCAGGGGCTAGTCAAGCTCTCGACACCCCATCCACATTTCCTGGTTTGTGGAGGGCATGTAATGTTTCATGTGATGCATCACATGACATGGGTCCCTTGGTTAAAGCACCAGCACCCATTTGCATTTCATGTAAGTTTGGGAAGGGATTGTGGAAGATTTGAATGAACTAGTGCACTTGGGGCTGTTTTGCCCAAGGCTTCCCACAGCCAGGAAGCCAAGTGCAAAAAGGCCCTGAGGGTGACTGCTTACCCTTCTTCTCTGATGGCCTCTAGTAGGTTGGTCCTGAACCAAAGTTTGGCAGAATCATGTAGAGGGGCCTGGGACTTTTAGGTGCTTCAGCCAATGAGCCCACCTATTGTCTTGGAATACAGTTTCCAATCTCATCAGCACAAGCATAATTTAATTGGACTTTCATCTGCACCTTGTGTAATGCTGTTTGGCTAGGCTAAGCAGAATTAAGCTATCACCCTCCTGATGTAAAGGGAGCCTTTTGGTTAGAATTGTAAGCGACTGACAGACCAACTAAATATGTGACAAAAGATGGCTACACTCTGGCTCTGTTTTACTCTCTGTGCTGTTGCTCCTGCTCCTCCTGGCAGCTACTTTCAGCTGAGCTGACCCATGTAGGCAGCATTCCAACTCCTAATATTGCTGCATAAGTGAATTAGGGGTGGATTAAAACCGTATGTGTGCATTGTGGGGTTTTCTACAGTGTGCCTGTAGTCACATTGGAAAATGGAAGGCCTGTACATTAACTGGGGAAAAAAATCAAGCTGTGGCATACAGCAAGTATAGGTCTGCTGGTCAAGCAAGAATAAAAGGCTTCTCTAAACCATCTGGGCAGTTTTCTGAGCCAAAGTACTCTGAAATTCAGAATGTTAACTGACTCTAGGTTACAACAGTGACAGTCCAACTATGGCTCCCTAGGTGTTGCTGAACTACAACTTCCATCATTCCTCAACATTGGCAAGACAGGCCAGGGCTCATAGGGACTGTACTTACAGCAAACTCTGGAGGACCATAATTTGCCCACACTGGTTTACAAATGACAGCAGGTCATAAGGCTCCTGGACCAGAACAGACAAATTGCATTTGCTGGGCATTGTCTTATCTCCATTGACTGGTAAATTCCAGTGAAGTGATAGCTTGGTATCATATGCTGCTTGGCTTTTAAGCGCAGTGCAAACAAAGGACTAGAGCAGTTGCATTAACATGATACTCTCCAGATATTTTGGACAGGTCTCATCAAGTTGGGCCAGAAAATCAGGCTGGGATAGTATACAATATCTTCACCAAAGAGGCTTTTGAGCTATGATTTGCCTCTCCTCTTCCAAAAACAAAGAGTTCTGCTTACTGACAAGAAAAATTATGTGAAGCCACTGTGAAAACATACCGTGCAAGCACACTTTCTCCAAGTGTTTGTATAATTAACCTCACTGCTGAAATTTTTAAAGAATGAAGCCAAGAACAACCACAGTACATTTTGCCAGCTTTTTCTTCTGTTTTTTCATTCATTAGGATTTGTCTGCAGGGTCACCAATAGCAAAACTGCCATTTTTTCAATCTACAATTTGTTCTCTGCAGAATGTTACTTCAATACCAAAGCAGTCAGGTTGTCAACCACAGAGCATATAAATACAAAAATAACAAATTACAAAGAGTGAGTTCACAAACTGTAAATCAACGAATTATTTGACGTCTGTTGAAGTCTGTGGAGGTTCTCAAAGGTTCCTAGATTCAAAATGTGGGCATTCATCAAAGGAAATGAATTCCTGAATTTGATTCATGAATATAAAAAGCCTCATGCGTTTCAGTTCTACTCGGCAATTTGATTGCCGACTTCCTCTGGGAAGTGCTTTGCCACAGAACTGAAGTTTGGAAAAGGATATCGGAAGGTCAGTGAGTCCAGGGACAGGCACGCATTCCCGCTAGAAACCTTCTTAAGCGCATATCCTGCCAAAAAGTACCACAGGACAGGAAGTAGTAGAACACAAACAGGCAAAAAGACATTTTGTGGTGTTTCAGAGTCAAAGGAAACAGTAGAAATATTCACTCTGTGTTAGTAAGCATATACTTTCTGTATACATATTTGGCCAAACCATTTGCCAGTTTCACACCTAAGGATGTGCACAAATGGTGTGTGTGCTTTTTTACATTTGATTTGTAGTGGCATTACAAATCCAATGCCAAAAAACAACAACAACAACAACAACACACATTTGTGAACATCCCTAGGCCAGAGTGCCAATGGCAGCTCTCTTCACAAGATAAGTGTTAGAATTATTTTGGGGAAATACACCAACAGCATTGGATTTTTGCAGAACAGGCTATAGAGCATTTTAGTGGGGATATAGATGAACTGTGGAGGGGTTGCCACAGATATGTGTGGCAATCTCACCACAGCACAGCCTCAATGGTGTGTGTCTTAGAAAGGTAATTTCTCTTTCTTGTTGCTGGCTTCTCTCTCCCTACATGCCTTCTTGCAAGAGGATGAGTGGATTGAAGTAATTGTGTTCTTCTGCCTAGATAATGTATCAGACCATGGATTAAAACTGTGGGATTGATTATTAAGTATTTGTCTTCAATAAAGGGAATGCTTTAAAATGAACCAAATAATCCTTGTAACAAATGTTGGGATTGCAAGACATAATCCATTCCATGAAATATAGGATGGCAGGATGTGGTGGAGTAAAAATTGAGGGAAGCAAATGACATACGGAAATATTTTTGGAGGCAGCATCTGCTACATAGAACAGAAAATGAAGCAATGGAAAGTCTTGTGCTAGCATTGGGCAAGCATCTCTGCTCATAGCATCAAGTGGACAACATAAAAAACTGTCTGGCATTTGTGGACACAGCCTGAGACTTGGAAGTGGCATAAGCCACTTTGGTGTTTTGGGAAGGTTACATGAAGCTTTCAACTGGAGCCTTTCCTTCCCCTGCTGCCCTATGTTCCCAATCCATAAGCTGCTTTTACCTGGCAGTGTGCCTGAGAGGTCTGGCACATGCAACACAGCATTAGCACTAATACTGCTTCATGTAGTTTGGTAGTGGCAGCTTGTGGATTGGGACAGCACAGCAGTGGGGAATTGAGGAGGCTTTGATTGGAAGCCTGAACCTCGTGTTTTGATTTCCTGTGGGTTAAAGCATGGTTTGGGAAGATGAAAGCCAGTGCTTTGCCCATCCCTGCTCCGCTGGTGGCTAGATTTGCATGCATCTCTAAGAAGTGCTGCATGCTACTCTGGAAGTGTTACTAACCTGCTGGCAGGGTAAAGACTCCCTGCATCACCTGGAAATGTCCTGTTGCTGCATGTCTGCATAAACACATGCATGCTGATGTCTAGAACTTCAGTAGAAATCTAATTCTGGCAAGGAAACTGCAGTCCACGCCACCCATTTGACCCCTGACCCTGTGCTGATTCTTGGTGGCTAACTTCCAAGCCATTGCTCTCTTGTAGGGTTCATTAATCCATACTTGAGCTAGGTAGCCCCTCAATCTGAGGATGCCTTCCAATGCCCTCTGGATGGTTCTTCAAGAAGTGCAGACTGGCCAGTGTAAAGTTGGACATGCACCCACACTCCTGCTGCCTGGTATAATCCTTGGTGCTTAATTTTTAAAGCAAGACCAACTATCATGGGGGTTCTTTTCACTCTTGGACAATTATCCTCTACTGACTCACCATCTCTGATAGTATTATGTGAACCACCCATATTGCAGTGAGCTGTGAAAGTCGCAAAATGATACATAATATAAGGCTATTCATTTTTCCTGTCACACCTGGCTAAATCCGGTAGTATGTCCTCAGTCACTGGTAATGGGCAATGACTCTTTTTGAATGTCCTATTAAGTGAATTTGGATCTAGGCAGATAATAGGTTTACCAGATGGTTTTCTTTAATTGCTGCTACCATGTTTCGTACAAATGCGGCAGGCCAGGAACAGAAGGCTTTTGTTGTGACTCAGATACATTTCTTAATAAGGTGAAAGTGTGCTGTGATATTATTATGCTGCCAATTGTTTCCCATTTTCCACTACTGCTTTCCAACCACCCTGCAATTCCTATTGCTTCCTCCATGTCCCATTAAAAATAATACTTAGCATTTATATAGCACATTTCAAGGGCTCAAATCACTTAACAGGCATACATTATTTGAATACCATCTCCTTACATTTATATTTCCCCTTTCTTTTGTTTTGGTACCAAAGGTGGCATATACGTGGTTCTTTGGGGATCTCCCATGTAAGTATAAAACAGATCCATCTTCCTGAGAATCACATTAGAGGTGTGCAAAACATTATTCCAGGTTACTCAGAACAGTTTTCCCCACCTCTGCACGAAAGCTGGCGTTTAACTTTTCATGCCCTCTAGGAGCCAGGCAAACCTGCTTCTCTGTAGGATTCTGGGCCTCGCTGCTGCATGGTGTTTGTGAGATGGACATTGTTGTTAGACCTGAGAAAACCCAACAGACCGGAAAATGCCTCCAAAGGCCAGTCCATGGGAGACTGTGAGCAGGGCAAGCTTCCTTGTGCCATCTGATTGGCCACTGTGGGAGCAGGTTGCTAGACTAGATGGGACACAGGTCCGACCCAGTGGGGCACATCTTATGTTTTTTACATCTCCTTCAGGCAACAGGAAGACCCAGGACACTTTGGGTGAGCAGGGATGCCAAGGAACAACTACCTAGCAACTTGCTCTTAGGAAAGATGTACTAGTGGGCCTGAAATTTAGCCTCAATATAGTGTGTCAAGGGCTGCTTGTAGTAAATTGGATCAGTGTAGGGATGTGCACATATTCGTAATTTGGAGTTTGTACGAATTTGGCTGAATTTGGACATTCATATTCAAATAAAAAGTTGGCACATGCAAAGATTGACATTCAAATTCAAAATTTGTATGACGCTTCGTATGGGATTGGTATGGGATTGAACATTCATATCCAGTTCAAATCACACTACATTGAAAGGGGATCTATTTGAACGAATACAAATTTTCTTGCATTCATTTCAATATGAACTGAATACAAAAAAAGCATTCGTGCACATGCCTAGATCAGTGTTTGCCATAGCCACATGTACCATTTTCAGTACCATAATGAAAGAAACAAGAAATAAATACTTTAAGAGAATGAAGAGTTTAATGTCTTGATTAAATTGACTGTTCTAAAGACTTGGATAGGAATGCAGAAGTAGCTCTCAACTCTTACCCTTCACTGACAAATAAACTTTCACGCAGGTCAAGATTGAAAGGACCTATGAATTTGTCACAAAATGAAAAGTTGTTGACTAGCCGCCTGTGAGTTATCGGATAATCCCAAAATAAGCTGGATAACATCCTGCACACATACTGTGAGCTAAGTGAGATTCTTAAACCACAAATTCGCCCACCATTTGATCTGTAAAATTAAAACCACACGTGCATGGGTTGTTTGGCTACCAAAGACAGATAAAGATATTATTAGATAGTTAGCAGAGTGGAAGAAATAATCTGCAGTGGAATCTAAAGAATTAAGCAGTAAAGTCTCCTTCACACATGGGCTGCTCTTAGAGGAAAAGAAAGAAATTGAAATGTAAAATAATGCAAACCGCACAAAGCAGAAACACTTGTTCTCTAAAATCAGTAAGAAGCAAATGATCAAAAACAAATCCCAAAGTCAACTCTTCAGGAAATGCTACATTAACACTGTTGACCAGGCTAGTGCAAGGGTATGCCTCCAAATAGAACATTGCACCTGCAAGGGACGAGGTATAGGAGTGGGTCCTGGTTAGAAAATGGCACCAGAGCCAACTCCAGCTCCTGGTGGTAGACCAACCCTGCACTCATATGTGGATGGCAGCAAGTGGTTGGTCTGGTTGACTAGGCATGAGAAACCCAGGACCATTTTGCCAGGGTCCTGGACGTGGCCCTGGAAACACACCACACCACTTTTGGATGCTCAACTAAAAAAGCCCTGGCAGGCACTTTTGAGATCTGGGAACTTTTATTCCCATCTTCTGAATTTGCTGGCTGAGCTGGGCTGCTGCAACACAGATGGCCCTTGTCCCAATACTACTGGCTGGCCGCTCCTCCAATCTTAGGTCAGATCAAGACAGGACCTACATGGCACATGATAATGTGTACTCTGTGGAAACAGTCTAAATCTCCATCTTTGTAGCTAAAGCAATTCTCTTTGCAAGGATAGAATTAAGTATGTCTTCTCCTGCTCGAAGCATGAGGATCCTGTAGCTTCTTATTCATTTCATTTTGGGATAATGACTGTGTATGGTAGCCTGTAATTTGCATAGCAATCCATATGTGAGAAGCTGCTGAAAAGCAGGTGCAAGAAGTACTATACAAAGGGAATTTGCCAGATTCACATCCTCTAACCAATAAGGGTTCCGAACTGGGAAAATCTGGATTACAAATTCCCACTCACTGATGAGGCTTGCAGGACAATCTTGGGCCTCTTGCTATTTCTTGGCCCAATTTATTTTAGAGGTTTGTTGGAGGTAATATCAAATAATTCTAGACTCTCCATTTTGTGTTGAGGGGAGAACAGCTGTCTAATGGTGTGAAGAAGAGATTTCCAATGGTTGGCTGTACCTTTGCACAGTTCAACAAGAGTTCTTGCCTGGCTTTGCGTATGCTGATCCTGTGTACCCCAAGAGTAATTTCGCTATACATTGTTGTCGGGTCAGTGGGAATTAAATATAGAATAATGAATTGCTGTTCACATCAGCCCAACTTCCCCTGAGACTACAAGATGGATCCCTTCTTTTAATATATGGGCACATACTAGACTATCTGTAACTTCTTGTTTTGAGACTACAACACATGCAGTCCTTGAAACAAGTTCATTTCTAAGCAATCATCTCAGAATTATTCCAAAAGATTCAGTCTCGCTGTTAGACAATAGGCAATCATACATTTGCATGTACTTAAGTAAATTAACTTATGCAAATGAGCAACATCTGTTTCTTTTTTCTTTCAACCCCCCTTTCTTAGTGATTTAGGCTGTATTTCTACACTTATTTCCATGTAGGAACACAAATCCCATTGAACACTGTATTATATGGATGCCCTAACTCTGGTCTATGAAACAAAGGTCAAGAATGCAATTCTAAACACAAGAAGCTTTTTTTTCCCCCTTACCGGTAAGCAAACTTTGAAAAAAAAATTCTTGTACCAGCCCAGCATCTCCAAAGTACAGCATACATAAAGGTGACTTTCAGAAGCGCCAGAGAGGAACTTGTTTGTGTACATGTTCTTGCTCCCTTGAGGGATACCAGGCCACTTGGGAAGTTTTAAGATACACACATGCAGGAATGTTACACAGACAAATGGAGGCTTTGGATTTGTTTATATGGCATGCTTACTGGGGGTCAATCAATCAATCCTGAGATGGATTTTTTACAGGAGTCACACTATTACTCTTGGTATGCATGTTTCAAAGACAAGAATGCTTCTGAGTCCCAGGTAGGATATAAAAGATGGGAAAAAGCTGAGTACGGGAAAAGAAGAGGAAGAATAAGGAAAACAGGGCACAGGAGAGAGGCAAGAGAGATGTGTGGTAGTCAAGACATCCAATGTTATACATTGTCACTCTGAAAAAGAGAACTAGGGGAGAAGAAAAGACATAATGCCATCTGAATATGAAAATATCTGCAGTACCCTTGTTAACGTGATTTCCACCTATCCCTTATTGCAAAGATCAGTCATCCTTTGTTATGCATATTTTAATGCGGCATATTTTAATGACTGTGAAGTTTTTGTATCCTTTATTGCAGAATTACATAGAATGTTGGTATGTATGATTCACATATTTGTGAGTCATGTCAGAGACCAGAAGTTTGCCACTTTTTTTCTTGCACTTCTGACAGTTCTAAGAGGGCATCTACACCTATCATTTTCTGTGTATTCAAGCCAGTTATGGTCCACGGAGATCACATTAAAATGGACAATCTATGCATGTCCTGCTATATTGCTAGAATAGTTCACATTTTTTGCAGTATGGGTTTTATTCACTTGTTGTTCACTTTCCTAGTTATTCCAGCTTGCTGTGACTAGCTTGGATTTTCTGTGGCTGCAGGGGGTATGCACAGGAAGGAGGCGGCGGCTTTCCTCTTTTTTGATGTGGTCAGTAATAGCATAGCTGGGCTGGAACCTGGCAGCAGAGAATCCTGGGCAACTAATATGTGTGAGGTGTTTTGTTACAGACTAGGGATGTGCACGAATGCAATTTTTGGGAAATCCCCGAAAGATTTGGATCGATTTGAATGTTTAAAATGTGAAAGTATTCACATTCTATTCAAACTGAATACATTCAAATCTATTCATACAAATTTTTGATTTGTATTTGAAAATACGAATGTCTACAACGGTGTCCATATGCATCCGTATAAATCCCGTTTTTATTCCGCATGCACCCCATTTTCGTCCTGTACGTATCTGTACAAATGCATATGGATACGAATAAGATGCGTACGGATACGTATGTAATGTATCCGTACACATATGAATGTCTGAATAATTTGTATGAATGATTTGAAAGATTCAAAAATTTATTTGAACGTTAAATTCTAATTTAGAGACATTCTATTCGCATTCAAATGTCTGGATTCGATTGAATTTGATTGAATTCCGAATATTTCAAATAATTGTGCACATCCCGACAGACAAGCTCTGTTTGTTTCTGTGTTAGTATGCAGGCAGGGTAGGGGTGGAGCAGAAAAGGACAGAAGTAAAAATTCCAAGTTATGTGTATATGCTGGAGCAATATGCTGGTTACGTTAGGAGAGGGTTTCTGAGAGAGGGAATCCCAGTCCCCTACAAAAGCACAACTCTCCTTGCTGCATCTTTTTACTTTTTCGCAGAACAAAAGAATCCTGCTGTGAGAAGTTTACATTTATTTAACAGTTCTCATTTTGTGTGTGCAGAAAGTCCCAGAAAAAATGAAAAGTGCTGATAGGATGGGTTCCTTCTCCGCTCTCACAGATGTGACTTAGCTCTGGGCTTGGGTTGTTGAAAAATATTTCATCCCCCCCCCTCATTTTCCTTATCAACCTCCTTTTCTCTTTGTAGTGCTTCAAGGACTTGGGACTCGGAGCACTACACTGCTAGATCTTGGGAGTAGCATTTGTGGGCAGTAGACAGATCCTCTCTTTATTAAAGACAGAGAAGCTCACTCAGTCTCTCTGTGTGTGAGTGTGTGCGCATGCATGCATGATGGAGGGTTGGTTTTTCCTAAGTGCTTGAAAGAATGGAGGAGTCAGCAAATTATAAATGCTGCATTTGGTGAGGCAACGGAAGAAATTTGTGCAAGCAGGAGAGGAGAAAAAGAACTAGTGATAGGTGTGTAGGAGCTCAGTAAAAAGACGGGGCTATAAAATGGCAGCCAGATAGAAGGGCTTCTTGGAGTGAACGGAAGTTGGGAAGGAGTACAAGTGTGCCCACTAAGATTTGTATTAAGTGTCCACTAAGGTCTTGCTATGTGAACTTGTCACATTCAGACTGAGCCTTTTGAAAGGAAAAATGCAGGTCAAACACTCTGGTGTAGATGGGTTTTAAGTCCTGGCACTTCTGAGTTCTGAAACTGCTGATGCTGCTGAGTTGTGGAACTTTGATGAGGCGAAAGTTCTGCACCACTATTTTTTTAAAAAAGAATATTTTATTTTGTAATACAACTATAAACACATTACAACAGTAAACAGTGGGTGCATCAGCAGCTGCCCAGATGGGAATTCAGAATATATGAACAAAATAACAGTGTACAGAGTAAATCCAACTTGTGCAAGAACAGTAGTATAAAATACCATGTTGACTTCCGTCTCATGAATAAGATGTTGACTTGGTCCAAAGATGTGGGTAGAGCTAGTAGCAGGATTCAATTAAGTTAAGATCCACCAGTTTAATGGATGATAAGACAGGATTTCAATGTCTAATATTTTGGATATTCTGCATCTATTTTGTCTATGAAGTGATGCCTTCTACTGAAACTATGCCCCAAAGACATTGGTACCATGCCCTGAAAGTTAAAGTCTTTTACACTTTCTGTGCTATTTGCATTTTAGCAGCCAGTAGAAAAAGGTTCAGCAATGTCCTGGCTCATAGAGCTGAGTTAGCCCGTTGGTATACGTATAGGAAAATGACTGATTATAAGCTGATCTTCATAGTGTATAATTACACAATAACTTCTTTCATGATACTGTAGATTTCATAGCTTCTCACCATGATGGGGCCAATTTCATGCAAGTTGTTATGAACAAAATAGTGCTGAATTTTCCCCTCAATTTAGTTCTTGAAGGTCTGTCTCTTTAGTAAGAGAGGGCTCATCTTCAAGTAATATGAATATCTGGACAGATGACTGATAGCCAATTGTGCCACCACTAGTCAATGATTTGAAAGACCAATGTTGCCTGTTAACACAGAATTAAAGTGGTGAGCAAAAGATAATGAACATATAATGTAGTTTAAACACTGGCGTCTGCTCAGAAAGAAGGAGTAGCTTCCACTTGTCCTACAGATTTTTTAGTATGGGCCCTTGCTTTTGGAGTGTCTTGGGTTTTTGATGACTTTAATCTAGAAGTGGGTCAGACACAAGGTTAAAATCGCCAGCAAGGAGTATCTCTCCTTTGGCAAACGAGAATAAATATTGCATTATGCAGGAAGCTCAGATGTTGTAAATTGGGTGCATAAATGGTAGCTATACTATAGTTAGGTGTTTGTTGCCTACGGCAACTTTTAAGAAAAGATAGTCTTGTCCGCTTGAGCTTCTTAACAGTGAAATGGGAAATCTTCATACAGTAAAATTGCATACTCCCTATAGGAAGCTAATTGTCACAAAATAACTCCTTGATCTGTCCATTTTTTGCTATGTTTCTTATAGCATTAATACCTATGGCCTCTTTTTTGTGTGTACCATTAGCTAGCCTTTGTCTCTTAGTGTTATCCCCTAGCTTCTTTATATTGTAAGTTATAATCTTATAATATGGAAACATCACTATACAAAACATCTAGATATGCCATCCACTGTACCAGGGGACGAGGTAGAAAGGGAGGCACAAAACATACAGTTCTACTCTGTATGTCCAAAGATAACCCAATCCCTCCAACACCATCCTAACAGCAATAGGGACTGGACACTGTATCACAAATCCCCATTTCAGGACACTACACACAAGCCATGCCCACAAATTTCAGGTTAGTATACCACAAAACAGAACACAACAAACAAAAACAATCCCTCCCATTAACCAGCATGATGACGATTAATACCTCTCAAATGTACAAAGCTCCCTTAGGCCCAGTTCCTATACTATCAGTTGAGATTCCTGCCAGTTGGTTAGCAAGACACAGCACAATCGGAGGAGGAAAGAAGGAAGAAGAAAATGGATCCTATAAATGTGTGCGAGTATATCAGAAATAATGAAAAAGAGAAGGGT
This sequence comes from Aspidoscelis marmoratus, assembly GCA_014337955.1. Taxonomy (NCBI): domain Eukaryota; kingdom Metazoa; phylum Chordata; class Lepidosauria; order Squamata; family Teiidae; genus Aspidoscelis; species Aspidoscelis marmoratus. Next base: position 10,146,785 of record MTQE01002208.1, on the reverse strand, counting down.
AGAGAAAAAGGTACTCCCCTGGATTGAGAAACCAAGACCAGACTGTGGTGCCTTGTCTTTAGTAAAGTATTTATTGTATTTATTGCAAAGTATGAATGCATTGTATAATATGTATTTAATTGCAGTTAAGGTTGGAGGAACAGGTAAGCAGTGGATGGAGTTTATGCAGATTACTCTAAAGGGGGGAAAAGGTAATCCACAGGAGCAGCCAATTAGAAACAGCATGTGCTGAGCAGAGAGTATAAAAACCGATGCAACACCGAAAGAATTGTTCTATGCTTTGTTTCTTGGTCTAGGGTTCATGAGGGGGCTAGTAGCACTTGTGAAGAGAAGGAAACAGAGATAGATCCTGGTCTTCTGGTCTTGGGAAGGCAGGCACAGGGGATCCTTAACATTTGCTTGAGGCTAGGCAAGCTGAGTTGATAAAGCGAATAGTTCATTCCTTGCTTTATAAGTGAGAGGTAAACAGTAAAGAACAGTTTCCTTGTTTTGACAGGACTTGTTCTACGGTATTTATTTCCTAAAGTTATATACAGAATGTTAACAAAAAAGGGGATTCTGTAGCTTTAAGGGAGAGAGAGCAAAGAGAGAGCACAGCGCTACAGTTGGCTGCTACAGGAACCGCTTCACAGCTTATTAATAGGGAAGGAGTGAAAGTGGCGTTCTTAGTGCAGGGCTTGGAAGGGCTTGGCTGAAACAGCTAGTTTAATGCTACCTAAAGCAAATAAAATATAACAGAAGGACTGAAGGGTCTGGAAAATTGAGAATAAATGTAGTGAAAAAGAAAGAAGGCTGACAACTCAGTCCTTCTGATAGTAAAGCCAGAGTTTAGGTATTACAAAAGACATGGGATAAAAAAGGAGAAGAAAATAAGCTTTCAGCCTCTTAAGAATAGGAATAGAAAGTGAAGGAGAAAGAAAGTTGACAACCTTCCACACACAGGTGGAAAGTCTGAAAGGAGGAGAAAGAATAGAAGAAAATGGAGTTAGAAGGTAAGGAAAAAAATAATTATTAAATACCTCTACAGGCGTTAGTCTTCCCCCAGATGTGCTCACTAATGCACTGAACCCTTTAGTGCAATCTCCAAAAGAAATGTAAGTGAACCATACTAAGCAGAGTTGCAAACAATGCCCACGTTTGCCCCCAAAAATGCTACCTCAAGGGACTCTGCTGTGGCTAAGGAGGTTCCAGTGGAGGCAATGACAGATCTTCCTGATGACATGCCAGCCAATAAGTTTTTATAGCTTACATTCATAAGTTCCGTTACCTATTCTCTGTTACTGGCAAAAAGCCTCTTCCCTTTGGCCACCACTTGAAACCTTGCAGGGAATAGCCATTGGAACCAAAAATTGGAGTCACTGGGTGTTTTTCCATTGTCACTAGAAGTACCCATTAAGTACCCATTCATGGGTATTTAATGGGTACTTCTAGTGACAGTGGAAAAACACCCATTAAGGACCAGGATCAGCAGCTGCAAGTCCCACCTCAGCTGAAGTCTTCTGATACCAAATCATGCAGAGCTGCTATGAAGCTTCCAGCAATTTGTAAACCATTCAACTCTCACAAATATCTATATATCTTTTGAGAGTTCACAGAAATCATAATAATGTCATGTGGCCTAAGATCTTGAAGATTCCTATGCAGGATCCATGTGGGGAGAATCTCTCAGTCCTAAATTTACAGCTGATTCCTCCACTGCACCATGTAGGGCTGTGGTGGGGCTGGATTTTGCCATTCTATGTGTGCATGTTCACACATAAAAGCATTCGCTGCATAAAAGTTTACTTCTGCACCTTTCTCTCAGTCACACCTTTTCTCAACTAGATACATTATTCAGTGCAAGACTATCATTGTCTCCTGCTAGTCGTGCTCATTCCAGGGGTGATTTTGCACTTCTTTTTCTGTGTTAGAGACTAACGTTGACTAGCGCTTGCACTTGTGAATGCTAGTTAGGGACAGCCTACCCCCTGCATGATTGATCACTTACCTGTTTTCAGTTGCATGGCCGACCCACTGCAGGGCACCACCATCTTGAGTGTGTGGTGCCTTGCACAACCGCACATGCATCAGCATCAGCACCATTGCTACAGTGACATTGACGCTTTGTGCAACTGCAGTCACATCAGGGGGTCATGTGAGCTGCCAGCACACTTGCGCAGCAGCTCAGATGACCTCCCCAGACAGAAGAAGTGCAGATGCTCGCCAGCTGGATGCTTCCGGGTACGTTCTGGTTGCATGGGGGTAGAGATTAGGTTACTTGTGGTGCACGATTTTGTGCACCACAGCTAGTTTTCAATTATGCAACATCTGGGCAGGCAGGGAGTGCTTATAGGCTGTAAGCACCTCCTGTAAGTGCAGATCAACCATGCCCAGATTTCGTCTAATTGTAAACTACAGGCTCAAGTGTTAATTGATTACTTGCAATTTGCTTCAAGCTAAATAATGTACTTCTCATGCTTCATCATTATTGATCATTATATGGTGATTAGGTAATCTTTTAGATAACAGGACTGGCCAAGTCAGGAATAAAGAACTTACAGCCTTCATGATGTTGCTGGGTTTTATCTCCATCCATTGTAGCAAGTTGTCTGGAATGACAGGAACAACATCAGCTTGTGCTGAACTCTTGTTCTACATGACTGAACTGGGTAGAGAAACTAAGGATTGTTGGATGCTTCCATCTAGATGAACCGCAAGGAAATTAAGCAGTGGGCTCACCTGCATGATCTCCAGAACATCTGCCATTTCTGGCTCCTTTGTGGGGCAGAGCCATATATGCAATACCAGTGCACAGATGTAGAAAGCCTTAATGTGTTGCATTTTAGCATTACACACAAGCATGGGCTTTCTCACACAACTTCTCTGGGCAATATCACAGGGAGTTTAGGATCAGGGACAGAGGCCAGTGTTCACATTGCAAACTTTGTCCCGATCCCAAACCTGCAGCAAGATAAGTGCAAACACTGCTATTTGGCAGTATCTGCCTTGCTGCAGCAATGACCATGCATGGCTAACCATGGCTATGGTTGCTGAGTGGCACAGTACGTGACTGCACAGCCACATCTGTGTCTGGGACTGCACTAGGTGCACCATAGGTGCTCTTGTATAGTTGTTGAGCAGTTTTTCCTGCTCCACAGCTATCAAAGATGGGGATGTTCAGGCATATGTGGATCCACTCTGAGATGGAAATGGCTCTGTGATCTGTGGGTGCTCCATTGTGAAACATACATCAACATCTCCATCTTTCCAATGTGAAAAGGCCACATGATATGGTAGCATCATTTTTTTGTCAGAAAGGCAGAGTATACATTTTAAACCGTAAGTACTGAAAAATAAAGTGGTAAGCTTGTGGCCGCATCCCCATTACAAGCTTATTTCGATTTCAAACCGTTTTCAATTCTGGCAGACCCCACGTCAGTTTGGCTTAACAGGCTTTCCACATGTTAAATCGCCCCAAAGCGCTGTAAATGTTAATCCTCATTTCAACAGGTCTCACTCCAGTTTGTGCTCTTGAAACGTTTTACATTTTTTACTGTGGGAACCCTTCCGTGTTAAGGGATGAGAGTTTCCCTCCCCCAATAGCTTGCTTCCAAAGCAAGCTGTAAAATCCACCTCTTAAAGCAGCCGCTACACTTAAGCAATCCAAGCACTTCACACCTGATAATGATCTTGCCATTGAAAGTTCTGACCTTTAAAAAAGGGAAAAGAAAAAGCAGCTGCAGGTTTGGGGAGATGTGTGTTTTAAAGGCTGTGACGGTGACGGGCGAAGGGGGCTTGAGTTTCCGCTGCTGCTCTGTGCCTTGAGCAATGAGGAGAGGAGGGGAAAAAATTGCTGGCTGCCCGCTGCTGTTTTTCCTCCATCCAGGCAAGTGGCAGCCACTGAGCCACCCAGCTAGGCTCCGTGAAGGGGTCCCTTATGGGTGGCACGTTCACGCCAGGAGGAAGAGGACAGGGCAGTCCCAAAAAGCGGTTTTTAAAAAGTAGCCACTGGAGTCCCCCCTCGAGTCACGTACATTCTCATAATCTGGATTGAACACGATTGTGGCTGAAAGTAATGGGATCAGGCAAATTTGCGTTTTCATCCGGTTCTGTTATTTCGGTTTAGGGAAACTGGATTAAGCTTATAATGGGGATGTGGCCTGTGTGTCGCAGTGATAGCCTTGTGCTGATAAACCTGTTTTGATCTTTAGGGCAAAGATTTGATTCTGGTCTGGATTTTGTGTTCTGTAGAACTGTCAGGTTGGGTGGTATGTGACTTGAGGCCTTTTCGCACACGCCATTTTAGAACGCGCGGAAGACAGCTCCGGCCGCGGCATTCGCATTGCCGCGGCCGGCTTTGCGTCCTGGCATGTCCGGAG
>MTQE01002208.1:10113601-10141713 GCA_014337955.1 Aspidoscelis marmoratus | reverse complement strand
GGGGGGTCATCTGCGGGCTGGAGGTGCCTACATCTAGGCGCCTGCAGCCCGTAGATGGGCAAGATCAGGTTCGGAGGGTGTTTGGGGGTGGTGGCTTTGGGGAGTGGGGGGATGGGGGGCTGATCTGCGGGGCGGAGGCGGCTAGATCCAGCCGCCCGCGCCCCGCAGATGGGCAGGAACAGGGTCGGGGCGAAGCCTTTGGAGACTGGAGCCAGGAGCTCCGATCTCCGAAGGGGTCCTGCCCCGGGCCCCGCGATGGGGGCCCGGGGGCCCGGGCATCTTCGTGCCAGCTGCACAGGGCCCGATCAAGCCCCGTACAGCCGGCACGAAGTGGGGCGACTGGCTTGACAGCGCTGCCCGCCCCTTGGGTGCTCTCACCCAATGGCAGGCAGCGTTGCCAGCCGTATCCCCACCCCTGGCCGGCCTTTGCCGGCTAAGACACTTCCGGACGCTTTGAGCATTCGCACACAGGCGCGCCGGAACACGTTTACATGCGTTCCGGCGCTCCTGTGTGTGAATGCTCAAAGCGTCCGGAACTGTCTTAAGCTTCCCGCTCTACACGCATTCCAAATGGAACGCTTGTAGTGCGAAAATGCCATTGGTTTTGGAGTCTGAGTCTCCTTCAGCCTGACATTGTGCTTCAGAATAAATAAAGTTTGCCAAATTATAAGCCAGTGGATACAGGTGATCCTGAAGAAGGTGGGATCTTTAGTTTTTGACAAAATAACAAGAACAAATCAAACCTTTGATGGTTTCATGGATTTCAGTGAAGCCTCAATACAGCTGCTAGGTTAGGAGCATTTTTAACTTTTTGTTTCTGACCACAGCCTGTGTGTGTTGGTGTTTCTGGACTTATGTAGGCTTTTATGGCTGGATTCAATCTCATTTGTAGAAATCTTTGGGCTGTTATGCTGTGTTCCAGGTTTCTTCTTCTGAGAACCTAAGCTTTTGGATATAGTTGAGATATCCATCTTGGGAGGTCTTTGCTCTTCGCCAAGTCAAGGGTGATTTGTGTGCCTCTTTAAAATTGTATAGTGGGCGTGGCTTGCAGAAGCAGGATGGTGGAGGAGGGATGCGGTGCGGACTTGAAGCCCTTCCTTGATTTCCCTGAAGTGGGCCCTCATGTACTGCTAATCAAAACAATTTTGGGAAATGGAAGGGAGGTTGCCAGTCCCAAGCTATGAGCTTACTGCTGTTTGGTGTCTGTAACCTGTTGACCTTCCACATGTTTATCTAAGAGTGAATCAGATTGGGCGTGAGTGATTCTTGGGCCCGTGCGAATGTGAGTACACTATTACAAGGGTATCTGAAAAAATTCCTTTTAAGGTAAACCAGAAACAACTATTTACTGACTTAGGTTGTACCTCCACTTACCATTTTTAAGGTACCTGAGAGGAGGCCCCTTTGTTGTTGCAACCGCCTTGCTGGCACCGTGCTATGGGGCTTCCCGTCTCCCTTGCTGCGTGTTAACAAGCCATGTTAACAAGCATGGTAGCCAAGACCTGCAGCCCTCCTCAAGAGATGACTGCTGTGGGCAGCTATGGGGCAGCCCATGGCACAAGAAGGGAAGGGTCAGGGTGTAAGGTAGCAATTTCAGAGCATCTCCTCATGCACTGGCTCTTAGGTACCTGTCCTGGGCCCCAAGGCCACCTCCTCCCAGATGATTCCAGAGTGGGAGGAGTGGAGGGTGGTCACCGGAGGTGGGATCTGTAAAAGGCATCACTGCAAAATCACAAAAGAATGCTGTTCTTCATATACATGCCCATATGTATTTCTTTCAAAGAAATCACTCAAGGCAACTATAGCAGCCATAGCACATAACTATACTTATCTGGATGCATTAAGGAATACCCCAGCTGCTATTGTAAGGCAGTGGCCAGGGTCCCTCATGGTTACAACTTCAAGGCTGAAAAGGGACTTCAGCATTCAAAACATTATTGCGTGTCACACTGGCCCACATATAGCTACATACTAGGGATGTGCATGAAAGTTTTAAAAATTTTATTCGTATTGAATCAAATGCAAGAAAATTCATATTCGTTCAAATAGATCCCCTTCAAATTTAGTGGGATTTGAATTTGATACAAATGTTCTGTCCCATCTGAATCTCATATGAATGCGTACTAATCCCATATGGATCCCATACATATCCTGTACGAATCCCATATGAAGATTCCTAGAAATGTATCAAAACATTCAATTTGAATTCAAATGTCAATCTTTGAATATGCCAACATTAGATTTGAATACTAATGTCCAAATTCATATGAATTTTGAATGTTATTAATATTGTGCCCATCCCTACTACATACTTGTAGTAACAGACCACTAATAGATACACGCTGACTGAAATTTGTTTTGAGAGAAGGATCTCTCTTCAACTCTTCCATTCTCAGCCATGCCGAGGACACTCTCTTCATTTTCTTGGATGAGGAGGAGGAGGAGGAGAGTTGGCTTTTCTACCCCATTTTTCTCACCCATTTAAGGGGACTCAAAGCGGCTGACAAAGATTTCTATTCTTCTCCGCACACAAGACACCCTGTGAGGTAGGAGGGACTGTGAGAGCTCAGACAGAGAGCTGTGGCTAGCCCAAGGTCACCCAGCTGGCTTCACTGAGGAGGGTGGAATCAAACCCAGTGTTCCCAGATAAGACTCCGGCTCCTTAACCACTTAACCCTTCCTCTACTCCTGCTCTGATCCTGCCTCTTCTCCCATTGGTAGGAACCATTTCTTGATGCTTCCCAAGTTTCCATCTTTATTCAACTGCACACAGACAGAGAAGGATCCCCAGGAGCCTCTACCTGAGACCCTTCCTCTGTGTCCTTTGAACTAGGAAGGAAGACATGGGTGGGAAAGCGATGCTGTGTTTTCTAGAAAAGTTTGGCTAGGAGCATCATGGCTAAAGCAATATATGCCTGACAGCCTGCAGAGCAGCCGACAGGCCATGTGCATATTTCTGAGTTGATTTAGGGGTGTGCAGGCAGAAGCAGACAGCGTGTTACAGCAGTGTGTAAAAACACGGCAACACTCATCTCAGCGAGCGATGATACAGGCAATCTAGGCCAATTAAGGACAGCGTTTCTTATCAGCCGGACCGTATATCACAGCTTATCGGCATACTGTGGCCTCTCTGTAACCCTGCTTGGGGAAGTGTGTGCTGGCTGAATAATTGTGGCTCTCGGGGATGGGGAAAGGATTTGGCCTGCTGCATGCACAGAGGACCACATCCTAAGAAGAATCCTGGATACTCAGCCAGGGTCCCAGGTGGGACCCCTGCTATTTAGGCTACAGGAGTTGACTGGTGGACCTGTGCAGAAAGTAGTCCTGAGGAAGATGTTCCATGCTTCCCCTGTCCTGGAAGACTCCCATGTTAACACTGCTGCCTCATATCCTTTGGATGTGGCTGTACTCAAGTTCCCATCTTCTTTCAACATTGTCCATATGGCAATGGATGATGGGAGCTGGAGTCAAACAAAGACTGCAATGCTGTTGATGCAGCCAAAAGCACCTAGGGAAAGGTACATTTGTTGCTGTGACTTGCCAACACACCTCTCTGGCAAGGCCATGTTTAGAAGCATATGGGCCTCTGCATGGAAGGCTTTTAGATTGGAAGAAGCTGGCGAGCACCACTACTTACCTTGGAAGAAGGCCACATCATTGGATGGCCTTTCACTGGTGGTGGAAGGGATACTTGACAAAGTGTTTATGGCTCCAACCCCATGGTCACTTTAAACCATCACCAAGTTGACCTGTTTTTTTGGTTCCCAGGCCTCCCCAAACCTCAGGCCTATTCACACTTTGTCCAGTAGTCAAAATTAGTGAACTTCTGGTGAAAAGCATCGGCACGTGGAGTAGGCTGTTACAGCCTCCAAACGTACCCTGCCTTCCCAGATGTTCACTAATTGTTGATCAGGTGTGGAACACTAAATTGTGCTCCAGACTTTTACCAGTGTTGACCAAAAGCTTACCTGGAGCGTCTGGTGCATGACCATTCACTCTTCTTCCAGTTACCTGTGGTAGGTGGGCGGGGGAGGCTGTGTCTGCACAGGCACGGTGGTGTTGGTACCTGTGATTGATTGCTGACTTCTGATGTGACCTAACCTTCGATCCCCAGGAGTGGCGTCCGGTCATTGAGTTGCGAGACGGGCATTTGATCAGCAACTGAGTAGTGAGCACTGTGTGTTTGATCACTGACACTGACATGATTGACCACAATATGTTTCTCTGCTCGAACATGCCCCTGTCACAATGGCATCCAAACATGTCACGAGGTGGAACTTCTGGCTTTGGATGCAGCAGCGTGGGTTGGTAAATGGGAGGACCACTTTCACTTCTGGCCAGTAATGGATGCTTTGAAGAAGCTTTCCTCTTGACAAGTGTGGGTGGTCCACCTTTATCAGAAGTTTACCAGCCCAAGTTCACGGCAGTCTCCACTGAAGTGCCCTAAAGGTAAGCCTTTTTAAATTACTCTTGAAACGTTTTGGTGGGGAAGGTATTCACCTCCCTTGTGTGGATGCATAAAAGGGGAAGAGGCAATTCAATGGGTAAAAATAGTGCCATAAATGGCTAACTTCTGATCGTATTTCTGGTTCTCTGGTGAAAACCAGATGTAATTTTCCTGCTTTCTGTATGGCCAACATTCAGTTTCTTTTGCAGCAGCTTGCATGCCCCTCTCTCCAAGGTGCAGGGTTGTGGGGATGCAGCCCATTTATAGGAGCCAAAATATATTTGCTCATTCTCACTCAGCAAATGGTCAGCAAATGGCCTTCACCTCAGCCCCCTGAGGCATCCATGGTGTGGTGCCGATGGCAAAATCGATGGTGATGCAGGTCACTGTGGGTAAGAGGCAGAGCCAAGCTATGTGCCCCCAGATGCACCATGCTGAAGCAGAGTGCCAGTTTTGTGCACAAAGAAAAATGAAGGATACATTGTCCTTCCCCTTAAAGGGATGGGAGGAAGGAGATGGTGCACATCTTGAGAGTGGACCACAGTGCCCAGCCAGTTATGAAACACAGTGTTGCCCAAGGCAGATGAAGTGTATTCCACTGTATTCCACTGTGTTTTCTCTTTTATATACAGTATTAAAAATCAAACAGTTTGAAGTTGAGATGTGCATGATTTTTTTCCTGTTTGCTTCACATCAAAGTGAATCAATGGGATGGAAATCCGCATTTGTGTGAATGGAACCACTTCAAATGTGCTAGGATTTGAATTATTTTAGAAGCTCTGCGACCACCAGTCGTGTCTGTGAATCCGATGAGAATCTGCTCTGCCCACCACTTGTTTGAAGGTGCGAAACAAAACAATGCAGTCCCCACAACACAGTCTGTCACTGGATGGGAAAAAATGGGGAGCCTTCCCTCTGCATACCCTGGAAAGTATGGTTCCCACCCAAAATAGTTTACTCGTGCCTTTTCACCTTGCCAGATGAAATGGGCCTAATGATCTGAAACATCATAGGAACTCAATCCAAGTGCAAAATAGTCCAAATATGACCAATTTAGTTCAGAAAAAAAACACCCCATAATGAAAAGCATTATTTTGTTGGGACCATTGGAACTAAAAATGACCTGGAAACTGATGTAGTGCTTGCTGGCTCCTGCAACCCTGTTGTGAACCACATGCACAAGATGGGTCATTGGCTGGTTTGCCTGATTTTCTTTTAGGCTACATTTCCACTTCTAAAAAAAACCTGGATTTTTTTTTTAAACCTACGCTGAGGGCTCTTGCAGCTGGCCCGACTGCATTGGGGTGCCACACCCCTGCCTGGCGTTCCTCTGTCTTTCATCCTCATCCTGCTGCTTGCCTTCTCCGCTGTTCTCCAACAGACAGAGGGAAGGGGCAGGTGGAAAGGAGCGAGGGGGGGACACCGGAGATGAAGAAAGACAGAGAAATGAGGTGGGGGGGGGAGACGGTGGGAGAAGAAGAAAACAGGGTGGAGGGAAGGGGTGGGAGATGACAAAATGGGGCGCGGGGGAAGGGGTGGAAGCCTGATGGTGGGGATGATGATAGAAGGGGTGGGGGCAGTAAATGGCAGGAGGGGGGTTCCCATTACCTAAATATCTGGATTTGAACTCTGCTGTGAGTTCTGTTAAAATCCAAATAGCAATTCCCTGGATTTTTGGACATTATGTCCACAGAAACTGGGAATCCCGCCCTTGTGTTGTGACGGTGGGGCCTCTAGGGTAGACCAGAGGGCCGGTGGAAACTCAACCTTACTGCTAAAAATCCAGAAAGTAAAATCCCAAATTTCTCACCAAAGAAAACTGCTGATCCGTTTAGAGAGAGGCTGGACTGTGTGATTTTGTGATTCTCTAATTGAAGGCATTGGCCACCTGGCAAATCATTCATGAGGATAAGACCTATATGATGAAGAGATGTATATGAAATAGATACAACCCTTAGCAGTATGATTAGAGCTCCCTTTCCCTCCTTCTTCTTTTTTCCTGGGGTGGTTGGTGGTTCATTTTCCCCCAGCCTAAAAGTGCTTTGCAGCTTGATAAACCATAAAAGGCATTTCTACAGCTTAGTAGCAAATCAGTATTGGAAAGCATTCCTTCGAAGGCAGTGAGAGTTAACGCCAGGAGCTTATGCAGCAGCAAGATCAAATTAATTCCAAGAGTAACTATTAAATCAAAACTGCTTAAGTGTCAAAGGAAATAGCACGATGTACTGCCATCTAGTGGGCTCTTTCATGAATTGTGAATCTAAGATCGGAAGTGTTTCCATTTCCAATCCTTCCTGATATTTCAGTGTTGTTTTTTCACAACAGGCTGCTCCTTGCTTAAGAGAGATCTTGTCTCAGAGAAGAATGATAATATTTTGAAGGAGCCTGGAGGGAAGTGCTGGGTGTGCAAACACAGCCTGGCCAAATCCTTAAAAGTCTTCTATTGAAGACGATAGAATCAGGTCTGGTGGTATGTAGCTTCATTACACTCTTGCCCTTTGTAAACAGATTTTGCAGTTTTGGATCATGATTCAGTTTGATCAGGAGCCATTGTGAGACAAAACCAAGGTTTTCATACACTTTCCATTCAGGAAATTCCAAATGGAGGGTAGAAAGTCCACAAATAAAACGGACAGAAATGAAAAGGTGTGAGCAGTCAGAACTGAAGATGGATTCAAGAAGGCTTAAAGTGAAGGTGTGACCTCAGCCTAAGAGCTAAAGTGTTCCTATAGTAAACTGCAGTTACCAGTAAGCTCACTCAATGTGAAATGGCAACGTTAGTTGGGAGGGTATGTTTCTCTGTTTGGGAAACTAAAGTATGTAGAGGGGAATGGGGCTTCGATAGCAAAATACTTGCATATCTCTGTCTGGAACACATGCCCATGTCTTATTTTGATGTTCATAGACATTGGGCAGTTTTCACTCTGAAATGTGCAGAAGGAGGGCTAAACACCAACTGAATTACACACTATAAACTATTTCTGTTGATGGTGGAAGGGATGCTAATGGGGATGGAGGTTTCAAATCAGGAAGTTCATCTGATCCGTTTAAAGAGATACTGGAGACTTTAATTTTAATTTCTCCCCCTTCTTCACAGGGCCTACAAAATTTTGGGTATTCTAGGGCCTGTTGGGAAATCCAGCATTGACCACACCCATTCCTGAGCAGAGTTCTCCAATCATAAAATGAAACCTCTTCTAATTCCCATGTGCCACTTGTATACATGCCCCATTGCTTAAATCTTGGGCGCTCACCCTCAAGTCCCACATGACTACAGCTGGAAGATGATCAGTGTGGCAGAAATATGCCTGCTTTATCTTTTTTAGTGTGAGAGTAATGCGGGCAATATTTCCTATAGCCCACTTTATTTGCTGCATGTTCACTGCCGTTTGTTTTCTCTGTCTGCTTCTGTTTTGCCATCAGTCTTTTGATCTTCTTCCTAGGAAGAGTCACACGAGCGATGACAGCTAATTTATTTTGTTTATTTCTTTCATTAGATTTATATCCCCCTCCTCAACATAAGCCCATGGCAGCAGAGATACAGGCTTTGCCAACAGAATGCAAGGTCAATATTGCGCCCTAACTTTACAAACACTCCTCCTCTTGCTTTTGAAGTGACCCCCAAATATTCCCAACAAAAAGTCATTTTGCTATGTCCCAAAGTTTTTGTTTTGTTTTGTTTCTGAACTGCTTCCTCCTCCCTCCTTAGTTGTTCTGACCTGCCATTTGGGAATGGTAAAGCTCCTGCACTAGAAATTGCCACGAGAAACTAATAGCCTCTCTCATTTATATACAATTCAGCAGGGCTTGAAATCTCTCCCGTGAAATTGACTAGGAACAAAACTGAAACTGACAAGTCGATTGTCAAAGCAAAACAGCATGTCTGAAGGGGAAAGTTTTTAAACTCCCTTCTGTTTTAATCATCCTCGGGTGCATAGATCTTTTGCTGTGTCTATTCACCGGCATTTATAAAGTGCTTATTACTGTAGCATCTTAACACTGATTAGGTTCCAGCCAAGACAGGGCATTTATTTTGTTTTCAATATGATTGTTAAACTGTCAACATGGCTATAATAGCTCTTGGTGGAGGCAGAGCGCCAGGTCTGTGCTCCTGAGTTATGTTGGTGCTGATTCAGACACACTTCATTGATTTTGGTGCAGGCACTCCAGACTGACAATGATAACGGAGGAGCATGCAGCTGGGCCTGGACTTCAAATGCCAAGGATCCGGTGGTCAAAGTTTCTGTAAAAAGCAAAAGTATTACAGGGTGGAGGTTTTGGACCTTCCTGCACTGGGCCTTATTCTGGATTATATCCTACAATAGGAACCTGCCATGTGTCTGCTAGTGCAGACTATAATAGGCCCTGTTGTAGTCTGCACCAGCATGTGGATGACAGGTCCCTATTTCAGGATATAATCTAGAAGAACACCCAGTGCAGAAAGAGCCCTTATATAGTTCCCCCAAAATGTAAAATATTGTGGTAGGGCAAACAGTGAGGCAGGACACAGTGTATCTGTAGTGAGAGGTAGCATAACGCAGTGACTAGAGCACCAGGCTGGAATCTAGATATCCCTGGGTTTGAATCTCCATGCTGCCATCAAAACTCTCTGGGTGCCTCTGGCCTACTTACCACCTCTGAGCCTGGCCTACCTCACAGGATCGTTGTTGGGATAAAATGGAGAGGAAGGGAATCTAATTTCTAGTACCTGGATCTTTTCTTTTTCTTGAACCCCGTCTTCAAATTGCTATTGAAAAAAGGACTTGTTGACACTTAAAACTTGTTGACACAGTTTTTCAGACAAATCCGCACAATAAACCCCTCTTTCACAAACTTCTCAAAGTGGATCTTATCTTGGGATGTTTCTGAATTGGGGTGGCTGTGCAAAATCACTTTGCATTTTGCATTTTTCTGATGGCCTTGAGGAAACATGCCTGTGTTAGCAAGTGTAATGCAAGCAAGATTTGCTGAAATTTCCTATTTTGTAACATCTTTAAATGTGTAGGAACCTTGACCTGAATTCTGTGCAACGGGTCTGTCTGCTGGAAAGTTTCCCACAATACATAGATAGGATGAGATGAGAGTCTGATGGCAGAAGTCAGGACATCAAAGATAGGGCACTTCCATATCCTGCATGTTTTAGAAATTGCTCAGGATCACCTTCCTTTCACTTCCATAAGATCCTCACAAAAACTTTGGCCCTTTCTGCACTGGGGCATATTCTGAATTATATCTTGGAGTAGGGACCTGTCATCCACATGTTAGTCCAGACTGTGTCAGGCCCCAGGCAGGGTCTGCTGTAGTCTACATCAGCATGAGGATGGCTGGTCTCTAGGCCAAGATATGAACCAGAATAATGTCCAGAGTAGAAAGGGCCAGGCTTGTGAGGTAGCTTGGACTAAAAGAAGGTACCTTTCTAATACCGGAGATCTGGATGCTATCTAAAGTCAAGGCAAGGGTGTTTGAAATGCCTATGATTGAAAATGAAAATGCCTTCTGCGATTTTACCAAATACCCATTTCCATCGGGCATGGGACATCTCAGATTAGGGATTTAACTGCAGAGGTTCTTGCCTTTCATGAAAACCCAAGCTCAGGTCCATGCCCTTCAGCACTGTCCTGTGATCTTCAGCTAACTTTGAACATTCGTTTAGGTTGTAATCACAAAACCATTTGCCAGTTCATAAATCCCATAGAAAGCAAGTTGGTTGCAGAACCGAGAGTGGGACAAAGGAATCCACAGACCATTAAAGTGACATAAGTGCACTTAAGCCAATGGAGTCACTTTGGAGTCAGCTACTCTAAGGACATGGCCAGCAGTAGAAGGAGGAAAGGCTTTGCAATGGCTCAAATCATATAATATCACAAGCTCTATCTAGGCAGGGCTGCCCTTAATATTAAAGTTAAGGCAGCTTTCTTACAGCATCAAAGTGAAGGAGATTCAAATGCCGAAAAATCTAGTTGGTTGCTGTCGTTGTGCAGATGCTATAGAGAAAAACAAACAAACAAACAAACAAAAAGGCTATCTTTCTATAGCTGTAGATTAGTAGCTCTTAATGGTGTTTGCTGTATTTCCTCTTCGGTTGCAGTCACCTTATACTGAAGCAGGGTTGAGATCTCTGGAGATCTGTTTTTGGAGATCTGATGCCGCAGTGCATTTTTGTACTTTCCAAGGATTTCACCCCTATCAAGACTATCCTCTATTCAGATAATCCCAGCACTGAGTCTGTTTCAACTGCCAGAAATGCAGCCAGGCAAAGAGCATCAGTGAAAAAAAGCAAATACAGTGGTAGGGATAATTAGGAACGTAACAGAAAACAAATCAGTAAGCATCACTGTGCCTCTTTATAAATCTATAGTGAGGCCCCATAAGAACATAAGAACGCCTTGCTGGATCAGGCCACAACCCATCTAGTCCAGTACCCTGTCTTACACATTGGCCCACCAATTGCCCGTGGGCATCTCAAAGAGAAGGCAAAACCTCACCTGCTTTCACTTCCCTGCAAATGGCCTTTAAAGGCATCTGGAATACTGTGTACAATTCTGGTCACCACACCTCAGAAAGGATACGGTAGAACTGGAAAACATGTAGAAAAGGGGAGCCAGAATGATTAAGGGATTGGAACACCTGCCTTACAATGGTCCATGGAATTTACTACCAGAAGAGGTGGTGACCGCCAACAGCCTGGATAGTTTTAAGAAATGACTAGACAAATTCATGGGGGTCAGGTGTGGCAACGGCTACTAGAATGGATGCTGCCTCCAGGTTGAAGAGACAGGCAGGATGCTTCTAAAGATCATTTGCAGGGATTCAAGAGCACGTGAAGGCTTTGCCTTTGTTTCTGGGCATTCTCATGCAGAAGCCACTTGGGAATGCAAAATGAATGCATTTGTGCAATCGTTCAATGCTGTTATATTCATAACGTGGTAAAGTGGGTGCCTAGTCACATCTACAGTGGATTCAGAGCAGATTCAAAGTGGATGCAAAGTGAATTCGGAGAGGATTCAGAGGCACGACTGGCAGTAGGGAGTGGATTCAAATAGCATCTGCAGCAGATTCGAATCCTACCATATTCAGAGTGGCTCTAATTTCCTTCCCATTCATCTTATGTAGGCTTTCATGGACGGATTCAATCTCATTTGTAGCAGTTTTGGGGCTGGTATGCCGTGTTCTGGGTTTCTTCTTCTGTGAACCTTTCAGATATAGCTACAATATCTATCTTCAGAGGATTTTGCTCTTGGATGTGTCAAAGACAACTGATGTTTTACTAGATCTTGTTTCCCTTCTTATAGATCTCTGCTGTTTGTCAGTTCTTCATTTGTTTGAGTTGCTGAAGAGTCACTGGTCTTTTCCTTTTGTTGGCATTGTTTCTTTGGGTGGAAGTGTTAATGGTGGGTTGTTGAGGCTAACTTTATTATGTATTGGTATAATCCCTGAGATGAGTGACCAGTGGCTTGTGTGACTGCAGCACTCAAGTGTGAATCTCTGTTTTCCTTGTTTCTATAGAGAGGTTTCCAGATGCTGCTGAGAAACGTTGCTGTATTTCATTGGCCTCTCTGGCAGTCAGTACCTGTAATCCCTTTACCTTGGCTATGGTTTCTGTTTGTTCAAATAAAATCTTGTTGTTTTCTGACCATGCATGTTTTGTAATTGCTGATTTGTTAGTCTGTATGAGATGCACATGTCTTTCATGTTCACATTTTCTTTTTTCTATTGTTCATGAGGCCATTCCTATACAGTATACACCTTCCCACATTTGCACAGTATTTTATAAATGCCTGGAGTATGATGAGGGTTGTGCTTGTCTTTCGTTGATCTTAGTATCTGACTGATTTTGGTGGTAGATTTATAGACTATGTGTATACCCTATGTGCTAGGTACTCTTGTTCTGCAATTTTCGTTGCTTTCTCCATTAGGGTTTTGGCTATTGTCCTCTTCTGTGCAGCAGGATAAAGGTTAGATATGGCATACAGGTATCTGCCTCTGTGATTTTTCTGTATACTGTATACTAGGGATCTGCATGAATATTCAAAGACATTCGAAATTTGATCGAATTCATCTGAATTTTGACATTCAAACTTGAATTGAATGTCCATAAATTCAAATTTAAACATTTGATTGAATTTTGGATTTTTGAATCTACTCATTCGAATTATCGGACATTTGTATGTATACAGGTTCATACATGATGCGTACTTGCACATACGCATCTTTCCCACATCTGTACACATTTGTACAGATCCGTACGGGATGAAAGCAGGTTGCATAAAGGATGCATATGGACATGTACTGATGTGTACAGTGCATAAGGCACATATGAATTCGAATTGAAAATTCAAACGAGTAGATTCAAATTTACTTAATTCGAATCAAATTTGGGTAAGTTCAAATTTTAAAGATTGGAATTGAATGGAAGTTTTGGATATTTGATTTGAATTGAATACTGAAAATTGCATTTGTGCACACCCCTACAATATGCCCTAGTTTTCCTGAGTCTCTGCTTCTTTCTACCAGGATATCTAGGAAACGCAGCTCACCTTCTTCCTCCTTTTCTATGGTGTATCTGATGTTGCTGTGAATGCTGTTCAGGTAACTGAGGAACTCTTCTAGTCTATCCTTGCCATGTGGCCATACAGCAAATGTGTCATCCTTCATATCCTTCACATTAGCTTCAATGTGGAGTGAACATGAAAAAAAAATTGTGCACATCCCTACTCTAGTATGTATAGATTTTATTTTAGTTCCATTCCCAGAATTAAGTCTAGATCGTGGTTCAGGATGAAGAGCATAACCAGCAAATATGAGAATTGACTAATATGTTAATTTCAGTGCCACATATTTGTTTTCCATGCTAAGTTGTTTGTCTCATTTCTGTAATGCTTAGAAATAATTTTTTAAAGTCAGCATTAAAATGTTGTGCATACTTTTATGTGCATTTCTGCATCTTTGCCAATAACCCCTACTATTAATGATTACACAGATACATGATAGCTTGTCAACAACATGGAAGTGATTTGCCATTGCCTTTTTCCAGCAAGATGCCAGTGACTGAATCTGTACTTCATCACTGAGGTACAAGCCTCATCACCTAGCATATGCTATTTTCACTACTATGTTATTTTTACTCCTTTTCGCTATATACACTTTCATTTAATATATCTTTTATTTTATTTTGCATATGGCTTTTCATTGGAGACCCATATCTCAAAATTTGAAGACCTCTGTATTTTCAGAGGATAGGTATGTTCAGTCTGTGTTTTCGGGCCTATTTGCACTTAGCAATACCATCCTACTGTGGTTAAATTCATGTTCAGAAGGAAGCATTTGCACTTCAAGTGCTGGTACAGTCCTTAACTGGACTGCTAGCACCTGTAGTGCAGATGCCCTGGCCAGCTATAGCAGCATCCAGAGCATGCTGGGACATTGCCAAGGTGATTGGCTCATGGTATGTAACTCCTCAGCCACAGCTGGGCCACCCTGCACACTTACGGCATTGGTGTCTGGAAGAGAGTGTGAACACTGCATCTGGGAGCTCACTGACTTCTCCCAGTAAAACTGTGGACAAGTCTTTTTTAGATGCTACCACTAAGTGCAAGCAGGCCCTTGGTTTGACTAGGTTGCCATTAAAATGTAAATAAAACAGTTTCCTCAAATCTTATAGCAATGTAAAGGACTGAACTTGTAACCGAGTGCTTTGATTCTCTGATTTCTAGATAGTTGCTATATTACTGAGCTATAACTACCTCCTGTTGTTTAACAGCTGCCTTTAAATATCTGAAGAAGAATCACCAGCCAAGCATCTTATATTGCAGTTTCATGATCTCTTAGGATGGAGCTGCTTCCAGACGCGGGCTAAAACTTGTGACTCTCCTGTGATTATTTTGGGAATGCTACACATTATTATGGTCTCAATATAGTCCTGGAGGTGGAGTCGATATCTTGTAATATCACTGTTACAGGATATATGGCAATGATGCTGATTTTCCATAGTGATAGCTTCCTTCTGTCTGCCCACTCCTTTCATTATCGTTGCTCCTCCAAATACCCGGAAGCTAGTCAAGAAAGGGTGGTTACTTAGCTGAGGCCAGTTCACACTTTGGTCCATAGTTTGCAATTAGGCAACATCTGGGCAGGTGCATCTGCACTTTCAGGAGGCGTTTACAGACTAGAAACAACCCCTGCCTGCCCAGAATTCGTACACCACAAGCAAACTAACCCTAACCTAAGCCTGGGGAGGTCATTTGAGGTCTTACAGAAGTGCGCTGGGACCTCAGATGAGTCCCTGACATAGCTGTGACTGTGCAAAGCGTCAGTGTCAGCGTAATGATGGTGTTGGTTCATGTCATGCAGGGCACTGCGCTCAATATGGCAGTGCCCAGGAGTTAATTGGACCTATGATCAATTGTGCGGGGGCTGGGCTGTCATCAACTAGATCTCGCCAGTGCAAGCCCTAGTCAATACTGGTTCATCGTGCACCTTTCCTGTCCACAGAAAAGAAAGTGTGAAATTGTCCCTGGTTTTTGTGTATTTGCAAGAGGAACAATCATGAAAGGAACTGGCAGATGAAATTAAGAGAACATGATTGCCTCCTGCATCCAGCAGGTGTGGTGAGAGGCAATCACAAGATCTTCTTTAGATTCCACAATTGTCTTCTGCCATCTGGAACTGCACCAGGACTAAGAGTTATGCCCTAACATCTATATGGAGCTGTTGGAAGCAGTCATCAGGACATTTGGAGTGAGGTGCCGCCTAGCTCTATCCATTTCCCCAGCACCAGGAGAGGTAATTCAGGTGCTGGACCAGTGTCTGGAGGTGGTGATGGGCTGGATGCGGACCAGTACACTGAAACTTAGTCCAGACAAGGTGAAGGTGTTGTGTGTTACAAGATCTGATGTTCAAGAATTAAAGAGAAACCCATTTGTAGATGAAATTGCACTCCCCTGGAAGGAATAAATGCAACTTTGAAAATTGTATTGGCTATATTTTATTTGTAAACTGCCCTGAATCTGCCAGGAAGAGGGCAGCATAAACACCTAAGTTATAAAAATAAGAAAACTCCAGATATGTGGTCCTTAAGATGTTGGATTACAGCTCCTATTAGCTTAGCTTAAGTTACGTGTAGTATCAGTCTATGGATCAGGACCGCACGGTGGGGGGAACGGGTGGGGCTCTGATTTAAATCCTGGTCCCTCTGCCACTGTTCCCCATTTCCAATCTGTGGGCTGCCATGTCCTGCATGGGTTGTGGTTTTCCACAAGAGAATGTTTCCAAAACTTTCTGCAGTGTCACCTCTTTCTCACTCAACTCTTAGATTTGGGTTTTTTTTTCCTGGCATAACTTGCCTTCTCTCCCTCCAAGTCATTTTGAGTTCCCCTCCCTTTTTTTGTAATTTAAAACTCTGCTCCATTTGCTGCCACTGACCTTAACGGCTTAAATTAAAAAGCAATGTTCTGTGTATGTCTTGAAATCACGGCATTCAGTACCCTATGAAGCTTGACTTGGGGGGTGGGGGGAAGCAGGTGCAATTACCAGCCCCCCTGTCTCTTTCTGTGTGCATCTCTTTTCTGCCTTACTATTTTTCTCTCTTTTCACTCTGCAACATTTATGTTTTTAATAACACCCGTAATGGTTTTGACCTTGTGGATTTACATTGGAATTTGCAAAGAAGATGCTGTGTCAAAGCACTTGGCTTGTCATTTGTCTAAATCTTCTTCCCAGGAACAGAAGATAGAGGGAGGAGCCTCCCTTCTCTGTCATGCAGCTTGTCTGGGTGCTGGGACTCACTGCAAAGGTAATTTGTATATATTAAAGAAGGAAAGAAACAGGGAAGAGATGGGAAGGAGGAAAGTATATTACAGGGTGAGTAGGAAAGAGAGGAGTAATGATTATGTCTGCTGTGACACACACCAAAGTGTATGCAAACAAAGACTATTTGTGATTGAGATGCGACAGATTTATAATTCCCAGCTTTTCCCTGAAGTAAGGGTGTGCACGAATGCAATTTTTGGGATTCTATTCGAATCAAATGCCCAAAATTTCAATTCAATTTGAATGTTTAAAATTCAAATTTAACCCAATTTGCTTAATTTGAACTGAATTTGGTTAAATTAGATTCAAATTAAGCAAATTCAAATCTATTTGAATTTTTCATTCGAATTTGCACTTATGAATGTCAACAACATTAGTAGATGCCCGTATGCATCTTCCCTGGGTCCGTACACATCCGCTCACATCCATATGCATCCTGTAGTTATCCTGTATGCAACCCGTTTTCACCCCGTACAGATCCGTACAAATGTGTACAGATGCGGGAAAAATGCAAATCTTCAAGCACGCATTGTACGCATAATGAATGTCCAGATAATTCAAACAAATAGATCCGAAATTTGAATCAAACCATTAAATTTG
The DNA here is from genome assembly GCA_014337955.1 of Aspidoscelis marmoratus. Classification (NCBI taxonomy): domain Eukaryota; kingdom Metazoa; phylum Chordata; class Lepidosauria; order Squamata; family Teiidae; genus Aspidoscelis; species Aspidoscelis marmoratus. The sequence goes on along the minus strand of MTQE01002208.1, from coordinate 10,124,858 downwards.
AATTTAAGGATATTTGATTTGAATTCAGATGTCAAAATGTGTTCAATTTGATTGAATTTTGAATGCATTCAAACACTCGTGCAGATCCCTACCCTGACGTAGACAATGGCAAACCACTTCTGTACCTTTGCTAAAGAAACTGCATAGTGGTGTATATGGAGATGTGCGTGCAGTCGACCAGGAATTGGCCACAATGCGGTGGTACCCAACAACAACATACGAGGTGTGTGTCTTACTCATAATTGTGCATTCCATGTGGCCCATAGCTATGAAAATATTATGAGGTCACATTTAGTCGTGAAATATATTGTGAAGACTTGGTACTCCTTATATGTGAGGTGCTGCTCTGCTATGAGGTTTGGGACTGTATGGACAGCATCTGTGGCTTCTACATGCATCCCTTTAGCCAAACACAATTATTAATCTACAACCACACGTTGGTACCCACAGTGCTCTTGCATTCAATTTGGATGGGTTCAAATGAGATGTCTAATCAAATAGCTACTCCAAATCTAGAGACCACTTAAAAAAATTCCAATCTGAACTGAATTTGAACACTTATATGCAGTTGCTGTTAAATATTCAGTCAGTTAAACAGTCAGTCTGCACGAACAGACTATGTTCTACTTGGAGTCTAAGGCAAGGGTGGACTACAGGAGTTGAGAAGGGTCTTGCTGTCTGAAGGAGAACTCTTGTGCCTGTCCCTAGTACAGGGAAAGAAGCGCAAGGCCTCCAAGAGCATGGGCAAATAAGCACACTGTCAGTCAGTCTACAGAATGGTCCCAAGTGACTCCAGTTAAGGCTGCATGTTGTGGTAAGAGCATGAATGTGACCACTGGGACTGGGAAGCAAGAGTCAGGGTCAGCAGGTGGAGAACTGGCTGGGGCCTGGGAACATATTTACTTTATGCAACGTGAAAACTTGTTTTTCTGCAGTAAAAATGCTGTAAGGAGAAGATGCTGTGGATGGCCTGAAAGAATCCATGAAGCTGGAGTACTCCTGATAACATATTTCGGTTTAAATGAGGGGAGCGCATGAATGCATTGAATATTCAAAAATCCAAATAACAAAAAAATGAATGTCCGGACATTTGATCTGATACAAATACATTCATATGTATTTATACAAATAATTCGGACATTCATATCTGTATGTGTATATAGGCATCCCATGTGCATCTGTATGCATCCCGTACACATCCTGTTTTCATCCTGTATGGATGCGTACGAGATGCATACGTACTCGTACAGATATGAATGTCCAAATTATTCATATGAATAACTTGAGATATTCGCATTCGTTCAAATTCGGAAATCCAAATGTCTGGACATTTGATCTGTACATGAATGTCTGAATTCATCTGAATTTGTACAAGTAACAAATATTTCAAATATTCGTGCACATCCCTATGTTGCTATTCCTGTTTGCAAAAAAATAGTTTTAGGCATTCTACTGCCTGTCAAATTGCAGAGAGATCAGGAAAAAGTATCCATTTTTATGGACAATTAAATGGCACATGAATCAGCTCTCAGAGTAACAATTAACTGCTGTCTGTCTCCATTCTGCAAACTGGAGCTAACGGAATGCAGAGGCATGGGAAAGGTAGGGAAACCAATGTGGGAAATAGATTTCAAATGCTTAAAAGAATGATAAGATTGCTGGGAGAACGGTAATTGCTTTTAGGAGGAGGGGAAAGCACAGAAGAATCAGAAAATGTGCCATTTCCAAAGAAGAAAACATTGCCAGCGTAGCCAAAGAAGGAAAGAGCTTCTGCAGCTTCCTTTTTAAGTTCCATCCATTTCTTCCCTTTGCAACTGTGATTGGAGGGTGTTGACAGGGAAGGGGGGGATGTGGGCGGACTTCTTTGAACACAGGGCACCTAGCACACAGCAAATGTGAGTGAAAACCTGATGGTGTGCAAAAGACAATTAACAAGAGATGAAGGACAATTTACAGATAGATGCTGGCGCCTGTTAGATGTTTTAAACTACAACTCCCATCAGTCCCTACTAGTTCACATTGGTGAAAGTGGATTGATTTTCCTTCACCTATATATCTGTCTTTGTACCCTTGGATTGATCTTCCTGATGCTACACTGCAATCACAGGGAAAGAACTCACTTGAAATAAATAAATAGCAATGAATATAAATATGTTATTTCAGATCTCATACATTTCTAATACATTCATTTAGCCTTGCTTCTTAATGCTAAGTGTTTAGGGGCAGACCGCTGTAGATCATTGACAGAGAAAAACACTCTCTGCCTATTCAGCAGAATTTCTGAAAGCATATTTGATCCCTGTTTTCCTTTCTGTTTCACTCTTGCACTATATCAAATGACTGGTGCTTGGTCTCAAGTTGGAGCCTTTTCAATAGTAACACTTTGACTAGGGAATAGCTGCTGTTTTGTCATTGGAATTTGGGGTGTTTCTGCACAGGGGCTTTAACACCCATTAAGCACAGATTGGGAAACGTGTGTCCGCATTTGTGTGCATTTTTAGCACACTTCCATCCATGCGTGTCCGCATTTAGTGTCCCTCTTTAATGCGGATTTCGGCGGCAAAACCGTTTTGGCGCCTCCGCGTCCGCATTAGAGGGGGCTATTAAGCACACTTCCAGTAGGTGCATCCGCACCTACCCGTGCTTAATATGTGCTTAATGTGTGTTAGTTACACACCACTTCCCAAGCGGTTTTGCGCCGTGAAAATGCATCCATTTAGGATGCGTCCGCACGGCGCAAGTGTAACTAACGCGCGCCCACCCCTGCCTCGCCATGATTTGCTTGCCGGAGCCAAGCATGGCGAGCCGGGGGACCTTGCTGCCGCAGCTCGCCCCGGCCCCAGAAGCGGCGGATCGCAGCTTCTGGAGCCAGGGTGAGCTTCCCAAAAGCCCACCCTAGCCCACCCAGGTGGAAACACGGCGAAATCCCTCCTTACCTCTCCATGGTCGTCTTCATTGTGAAGGTCTTCACCCAGGATGCAGCGCGCCTGCGTCCTGGGCGTCTCCTGGATGCCTGGGGCTGCCAGTAGCAGTGCTTGCCCTCAGGAGCGTTCGGAGTATGCGCGTTGCCCTTAGTTATGAATATCTGTGCACATCCTACAATCCACTGTTTTGTCCAGTGTGGATGAAGCTTTCCAAGGGGAGCATGGGGCTCCTGCTATACTACACTAGTAGGCAGAAGGCAGAGGTCTGAACCCTCTGTGGGCCAGGATAGTGGCCTGTGCAGAAATGACCCTGGTTGCAGATCTCTTTCACAGCCCAGCACAGTCAAAACTTCTAGGCATATTTCCTAGGTTAGTTTAAGCAAGTTGATGGACTATGATTATGTCCAGACTGGGTGATACTGTGCATTCCAATGCATAGTCAGGGCATGGGCGTCACACCTGATGACTGATATTTTGTAACGGTAGTGCATTATACTGCTGCTACTTTGAATTTACCTACTGTGGTATGATGAGCACTTGCTCTGCAGTAATAGGAAAGTTTGAAGTTTCCCATCATCCCGCCAGGATGGCAAAAAACGAGAGCTGAGAACACAGCTCAGCTCCCATTGGCTGCCCCATCCCATGTGGCAGGTAAGCTACAAATTTTTATCCCCTAGTCTGGAAGGGACCTCTGTTAGGGTTGTCAAATGCAAAACACAGCAGGGTTCCTAATAGTTCCATAGGAGAGGGAATTTCATCACCTACAGTTTGCAAGATCATCTGAACTAAACATATCTTTTTCTTATTACCCCTTCCATTTGCCAGAACAGCAGCACTCTTTTCCTGAATCATTGTTGAAGGCAGGCTAATCTCTGCAGTTCCATTCTTAGTTCAGTTCTTTATGAAATAAGACTTTTTTTGCTGATTAATTACAAATTTGTAAAGGAAGGCTGCATTTTAGCAGGTTTTTGTGAGCCTGGAACAGAGCTGCCCTCTAACCCATTTGTGTTTGTGGTTTGATGGCTGCTTACCAGCTTTAACTTTCCCTGAAAACTTCTTTGGCTACAATTCCTGAGTGTTTTGCAGTCTTGCCATGTCTCTTCTGTTTAAAAATAAAATCCGCTGGCATCGATCAGAGGGAGAAGAGAATAAATGAAGCAGGTAACTGAGCCATGGAGAATTGCCTTGGACTTTATGGCTCAACCTCCTCTCCAGGACTATTAAACAGCTCCCCACTCCCTCCCTGGGTAGTCCTATTACCTCTTCTCAGCTCCATCAGGTACTGCGCTATCCCAGGTTGGCTCTCAGTGAGGGGGAAATGAATTCCCAGTTGTGGGTCAGTAGCCTGAAAATAAGAAGCACTGAGGTTTAAACAAGTTGGGAAGTAATGCACTGACCAGGACGTTCTAGCAGTAATTGGTAAATCCAGGTTAATGGTGAGCCTGCTCCTTGCAAAAGACAAGTTACTTTGCACATCCATAAATGTCCTCACCCAGCTGTCATTTGATTAATTTTTAAAATGACTAACCCACCTTTTTCTAGTTGTGTGTAATTTATGAAGTAATATCTCTGCTTTCTTTGACCCTTTGCTGCGTGGGGCAAATGCTGTGGCATGATTCTGCCACTGTTACCCTTTGCCCATAAGGCAAAATGAGAAGGAAAAGGGCAAATTGGGGGCGGGGAGGATTAACACAAACCTCTCACGCAAAAGTAAGAGGTTTTTTTTTGGGGGGGGGGAGGTGGACTTCTAGAGGCCAGGGCCAACATATGGGGTAGTAGTGGAGCAGCCCTAATCCTGAGTAGATAAAGAGAACTTGTGTTGCTTTCCCTGTATTGTGTGAACCCTGAGAAATCCTTATTGTCCCCTTCTTTTTCTACATGTGCATACAGCTCTACTCACAGAGCCAGCTGGTTTGAGTTGTGGCCATAGATGAGGAGCCTAATGCTCCTGTTCCTGTATAAGAAGAGATGGAGAACTAGGCCATTTCCGCATGGGCCCCCAAGACCCCATTAAGCACCTGATAGGTACACATTTGGTACAGATTTGCTAGCTACCTTTCACACTGATGACCCCATTAAGACCCCATTAGGAACGCATTGTCCTCACAAGCATTGCATAGTTCCAGATTCAGTGAAGACTTTGGGCCCTTAAATCTGGATCAGTGGTAGACCCCTTTAAACAGGTCTTCAATCCAGTCTTGCACCATGAAGACCAGATTCCAGAGTGTGTTTCTGCACTCATGCCAGCCCAATGGGGTCTAGGAGCTGGCTCCAGCTCCGTCCCCCAGCTACATAACAGCTATGTAGGCAACTATATAACTGTGTCTGTCACACTCACTATGAAATGGAAGTGACCCTTGACTGACATCTGCATGGGCCAATCATGCTGCGCCACGGATAGCACTTCCTGCTTGGGCCTGTTTGGGCCCTCGGGATATGGTCTACGACATCTGCATATCATCCCTGTTTAGCACCCATTGACATCACGTGCTGAACACCCTGGCAGATGTATGGGGCCTTTGCTAAGATGTGGAATTACTTTGACCGGATTCCTCAAGGACCAGATCCCAAAGATTTGGATCTCCTTAATCCAGATTAAATATGGTCAGTACGGAAATGGCCCAAGACTGTGTCTCCATTACAGGGTTGCAGACACCCTTCCCATGTCCCAGGAGTGGCATCTATCCATTAATTCTTGCACCAAAACCTCTTGGCAGAGGCTCTCATGTCCTCAGGAAGTGTATCTTAGGGTAAGTGTGTGAGGAAGGACCTTGAAACTGCTACCACATGTTCAGTTATCTCATTGTGTTATATCAATATGCACTAAGGTGACTGAAGGAATCACCAGGCCTGAGCATGGAGGCCAACTTGTGAAGAGACTGCCAATCTTGGTCTCCCTGCCCAGATGCTGCCACTCATCAACTTGTCCTGGCTTATGGGAAAGGACATGGTGAGCTACTTTGGCCAGACCACAGTGACAAAGATGCTTCCCTCAATCAACACAATAGGCCTTCTCAATAAAATGAAGCAAAAGGGATACCAAAACCCAGGAGAATCCAGTAACTAGAGAAAAGTTACAAGAAGACTTGGGAGGAGTTCATTGGCTCAAAATTTGGGGAATTTTAAAATGTACAAATGAACTCAGAATCAAAGAAAGAGTTTTGAATGATAATACTAAATTTGAAAATATTGTTGAGGCCAAACTAAAAGGCCAAAGAGGTTTGGGGGATGGAATACATACAGTAATAGTTCGATAGGATGAAAGGGGAAAACAGAAGAATCCATCCTAAAGTAATTGGAACCATGGTCTGGATATAGATCAACAAGATATTGAGAAATACATAGAGGAATTTGGAAAAGCTTAAAACAACAGAATGAAAGAACTGAAAATAAAATTTACCAATAAACGTTATTGAACACCATGTCAGTTGTGCTATATGATACCAAATTTAACATCACACTGTTGGGATCAGTGTGGGATTAGGGGAACAAATAATCATTTATGGTGGAAGTGTATGAAAGTGTAAAAATATTGGAAGAAAGAAGGAAAAGAGATTAATAAAATATTAAATGCAAGAATATTATGGACAAAGGAAATGTTTATTGTATAAATTTGACTTACAAATACAAAAAGATAATTATTACATCATGCACCATTTATTAATGGTGGTTAAGGTAGTGAAACATTGGAAGGACCCAGAGAAAAGGAGAATAAAAGAATGGTATATTAATATTCTAGATCAAATATTATTTGATTAGTTAAGAAAAACAAATGAAAAGCATGGATTGCCTAATAAAAATATCAGGTTACATGGAGAAGAGTAAAGGACTATCTAAGAAGAATAATGGCGAACTCATGGATACTTGAAATGTGCACAAATGTGTTTTTTGACATAGGTTTCGTAACAAATCAAATGTTCCAAAATATTCATATTCGTATAAATAGATGGTTTCGAATGTGGTAAAATTCTATTCGATACAAATATATTTGTACATTTCATATGAATATCTGTCATGAATGAATAGGTATCAGATACAAACGAATATATATAGGATACAAATTAATACATATCAGATACGAACGAATATGTATTTAATATATATCTGAGATACGTATCTGATACATATCCTGTAACAAATCCACTCTGAAAGCGTCAGATCTCACCCAAATCCACTTTTAATTCATTCTCCATCCATGTTGAATGCACTCTAGATCCATTTCAGATGTATGGCGCAGCCGCTTTCCCACTCCCCGTTTAACAAATTTATTATTTATATTTCTATCCCATCCTCGACCCAAAGGTCTCAGGGCAGGTAACAACCTTTAAGACAACAAATTAAAACCAATTTTGAAACCAATAATATACATTAAAACATTTAAAAGATTCAGCATATTGAAATACCAAAATAATAGTATCTGCCAAGGGGGGGAAGTGTAATCACATTAGCCAAAGGCCAGGGCAAAGAGGTGCGTCTTCACCTCCTTCCTGAATATATATAGAGTAGGGGCATGACACACCCCAAGGGAGAGACTATTCCATAATCTGGGGGCCATTGCCAGGAAGGCTTTTGTCCGGGTGCCCACCTGTTCCACTATTGAGGGTTGTGGGACAACCAGGAGGGCCTTGGCTCCGGATCTTAAGGCATGGGCAGGTCAGTATGGGAGAAGGCGTTCCTTTAGATATTGGGGCCCAAGTAATTTAGGGTCTTGTAAGTCAGAATTAACACCTTGAATTGGGCTCAGTAGTGAATTAGCAGCCAATGCTACCCTTTAATAATTCCAGTCACCACTCTCGTGGGTGCTTTTTGCACTAGCTGCAATTTCCGAACCATCTTCAAGGGCAGCCCCATGTAGCGTGCATTACAGTAGTCCAGTCTAGATGTTATCCGAGCATGGATAACTGTGGCCAAGTCGTCTCTGTCCAAAAAAGGCTTCAGTTGATTCACCAGCTGTAGTTGGGAGTAGGCACTCCAAGCCACAGCCTCCACCTGGGTTTCAAGAGTTAGTACTCTGGAGAACTCCCATCAAGGACAGGGTGTCTCCCAACTACATGGATCCAAGACCCTGTGACACGCAGCACCTCTGTCTTGTCTGGATTTAGCTTCAATTTATTGGCCCTCATCCAGCCCATTACTGCCTTCAAGCATTTCAACCGCCTCTCCTGATTCAGATGGCACAGAGACTACTGGGTATCATCTGCATACTGATGACACCTCACTTCAGATCTCCTGATGACCTCTCTCAGGGTGAGTTCTCAGGGTGTTGAATCAGTATCTCCCACAGCCACTATCTGAGATTGGCTCTGGAGATAAGAGCGGAACCAATGCCAAGCATTGCCTCCAAATCCTAAACTCCGTAGCCTTTCCAGGAGGATACCATGGTCAATGGTATCAAAAGCTGCTGAGAAGTCCAGGAGAACTAACAGGGTAGCATTCCCCCTGTTTCTCTCCTGGAGGACGGCATTAACCAGGGCTACCAAGACAGTTTCTGTGCCATGACTGGGTCTGAAGCCAGAATGAAATGGGTCTGAACTATTCGTACGAATGTCCAAACTATTTGCACAATTGTCTGAAACACTTGTATTTGTACAAATATCGTATCATTCAATTCATGTATGAATGTCCAAATTTGTCCAACTTCGTACAAATAACAAAAGCTACGAACATACAGTACATGCACATCCCTAATGGATACAAGGAACTTTAAATGCAATCTCCAACGTGGAAATTCATGGACTGTAAATCTGACTTCCTGTTGCGTGGGAAGGGTGGGGATGGGAAGGGTGAAATATATAGTTTCACATCAGTTTTTCTATACATTTTATGTATTGTATGGAAAAGATTAAAAGAAACTTTAAAAAACAAAGTAAGGCCATGATCAGACAAAACAAAAGGGGCACCTCAGTGTTCCAAAGCCTTCACTAATCCACTTTTTCTAGCCCAGAATGGAGGAAGAGGCAAACTGGTGTGTGAACAATCCCATCTCAAAGTATCTCTAAGCTACCTCAGAGGTTTTTCTTCTTTATTTTTTTATTTTTTGCTGTGTCTGGACATAGTTTATAAGTGGAATAGTACTCCAAGACTTTTGCCGACTTTCAATCATTTTCTGTTTCTCCCTTGCTTCTTTCTGTTTACTTCCATTTTGAGTCTTCATAATGTGGTATTCCACTAGACTTATCATGCTAAAGCAAGTAGTATTTGCAAAACAATTTAGTGAGGGCAACAGTGAATAGTGCTAGTTAATGGATTGATTAACCCTGTTAGCGACACTGGGCTTGTCCCCATGCACTATATACTCTGAAGTGAACCGGAATTTGACTCAGAGCGTCCCCATGCATAGACTCTAATCCAGGTTACATGTGGAACAAATCGCCCAAATCCGCAGTTAAAAAAAACAAAACACCTAGCAAACTGTTCTTGCTGCAGATTGGGAGACAAGCACGGGTTATTTTGGAGGCATGGGGATGCTCCCGGGTTATTGGGGGAGGAGATTGGCACTTGCATCATTAGCAGGTGCGGTTTTGCCTATGCTCACCATTCCTGTCCTGTGCCTTGGGGATCGCAAGTGCTGGGCATTTAAAAAGACCAAACAGCATAAAAGAACTGATCACCCCAGTAAGATGCAGTGATGGGGGGGGGGGTGTCATCTGGCTCTTACTTTCCCACAAGCCTCTTCCTGCAACCCTTATTCCAGTAAAATGCCTCTAAACATTGTAGCGCTTTGGTTAGCTTTTTAGCTGGCAGGCAAGCAGCTTCTGAAGTTTACCAAAGTTAAACTGCCTCTAAACATCATAGCAGCTTTTGAGCTGGCAAACTTCAGAAGCTGCTTGTTGGAGAGTGGGGGTGGAATCCATGTTGGGAATATCCCAAATCCAACCCAAAGTAAACAGAGTACATGGGATCAAGCCCAGTGTGTCACCAGTCAAGATGCTATGTTGAATTGAGAAAATACCTCTGCTAAAACTAAGAACCCGAAGCAGTAACTTTTGAATGTGTGTTTTGTTTCTGCCCCTTGAGAAGCATTAATTGGATTGTCACTATTCTCAAGTCCGTAAGCTGGAAAGTAAATTTTCTTACTTTAATACTCGCAGTTGACCTTGTTCTTTCAATGAAAAGCAACTTTTCTAACTCTATTATCTTGTGAGACTGACTCGTTTCACTGTGTTTCTTTCAGTTATAAAAGCTCCGATCCTTGGTTCTTCTGTACCATTGTTCCTGTTAATTTTGTTCAGAACTATTTTCTGCTTTTTCGTGTCAATGGTAGTCCTTTGTGGTTTGGGGGCTTATATTGGGGTGCATCCAGACACCTTAAAGCTGTCTTAAAGCTCCAAATTCCCTGCACAGCTACTTCCTGTGTTGTCCCAATGGGACAAGGAAAAGCTGTTTAGGGAGGGTGGAGCTCCTGCGGAGCCACAACCTGTTGGGATTGAAACTCTCCAGTATCCCCCCTTCAGGCGAGGGAAAGTGCAAAGTTCCCTGTTACTGTGCCGCCGCTGTTGGATGGTCACATGACTATTGGATCAGCAGTGGCTGCAAAATTTTTGCCACTGTCTAGAGGTGGCCTTAATTTCTGGCTATTTCTGTCTGTGAAAATTGTTCTTGCTAAATACTCGTTCACCCTCCATTGTTTCCCCATCATCTTCAAGGTTTAGTTTACTAGCAAAGGGATTGTTAAGCCAAACCTTTTAGTCATAAGTGCTAGTGTGAATGTGGAGTCTGGGAGGTGTGAGGCGGTGAGGCAGCTCTCTGGGTGTGTGACATTAAAGATATAGAAAGGAAATATTGGTGTACATATGTGGTTGCAGGAGAGAAACTTCCATGCTTGTCCCTGTGTCCTCTCTTCTGCCAAGGCATGCTGTCTTGTAGCAGTTGGTTTATTTCATTTACAAACATCCATAAACTCCAATTTATTTAGTTTAGCTACTGGTTGATTTATAAGCCTCCATAAATAGCAGGCTATCTGATAAGGACATTTTCAGCAAATACAATCTTTCCTGGCCAATCAGAAACAATGGGAGTACACAGAAGATGGCCAATCCTGTATAAGGAAACACAGAGGTGAGCTGGGACATGGATAAAGGAAATCTTGCAGGAAAGAGTATATGGAAACATTACAATATCAATTTAAAGTCTGGTCATGGTAGGATAAAGTTGAGAGGGTTTAAATCTGGAGTTTCCAATAAATGCACAGTAAGTTGGTGATGACCGGAGACAACCTTAAGTACTCTGGCCATTATGTCGTATTGGTTCTCTAAGGCTGAATCATGCCTTTGTATGGATTTTTGTGTTTAAGGGTGTTTTTCCACTGTCACTAGAAGTACCCATTAAGTACC